>JARQOD010000003.1:364506386-364601717 GCA_033576555.1 Oophaga sylvatica
GCAGCTTATGTAACATCCCATCATAACCCCAAAAGCAATTAACACTGCGCACAGGGACGCAGCCAACGTGCTAAAAATTACCGGCCTCACTTCTGTCCACCGGCAGGAGTCGTTTAAGATCAGCCCCCCCTGCAGCATCGGGGAGACCTAATGCAAGTAAAAGGAGAAAGGGGGTTAAATGACGAACAGGCACGCCAAGTCTGGTGAGAAACTTTGGGAAAGCGCTGATGAAACTTACGTGGTGTATCCTGATCTAAAAAAAAGTCTCTCTATGGCCTGGTTTACGAAAAGCAAAAAAAAAATAAATCTAAAAGCATAGTTTGAGTCTGTAGGGATGGGAACACGGGGTGAATCATCACCATTTTTATGCAGAAAGGGGGAACAACAAGACAAAAAAAAATTTAAAAGGGGTTTTGCAGTTGTGGCCAGAAAAACCCCTCTTTTCCCCCTTGACCTTTTCTTCTATAGTTTCGCCTTCATTACTTTTGGGCCCCCCATACACATGGGGCTAATGTCAGATAACCTGTCAATATTGACAGTTGGGCCGACTAAAATTCGTATGGTGGCGCCATCAACTGACATTGGAACCCCCCCGAGGGGACTTTTTAGATTTTAGCTACGACCGCTTGTTCTCAGGGAATAACCCCCCAACCGTGGGGGCGTTTTTCAAAAGAACACGGGTTTTTCGGGCGAAGAGTGCTCCGTGTATGGGAGACTGGCTGAACCCCGAACTAAGCTGAAGTATTTTTCAGTCGATAACGATCCAATGTGTAGGCGGGCTTCAGTCATTACGGTAAAAGAGACGGTACATGCACCAAAATTCGGCTCACCGTTGTCCACCTCCCGGGGTTGGCACCCCATTCGTGCTGTCAAAGGGTTTTTGGGGTGTCTTCCACGATGCTCTAAAGACCAGGAGCAATCCGGGGCCGGGGGGAATTACGGGGGAGAGCCGGGCACACCCAAAAGCGAGCCCCACCGGCCCTACAAAAAAATCTTTGTGACTACTGTGTCCTCACCAAACTGTCAAAAAACCAAAAGGGGGCAAAATGTCCTGTAGGGGGGCCCAGCGCTCAACGGCTTATTGGTTTTAACCAAGCATGAGCGGCACCAACCCCTTGTTCGGCCCCACATTATGTATCATTTATCAGGGGCCGCCAAAAAGACCACAAAGAGCCAGGCTTCGCTGACCCTATCCAGGTTTGGAATTTTCCCCAAAAAAAAAAGGGATCCACCATCTCAGGGGACACCCCAGAATCAAAAAGAGAGCATAAGAGCCCGGGGGCCCCCGACCCCATACGCCCCAGATTTTTAGCTGCCGTGAAGCAAACTTTTGGAGCATTTTTACCAATCAAAATTTTTTTATCGTTTGGGTTTTCCATTGACCATTAACACATCATTTTTTTAAAAAAAACAAAAAAATAAAAGGGGATTTTCAACCAAAAAGTCGTTCGGGGGGTCTTTTGTGATTGAAACATCCCATTCTTTTCTGAGCCGTGTAACATAGTACATGAGGTTCAGCCTTTATTTGTTTTCCCACCCCCGGGTTTTACTCCTGTACAAGGGGTTTCCCCCCCGTTTTTTCCACTTTCCCAGTACAAGTTTAAGTAAACTATACTCCAAAGGACCCTAACAACCCCTTAAAAGTGAATCTTTTATATTACATAAAGAAACCTTTATTAGAACTGCAAAAAATATTATTGGGGCTACCCCTTACCCCTTTTGAATCCCCTTAAGACAAGGAATGACATATGTTCAGACCCAAAAAGCCTGGGCTGACTCCACGGGGCAGAGTTTTTCTGCGGCAGATCGGCAACGTTTAAAAGCATTTTTTTTTTTTTTTTTACTGTACTTTATTGCATAAAAAAGGTGCAAATACAGAACATGCCCCTGTGGTGCCATTTTACCCAACGTGATGGGGTTTAGATTGGTTTTTCATGGCGCTTGAATCGGGCCCCACGCAACCTAGTTAACCTTCCGATAGGCCCCTCACTTAAAAGGACTGCCACTACACATCCCGCTGCGATCAGATAACGACGCATACAAAAACCTAGCGGGGGCTTTCAATACCAGTGGGGCCAAAATTTCGATGTCGTTAAGGACGCTATGCGGGGTTGCCCCTCTCCTTAACGACTTTTTCGGGACAAAATACCGCTAAAAAAGTAAAAAAAAGGTGCCCCCCCAGCGATATAACTTCCAGCGGGACGCCCCGAAAAAATAGGTCCGGAACTGTCACGACAACAGATCACAGCAGGATCCAGCAGGGCCACGCGTCGCTAAAATCCCCCCCAACAACGCGCAAAAGGAACGCTAAATAAGACTTTTTTTAGCGTTCTTTTTTTTAGCGACGCTGTTTAGTTGGCATCCCCTTTGGAAAAAAAAAACTTGGAATGGGGGGGGGGGGGGGTTTTAAATAACAATCCTGTCTAACCTTTGACTTTTCTACCACTATACAAGGTTTAAAACATAGAAACTTCAGGGGAGTTAGTGCTGCAGACAGTCGCCACCCCCCAAGGGGAAAAGGGGAAACAAGTACTGCTGCAGAAGTCCCAATCCGGGAGAGAATAATCCTATCCATGCAGATAAAATTACGTTACAGCTGGTAATGATGACTCTTAGATCGGGGGGGTTCCGACACCGGACTTACACTGACGCCAGAATAGACCCCTTTCACCCCCCATTCTTAAACCGCAAGGGACGTGGCAAGGGGTACCAAATGAGGTCAGGTTGCCCGGCGTCCGCAGCTCCTTCAAAGTCACGATTCTGAGTAAGCTCACTTCAGTGTCTACTAGAAACCCCCCTTTCCCAATCTGAATGTTTACCCCCCCCCCAACCCCGTTAAGGAGGGCCGGCCCCCTTTGATTCGGATCACGGTATGTACATGCACGCAACTCGTGATCATATACGTCCAAGGAGTTCATTGTTTCCCACAGATCCAGAAAACCCCTTCCCAGGGGGCGAGGCGGCCCCACCCATTCTAGCCGGAAAAAGGGGGTAAAAAAACCTACAAAAACGTCAATCACAACCAGCATTATATGGTGTCCTATACTACCAGCACTCACCTTGGAATTAGATCAAACTTGTCTACCTTTCATTTTCACGACGGGGTTTTTTTTTTTTTTTTTTTGTCCCTCGGGGGGTTTTATTATGTAACCAGGGATGTTATCTAAAGCGTCTTGAGGTTTCATATGAAGGACCTGGCAAAAAAAAAAATAATGCCTTTCTTAGCGGGGGAAGAGCTAAAAATAAGGAGGGAAACCCGGGGCACGCCGCTGTGATGTGGGGGAGGGGGGTCCGGGGGTAGTGACGTACCGGGGTCAAAAAGGCCACACATCGAATCACACAGAGATGCCCCCCCCGGGGCACATAAAAAACACAAGAACTGCCACACGCTTCAGATAAAAAACGAAGGGGTTTTTTTTAAATTTTTTGTTTGTTTCGGGGAAAAAACAAATACAAAACAGTTTTCCTAATTTTAAAGTTTTAAAAAAGAGAAAAGGGGGAAGGGGAAAGTTTGCTGGGTTTGGGGACAGAAAGTGATCTGCAAAAAATTGCAGAGGACGCCAAAATGGGGGGGTTTTTTCGTCTCCCTCCAGGGATTTAGTATGCACAGACGGCCGGCCGACTGTGCCGCGATTTCCCTATCCTTTAACAAGCTTGCAAAATATTTTAATAAAAGCCAAATAAAAATCTCAATTTGCAGACACGGTTTCCAGGGTGTTGCCTCTCATCAGAAAAAATGTGATATCTTTTTTGGCTAGATAGAGGCTCTGGAGGGGGCTAAGGATACGTTTCTCTTTTTTGGGACACAACCAAGATGCAAGTGAGACTTAAAGCCTGCAGCTCCCTGGGAAAATTAAATATGCAAATTCCCCTTGTAAGAGGAAGAGGACTAAAAATCACAGCCATTATTAAAAACAGCGATCCACAAGCAATATCCCTCCGATTCCAAAAGTGGTGCTAGAGTTCACCCCTTCTCTCCAAAGAAAAAATTTTCACGGACCAAAAAAACTGTGATATACGGGGTCAGCAACCTGCATCCATTAAGTGAAGGTCAAAAAAATTTTTTTTAGACGAAAATTTTTTTTGATTAGAAGATTGAAGATGAAATCCTGGGGGCTCACCTTTCATATATCCGGGGCCTGGTTGTAACCCCCTGCGGGGGGGGGGCAACTGGGCTCACTGGGAAAAGGGGGTGGGGAAAAAAAAAATAAAAAAAAGTAAAAACCACATACAAAAAAATACATGCAATAAAAAATTGCCAAAAGTATAAAAAGGGGCGATCTGCCCCGGGATTGTAGGGGACAGCTTCCCCCCCATGGTAATTTTTCCAAAAGAAAACCCCCAAAGTTCACCAAACATACCGGGGGCCATAAAGGTGTCCCTCCGGCTTGGGGGGCAATTTAATAGAGTAAAAAAAGATCTTTACATTTGGGAAATCAAGCCCGCTGTGGGTGCAGCGGAAAAATTTTTCACCTTCCACTAAAGGGGAAGCAAAATCATCCCGACAGAATCACTACATGCTTTTCTTTAAAGGCCAATTATATTTAAACAAAAAAAAAAAAAAACCCCCCAAATTGGAGCATCCCCACAATGGCCAACCACCAGACACAGCAACCCTATTGATTACATCCCCAGGGTCCTACGACAACACACGCACACTTAGCACCAAACCCGACGGTACCACATCGGAGGACGGACACGCACTACAACCTTGGAAGCTCTGCTACCAGGATAAAGGAAAACAAAAAGGGGGCCAGTATTTTCCCCTTGGGGCCACGACAGGGGGTAACCCGAGTTAAACCACGGGTTTTTCCCCAAAAACACGCATGCTGTATCGGGGCCCAAAAATGACAAATTAAGAGCGACCTACCCCCGCCAAAATAACATTTTGGGCCCACTCATCAACAAATTCTACTGGCAGAGGTAACGCTCGCTTGCCTTTTGGGTTGGTGGGATCAAAGCGGCCTCACTCCCCCGATACAATGGGGACCTCTCCTTGATATGCAAAAAGAGTTAATCCACTTTAGAAGTTTTTACCTATCCATGGTAATAACTTTTTTGATGTGGGGGGCCACCACTAGGACCAACACGATCCTTGGGGCCCCCGCCATATTCATTTATATGGCCAATTCATTCTCATGCGACTGCTGGAACAGCAGGTATGGGGGCTGGACCCCTGACAGTAAGTTTTCACCACCTGTGGATAATGATAATTCTAAAAAAAGCAAGGATCCTTTAAAAAAAGGAAAGCGTGTGGTTTTTTGGGGCGTAATGAAAAGCAGCACAGATTACAGAATCTCAAAAAAAAAATTTTTCCCGGGGAAAAACCCGTGACGCGAGACGGGGCCGGGAAGTCCTGTCACTGTGCACTTCCCCTTTCCGTAAGATGCAAGAAAATCATCATTTTCGTGGGGCCTAAACAACATCTACTCTTTAAAAGGGGGGCTTTACAGTTACCAAGCTTTCTGGCATTGACGCCCTCAGACAAGTCGGACCACACATAAGGGCAGGAGTCGGAAACACTGCCGCACAAGAAAAGGCGGTGGTACCATCCGCATCACAAGGGGGGAAACGTTGAGTGTAGGAACATTTCCTCATTTACTCCCTGTTGGTTGGGGGACTTTTTTGGCTGCAAAACCAAAATTTTTTAAAATACATATAAATCAGCCCATTGGTGCACCTTTATGCCAAAACTTATAATGGCGATGACCAATATACGGCATTTTTGGGGTTTTCATTTCCCCCAAAAACTCTCTGTAACTGCTTACATATCTGTGATGGTCTGTGCCCCCCCCTCGGTAAAGGGCTCGAAGGGGTGCGCTTCCATGGGGGCCCCCGAAACCCAGAAGGAAAAATTTTTTTTATGGTAATTGTGATGTTACTTCTCCGGGGCGTTTTTTTTCAGAGACAACAGACTAAAGACGAGCTCCAAAGCTACATTTCTGCTGAAGCTTTTTATTTTTTTTGCAGCAGTAAAACTACTGGACGACCCACAAAAGCAAAAGGGGGGTTTCCCAGGGGAGGGGGAAAGCATGCGATATTGCGAGCCTTGTACAATGTCCGTATAGAGAAGATGGATTTTACAACCAAAACCGCAACACGTCCCAATAGTGAGGAAAACCCCACAAGTCTCCCCCATGCAGGGGGCAGCCGATCCGCAACCCCCGCCAGCAATGACAGCTTTTTCTTAGTAAAGTCTTATTTTATGAACAAGGGCAGATTGAGGGGCTGTCAAACATAGAGAACCAAAACGGCAGCAGGTGGGTCAACGCAACTAGGCAGGGGCTGCAAACGGGAGCCTTTTTAAAATTTGGTAGATGATGGGGGCCAAAAAAAACAATTACAATAGCAACAAACCAGAGGAACGCCGGGTCTCCTACGCAGAGCCCTATCCTGCTAGTTCTCCCCACCGCACAGGGGTCCCCACAAAGCAGGAGCCACTGCAGTACTGGGGTCCTCTGCCCATGGGGGGGGGTTCCCCCCCGCGCAGGGGTCCCTCGCAAAGCAAGTTCCTCACCGCGAAAAAAGGGGGCCCTTCAAAGCAGGATTCCTCACCGCGCAGCAGGGGGGCCCCCCAAAAACAGGAGTTCCTCACAGCGCAGCAGGGGTCCCTCACCACCAGCGGGTCCCCCACAACGCATGCAGGGTCCCCACAAAAAGGGTTTTCCCACAAAACCCTGCAGGGTCCCTCACAAACGGAGTCCTCACAGCGCTGCAGGGGGCCCCACAAAGCAGAGTTGCCACCGCGCAGCAGGAGTCCCCCAAAAAAAGATGCTCCAGCGCATGCAGGGGCCCTCACAAAGCAGGAGTTTCTCACCGGCATGCAGGGGTCCCTCACAAAGAGGAGTTTTTTTACCTGCAGCAGGGGTCCCCCCCCAAAGCAGGGGTTTTTTCCCCGCGCATGGGGGGGGGGGCCCTCAAAAAGCAGAGTTTTCACCCGCGCATGCGGGGTCCCTCACAAAGCGGAGTTTCCACCGTGCATGCAGGGGTCCCTCACAAAGCAGGAGTTTTTTACCGCGCAGCAGGGGCCCCACAAAAAAGGATTTCCACCCCCGCATCAGGGGCCCTCACAAAGCAGAGTTCTCACCGCGCATAGGGGTCCCTCAAAAGCAGGAGTTTCACACCGCGCATGCAGGGACCCCCACAAAAAAGGAGTTTTCACCGCGCATCAGGTCCCTCACAAAACAGGAGTTCCATATCACCTCAGGGGGCCCCCCCCAAAAAGGAGTTCCCACCGCGCATGCAGGACCCCCACAAAGAAGGAGTTCCTCACCGCGCATGCAGGGACCCCCAAAAAAAGGATTTCCCCCCCCCCATGCAGGGGTCCCTCACAAAGAAGGGTTCCCACCGCGCATGCAGGGCCCCTCACAAAAAGGGTTCCTCCCACGCATGCAGGGCCCTCACAAAGAAGGAGTTCCTCACCACCGCAGGGGCCCTCACAAAGAAAAAGGGTTGCCACCCCCGCATGCAGGGCCCTCACAAAGCATGGGGTTTCCCCCAGCACACAGGGACCCCTCACAAAGCAGGATTTCTCACAGCCATGCAGGGGTCCCTCACAAAGAGAGTTCCATACACGCATCATTCCCTCCAAAGAAGGACCTCACCGCGCATCAGGGGGCCCCCCAAAAAAGGGGTTCCTCACCGCCATCAGGGTCCCTCCAAAGAAGGAGTTCCTCACCGCGCATGCAGGGGCCCTCACAAAGCGGGGGTTTCCCCACAGCGATGCAGGGTCCCTCACAAACAGGAGTTTCTCACCGCGCAGCAGGGTTCCCCACAAAGCAGGGTTCCTCAAGCGCATGCAGGGGTCCCTCACAAACAGGGTTCCTCACGCGCAGCAGGGGGCCCTCACAAAGCAGGAGTTTTTCCCACGCGCAGCAGGGGTCCCTCACAAAGCAGGATTACTCACCGCGCTGCGGGGGCCCCCCCAAAAGCAGATTTTTTTCCACAGCCTCAGGGGTCCCTCACAAAAACAGGGGGGTTTCCCCACCATGCCGGGTCCCCACAAAGCAGAGTTCCCACGCGCAAGCAGGGGTCCCCCCAAAAAAAGGAGTTCCCCACACGCATGCAGGGGTCCCCCAAAAAAAACAGGAGTTCCCCACAGCGCATGCAGGGGGTCCCTCACAAAAGCAACCTCACCACAGCAGGGGGGCCCCACAAAAGCAGGGTTCCCACAGCACAGCAGGGGGGCCCCCACAAACAGGGGGTTTCCCCCCAGGCAGGGGCCCCCAAATCGCCACAAGTGGAAATTTTTTTTTTTTTAAAAAGTATTTTAAACTGACATTTTCATTGATGTTACTGTGTAACTGCGCCCCCTCGAAAAACTTTCGCCAATTTTTACATGACACTTTATGAACGTGCCTCTTGTAAAACTGTGCTAAAAAATTTTTTTTTGTTTTATAACTTTCCCGCCACGGATCCCCCCAGAGCCAAAAACTAGAAAGGGGGAAAACCCCGACAGAAAAAAACCCAGTAAACCACGCTGACAGCGCCCGGCATTTTCGCTCTTACCTCCGCAATGAAAGTCACTCCTCACACCTGAAAGCCAGTTCATCTTTTTAGTCCTTTTCCCCTCTTGGGACTTTAGTTTTTCCCCCACGGACCTCATAACCACAAAACAAAGACAACTGAAAAATACCCTCCCCCAAACCTGCACGCCCTTGGGGCCCACCTGTGCCCCGGGGCCCCAGGTAAAAAACGGGGTTTTAAGCTTTTCCCCCCCCTTTTAGAGAGAATGGGCGAACGTTTTCCGGGTGATGGGAATTTTTTTTTAAAGTGAAAGGGAAGGCTTTTTTAGCAGCAGGGAGAAGTCGAATTCCCCCGGTGCATTGCGCTAAAAAGACAGAACTATGGGGGGGCCAAAAATATTGCGTTGCTAAAAACCACGAGCTTTTTTTCCTCCAAAAAACGTCACAGAACACACAGGGGAAAGCACACAAATAAATCAAAATAAATAAATAATGTAAAAAAAAATATTATGATATTTTTACACTTCACTTTTTTCCCCCCCTTTTTTCCCAAACCATAACTTTTTTTTTTTCTTTTTCCCTTGACAGTCATTTTTTTTTTAAAACAATTTTTAAAATTTTAAAGCACCTTTCCCCTTTTACCAATAATTAATATTTTTGTTTTTCCTTTTTTTGTGATAAAAGGCACAAAAATTTATTTTTTTTTGCAGAGCTGGGTCCTGTGTGACTCAGTGGTTGGCACTGTTGCTTTGTAGAGCTGGGGTCCTGGGTGACTCAGTGGTTGGCACTGTTGCTTTGCAGAGCTGGGGTCCTGTGTGACTCAGTGGTTGGCACTGTTGCTTTGCAGAGCTGGGGTCCTGGGTGACTCAGTGGTTGGCACTGTTGCTTTGAGAGCTGGGGTCCTGTGTGACTCAGTGGTTGGCACTGTTGCTTTGTAGAGCTGGGGTCCTGGGTGACTCAGTGGTTGGCACTGTTGCTTTGCAGAGCTGGGGTCCTGTGTGACTCAGTGGTTGGCACTGTTGCTTTGTAGAGCTGGGGTCCTGTGTGGCTCAGTGGTTGGCACTGTTGCTTTGCAGAGCTGGGGTCCTGGGTGACTCAGTGGTTGGCACTGTTGCTTTGCAGAGCTGGGGTCCTGTGTGACTCAGTGGTTGGCACTGTTGCTTTGTAGAGCTGGGGTCCTGGGTGACTCAGTGGTTGGCACTGTTGCTTTGCAGAGCTGGGTCCTGTGTGACTCAGTGGTTGGCACTGTTGCTTTGCAGAGCTGGGGTCCTGTGTGACTCAGTGGTTGGCACTGTTGCTTTGTAGAGCTGGGGTCCTGGGTGACTCAGTGGTTGGCACTGTTGCTTTGCAGAACTGGGGTCCTGTGTGACTCAGTGGTTGGCACTGTTGCTTTGTAGAGCTGGGGTCCTGTGTGACTCAGTGGTTGGCACTGTTGCTTTGTAGAGCTGGGGTCCTGGGTGACTCAGTGGTTGGCACTGTTGCTTTGCAGAGCTGGGGTCCTGTGTGACTCAGTGGTTGGCACTGTTGCTTTGCAGTGCTGGGGTCCTGGGTGGCTCAGTGGCTGACACTGTTGCTTTGCAGAGCTGGGGTCCTGTGTGACTCAGTGGTTGGCACTGTTGCTTTGTAGAGCTGGGGTCCTGGTGGCTCAGTGGCTGACACTGTTGCTTTGCAGTGCTGGGGTCCTGGGTGGCTCAGTGGCTGACACTATTGCTTTGCAGAGCTGGGGTCCTGTGTGACTCAGTGGTTGGCACAGTTGCTTTGCAGCTCTGGGGTCCTGGGTGGCTCAGTGGTTGGCACTGTTGCTTTGCAGCTCTGGGGTCTTGGGTGGTTTGCACTGTTGATTTGCTGAGCTGGGATCCAGGGTGGCTCAGTGGTTTGCTCTTTTGCCTTGCAGCGCTGGGGTCCTGGGTGGCTCAGTGGCTGGCACTGTTGCTTTGCAGCGCTGGGGTCCTTGGTGGCTCAGTGGGTAGCACTGTTTCTTTGTAGAGCTGAGGTCCTATATGGCACAGTGGGTAGCACAATTGTCTTGCAGCGCTGAGGTCCTGGATGTCTTAGTAGGTAGCACTATCGCCTTGCAGCGCTGGGGTCTTGGATGGCTCAGTGGGTAGCACTGTTGTCTTGCAGCATTGAGGTCCTTGATGGCTCAGTGGGTAGCACTATCGTCTTGAGGCGCTGAGTCCTGGGTTCAAATCCCACCAAGGACAACATCTACAAGGAGTTTGCATGTTCTCTCCGTGTTTGCGTGGGTTTCCTCCAGGTTCTCCAGTTTCCTCCAAAGACATACTGATAGGGAATCTAGACTGTGAGCCCCAGTGGGGACAGTGTTGACAATATCCATAAACTGCTGCAGAATATGATGGCACTATAAAAATAAACCCAAAACAGAAGAGAGTAATCTGCTGACCCAGGAAGGGAACTCCCAAATCCAGTCCTGCAGTATGTGACAAGTCATCTAATACAAAAAGGGAAAAAATCCAGAAAAAAGATCCTTAAAATCTATGTGTATTAAAATCCATGATTAAGGGCGTACTGCACCCCAGAAACGCATTAAGGTATTATCTTCATGATGGATCCTGCTGTTTTTAGATTAATATATAAAAAAAATTGATTTTATGGATGGAAGTGCAGGAAAATTCTTTTTTCTTCTCAGGTTCTAAAATCCATCCATCACCAGTGGAAACCGAAAGCGCGTTTTAAACTACGTCCTTACAATGAGTCGGAGTCGTCTGAAACGCGTCTGGGGCTTCTAGCAGTGAAGGATGGATTTGAACTAACATTCAATAAACACAGATTTTAAGGACACTTTTGCTGGATTTTTTTTTTACCTCTTCGTATATAAATAATCATAATAATAAATTTACATTTATGGGTTAATTATTTTGATATTTTATTAGGTAACACAAAATATTTTTATTCTTTATTCCTCGGGCTTGTACTTGACATATATATCTCTATTATGTATCCCAACCATGAAGAAACACTTCACCACAATCACTATATTATATGATCACAACCAGAGAAGTTTCTAAAGAATGAAAGCCTCTAGTGTGACCCCACCCAGGTCTTGGGGCGATGATACGGCCAAATATTCACACGGGCAGTTCCTCTCATTGTGTTACATGTGGAATGTGAAATATGAAGGCAGAGGGTCAGAGCGAGCAGCCCTGGGATCGATCACCATTGTGGGCTGGCAGAAGCTTCACGTGTCGCAGACCAGAAGGAATCCTCTTGGCATTTGTTCCATGTGGATGTAACATCAATTTATCTATGGGGTCATTCACATGTCCGTGATTTTTCGCAGACCGATCATGGAAATGTCTGATTTTGATCCAAGGGTCTGATCAAAATTGGCAACGAAAGTCTATGGGTGCATTAAAAAAATTGGATCTCACTCTGATAACATCTGATTTTCACAGACTGTCAGAAAGGAGAAGGTGGAGAAACTTTTTATTTTTCTCCAGGTACGAGAAAAACTGATGACACTCGGACCAAGCTCTGATCGAAATAATGGGGCAATTTTCCTTGTACGGATGTCTCAATGAGGCCTTAATCTTAGGGCTGATTCAGACGTCCGCTTTTCATTTACGAGTTCTATCCGTGTTTTTCACGTCTGTGGAACTGTCAGAAATTGAGGAGACATGTCGATATTGATCGATATTGACGAGTATCGGCTCAAAATTGAGATTAAATTCTATGGGTCCATGAAAAAAAATTGGAAAAAGTTTCTCCACCCTCTTCTACCTATCAGTCTGGGAAAAACGGACATAAATCGGATGGCATCTGAGTGTGGTCCAATTTTTTCACAGACCCATAGATTTTCATTGCCAAGTTTGAACCAATTCGTGACTCAACATCGGACTCCACAATTTTGTACAGACCAATTTGTCCGCAAAAAATCATGGACGTGTGAACAGCCCCATAGGTACAAGT
Organism: Oophaga sylvatica; assembly: GCA_033576555.1. Classification (NCBI taxonomy): domain Eukaryota; kingdom Metazoa; phylum Chordata; class Amphibia; order Anura; family Dendrobatidae; genus Oophaga; species Oophaga sylvatica. Next base: position 364,518,782 of record JARQOD010000003.1, read on the forward strand.
GCTGTCCATGTCTTGTAAGTGGTTTTGATCAGATTACCATCATAGTTTGGTCAGTGTGTTCATTTTTACAATTAGGCTACGTTACCACGATGAGTTTTTGGTGAGTTGTTGATGTTGCAGATTTCCTGCACCCATTAGGTAAAATAAATTACTTGCAATTTTTTCGAAAATATGCAGCGTAAAAAAAAACTCATTGTGGGAACTCAGCCTAAGGCCGGTGTCACACTTGTGTGTGTGATGCGAGAAACTCGCACGAGTCTCTCGCATCAATACCCGGCACTGCTGCCGGCACTCGGGACCGGATTGTGCGGCTACATGTATTTCTATGCAGCCGCACACTCCGGTCCCGATTGCCGGCGAGAGACTTGTGCGAGTTTCTCGCATCACACACACAAGTGTGACACCGGCCTTACAGTTTCTCCAATTTCATCTGTTTTTCCCAAATGGAAAAAATAGTATAAGAAAAGAGATTTCTGAAGTCTCTCCTATATGTAGGTTCACACAAGCGTATGAAAAATTGTTCAGAGTTTCATCCAGAATTTGGGACACTTTTTTCTCACTTGTCATCGTATGTAATGAATTTTTTACAGCAGCTATTAACCCTTTACAGAATCTATTACTGTTTCCTATATTACAGAAATGAATTTGAGGCCGGCGTCACACTGCCGAGTTTGTTGCGAGTTAGTCGCACGACTTTCTCGCATCAACACCCGGCACGGCCGCCTGCTCTCGGACCAGAGTGTGCGGCTGCATGTATTTCTATGCTGCCGCGCACTCGGGTCCGAGAGCGGGCGGCCGTGCCTGGTGTTGATGCGAGAAAGTCGTGCGGCCTTACTCGTAAAATCGGACGTTGTACTGTGGCTCCGCATGGCATCCTAATTTTTTTTTTGGCTCACCCATAGACTTGAATGGCGAGTCTCAACCGAATTATTGAGAAACTAGAGCACGCTGTGACTTTTTTCATATAGAGTGAAAAACAAATCTCTAATCTGCCCTAATGAATAACATTGGTCTGAGTGCGATCCGTTTTTTTTCTCCCAAAAATACGTTTGTGTAAATGAGCCCTGTCAAACAATCGGTGAAAATCCGATATTTTTTACTAGCAATTTTGATACTAGAATCAAATCAATATTGGACACGTCTCCGCGCTTTTGTGCAGACAATTAGGAAAAAAATCGGACGTGTGAACTACTCCATAGACCATCATTGGAGTGAGTGTGCTATCCGTGAAAATGGAAAGTTACAGCTTCTCGCCATGCGCCATACGGTTGTCTCCGAAGACTAACTATTACAATAACATTCCATTATTATATCCTTATCCCAATTTACTGTTTTACTCCCTTGTGTCCTATCGCGGCCTGTACGAACAAATACGGGAGGGTCAATGAGTAACGGCGATGGACTCTGAAAACAGACACTCCTATTCAGAGCAGCTAAGGCAAACCACGCTCTTAATTTCGACCTTGGCCACGTGCCGTGCTCCAGTTCAGCCAATACTAGTGTTGAGCGATACGATACCGCAAGTATCGGGTATCGGCCGATATTAGCTGTTTCGGCCTTTCGATACTTAGTTTCGATATTTTCCATATATCGTATACCGGAATCGGAAGTTCCCATAATTCTTTGAGAGGCAATGTGATTTTAGTCAGCCAATGAGGAATCCTAAGAAGTGTGGGCACATCCTGTACTGCTGCGGTCATGTTAACTAATGGCATGGCTGTGATTGAATGCTGAAATGATGTCAGAATGCACTATAAAAGGCGCCGCCGCCATTTTAGCGTCACTGTGCTGTGAATTCAGTAAGGGACAGAACGCTGCTGTGCTGACTCTGAGGGACAGTTAGAGATTGCGATTTTGTGTACTGTGCTGTAGGCAGGCTAGCACCAACCGCTGTGTAAAGCTTCCTTTTGCCTGCAGTGTTGTTTTAACAGCTCTGCAAGGTGTGTGTGAGTGCAGGTGACGCTGCAGTTTGCTCTGCATGCAACGCTGTCTGTAGGCATCTGCACGTGTCACTCACAGACTCTTTTTTTTTTCTTCAGTGTAATTCTTGCTGCTCCATGCAATTTAACTATTAGTGTGACGCGCTTCCATCCGTATCCAATACATTGGTTGCAAACACTATAGAAGTAGACAAAGGAGTAGCCTTTCACAGATTGTGAACAGTTGTGTTTCAGTGTTCACTTCAGTCTGTGTTTTTTATTTTTTGAGTGCACATCACGCTCCAGTTACTTGTTCAAGCACTGCTGCTTGTACTCTGCTGAGCGTGTCTCAGTGCCTCATCCTTTTCATTTCTCTCCAATTGGTTCTGCTCCATTCCATTTAAAATAAATATAATCTATTAGTGTGACGCGCTTCCATCCGTATCCAATACATTGGTTGCAAACACTATAGAAGTAGACAAAGGAGTAGCCTTTCACAGATTGTGAACAGTTGTGTTTCAGTGTTCACTTCAGTCTGTGTTTTTTATTTTTTGAGTGCACATCACGCTCCAGTTACTTGTTCAAGCACTGCTGCTTGTACTCTGCTGAGCGTGTCTCAGTGCCTCATCCTTTTCATTTCTCTCCAATTAGTTCTGCTCCATTTCATTTAAAATAAATATAATCTATTAGTGTGACGCGCTTCCATCCGTATCAAATACATTGGTTGCAAACACTATAGAAGTAGACAAAGGAGTAGCCTTTCACAGATTGTGAACAGTTGTGTTTCAGTGTTCACTTCAGTCTGTGTTTTTTATTTTTTGAGTGCACATCACGCTCCAGTTACTTGTTCAAGCACTGCTGCTTGTACTCTGCAGAGCGTGTCTCAGTGCCTCATCCTTTTCATTTCTCTCCAATTGGTTCTGCTCCATTCCATTTAAAATAAATATAATCTATTAGTGTGACGCGCTTCCATCCGTATCCAATACATTGGTTGCAAACACTATAGAAGTAGACAAAGGAGTAGCCTTTCACAGATTGTGAACAGTTGTGTTTCAGTGTTCACTTCAGTCTCTGCGTAATAACCACACTTAGGCCTTATAACTTTTCTGACTTTCTTTATCAATCTACCAAGATGAAGAAGGCAGGGAGTAAGGCACGTGGTCGTGGCCGTGGAGTTTCAGCAGGGAGAGGACGTGGGGATTCTGTGGCTGCTGCCGCCCTCAGTGACACAGCATCCACCAGTTTTACCCATGAGCGTTCCTTTATGCGCAGTTTGGTAGGAGCTCGGCGTGCCCCCCTGCTGCGGGAAGAACAAATTGAAGCCGTTGTTGGTTGGATGGCAGCCAATGCATCGACTTCAATTCCTTCCACCTCCTCTCAGGAACACAACACTGTTGAGCAACCATCTGTCTGTTCACCGCCTGTCAAATTGCCCAGGCAGTCAGAGAGTTCTGTACAGAAGCCAGCTGAGTCTCTGCTTCTGTTCTCAGAATCTGTTGGCTCGCAAACACGGGCACAGGCAAGCAGCATTCTGCAATTTGAAGAAGAGGGAGTATGCAGTGATGCGCAACAGCTGTGTCTCTCTCAATCTGAAGAGGCGGGTGAGCCAGTGCCGATGGACAGCACACCGCAGAACGCATCTTATGATGATGATGAGACTCAGGTGCCAGGTTTTGTGGAGCATGGTGCTGCCCAGACCATCCAACAGCAGCAGGTGTTGTAAGAGGGTAGTGGAGATGATGAAGTCCGAGACCCAACATGGCGTGAGCAACAGGAAGGTGGTGGGAGCAGCTCTGAGGAAGAGATTGTCCCAACGGTACAAAGAGGAGGGAGAGGTAGGCTGCAGACTCGCTTGCCTGTAGCCTCCAGTTTGGCACCTGTTGGGAGCAGTTCTCTTAGAAATGTCAAAATTGGCGCTCCCATGACTTGCACTGCGTGGTCCTTTTTTGACAGACTTGTAGATGATATTTGCTATGTTCAATGCAAGCTGTGTAAGCAAAAAGTTAAAAGAGGTAAAAATATCAGCAACCTGAATACCACAAATATGTGGAAACATGTACGGACAAAGCACGTAGCTGAGTTACAAAGACACACTGGAGATGTAGGCCAACCTACAGCAGCACCTACATCTTCAGGTCGTGTTGGAGCCTCTACCTCCAGCTCACACACACCTGGTTCGGCTTCCTCACAGGATCTCCATGGAAGAACCTCGGTCACTGTTGTCCATAGACAAACTGTTATTCCACCCACAGCAGCAAGTTCACAGTCATCGTCACACTCCAGACCACAAAACAGCCATCGGTACCACAGGCATGGGATAAAAGACGGCCATACTCGGCAAACCATCCACGAGCACAGGCTCTGAATGCTGGCATTGCAAAACTCCTGTCCCTTGAAATGCTGTCATTCAGGCTGGTGGAGACTGACAGTTTCAGGAACTTTATGGCATTGGCAGTCCCACAATATAATGTGCCAAGCCAATTTTATTTCAGCAGGCAAGCCGTCCCTGCTCTGCAAAAACATGTCGAGGGAAACATTAAACATGCGCTACTAAACGCCATCAGTAGCAGGGTCTACCTGACCACCGATGCGTGGACCAGTACCCATGGCCAGGGACGATACCTTTCCCTCACTGCCCATTGGGTCAATGTTGTGGAGCCGGGTACAGATCTTGCCAGTGGCGCTGTACGTGTTCTGCCAACTCCAAGGATTGCAGGAATCCAGTCTGTACACATTGATTCCTCCTCCTACTCCAGTTCCTCAGAATCATCACTGCACGAGCCGTCACGGTATACCTCCACATGGACCCGTGAACGCTTACCTGTTGCGACCGATATGAGCACAGCCGTGGCCAAACGTCAACAGGGCGTCCTGAAATTAATTTCCATGGGGAATCAAAGCCACACAGCGCAGGAGCTCTGGGATGCCATCAAGCAGGAGAGCGACGTGTGGTTTTTGTCAGCTAATCTCCAGCCAGGCTTGGTAGTGTGTGACAATGGCCGAAATCTGGTGGCAGCTCTGGGCCTTGGCAACCTCACTCACATACCATGTCTGGCAGATGTGCTCAACTTGGTTGTGCAGAGTTTTTTGAGGGACTATCCGGATCTTGATGCACTGCTGCACAAGGTCCGCCTAGAGTGCGCTCACTTGCGACGTTCCAGCATGGCCAGATCGCGCATTGCAGCTCTGCAAGTCAGATTTCGCCTTCCTGAACATCGCATCATATGTGACGTACCCACCAGGTGGAATTCCACGTTACATATGTTGGAGCGGTTGTGTGAGCAGCAGCCAGCAGTAATGGAGTATCAGCTGCAACAGGCGCAATCAACTCGCAATTTGCGCCGTTCACACTTCACCACTACTGAGTGGGCCTCTATGAAGGACATCTGCGACGTTTTGCGTGCGTTTGATGTCTCAACGCGGATGGCGAGTGCAGATGATGCACTAGTCAGCATGACTGTCCCCCTTATCTGCCTGCTTCAGAAATCACTGAAAGCACTAAAGGAAGAGGTTTTGGAAGAGGTGGAGGATGAGGAGTCACAAATTCAATTACCTTCAGGACAGTCATCGCAACGTGGTTCCTCACAAAGGGCTGGGCAGGGCTCACTTTGTGAGGAGGATGAGGAGGAGGAGTCAATGGAGGAGGAAGAAATCCCTACAGAGGGAGGTACACAATGCTCTAGTCAGTATGTAGAGCGAGGGTGGGGTGATGCAGAGGAGTCAGAGATGACGCCTCTTCCAGAGGACAGCCTTTGTTGGCCAGTTGGGAGTCTGCAGCACATGGTTGATTTCATGCTTCAGTGCCTGAGAAACGACCGCCGCATCACCCACATTCTCACCACGTCAGATTATTGGGTGTACACCCTCCTAGACCCTCGCTACCGGGACAACTTACAAACCCTCATCACACCGGTGAACCGGGACCGTAAAATGCAGGAGTACCAAGACACACTGGTGCAATCCATACTGTTGTACATTCCAGCCGAGAGAGCTGCTGCTGCTGCTACTGCTTTACAAAGCAGCTCTGTGCGTCGAGGCAGTGTAGACACCTCTACAACAAGAGGGAGCACAAGCAGCGCCTCTGCACAGGGCAAGAGCTGTATGTTACAAATGTGGCAAAGTTTTGTGACAGCGCCAGCAAGGTCTACACCATCCGAGACGGCTCCAGTCACCAGGAAGAAACGTTTCCGTAAGATGGTGACAGACTACTTGGCTTTCCCTCTAAGTGTACTCCCAGATGCCTCTTCCCCTTTCAAATTTTGGGTCTCTAAGTTGGATACATGGCCAGAGCTTAGCCAGTATGCATTGGAGGTGCTGGCTTGCCCTGCTGCCAGTGTATTATCTGAGCGCGTCTTTAGTGCTGCAGGTGGGGTAGTAACAGACCGTCGCATGCGACTATCCTCAGAGAATGTAGACCGGCTTACTTTTCTGAAAATTAACAAGGCATGGATCTCACCTGAATTTGCCTGTCCGTTTTCAGATTAAATAACTGTTTGGCAACGTTTTCCATGTCTCCTGTTATGTTCATCTTTCTACCACCTGAACTCTACTCCCTGGGCTACAACACCGCCATTTGTTGCTCGTAAGTAATTGGCAGGGTACTGACTCCTGGCCAGCCTGGTTACAGCACGACAGCTGTTTCCTGGCAGTGTGAACGTCAATTATCCTCCAATAAGTTGTGCTGTCGTGTTGCATTCGGGTTAGCCGACTCTATGGTGCCTGCAGTTTAGGTGATTCCTATGTGTGCTGTGGGATATGTAAATAAAGGCTGTTTCCATTGTGACAATAGGACAAGCACCCACTGTAGGACTGTGTGATTCGGTAACTGCGGACGGCTTGCGTCCTGTCAACTTACACTTTCATGGGTGCGTTCTGCTACCCGTCCGGGGTCCAGTACCGTCAACTGGTTCTCCCCAGTGCCTTTGGCCTAGGTGCCTCCATCTCCGTATCCGAGTTCCAGCAACGTCTGCTGGTCCTTGGTAGTGCTTTGGAGCACAGGTACCTCCTGCTTAGTAACCGTGTCACAGTAACGTCAGCTGGTACTCGGTTGTGACATTGCCTCTTTTCCTTCTGCTACCCGTCCGGGGTCCAGTACCGTCAACTGGTTCTCCCCAGTGCCTTTGGCCTAGGTGCCTCCATCTCCGTATCCGAGTTCCACCAACGTCTGCTGGTCCTTGGTAGTGCTTTGGAGCACAGGTACCTCCTGCTTAGTAACCGTGTCACAGTAACGTCAGCTGGTACTCGGTTGTGACATTGCCTCTTTTCCTTCTGCTACCCGTCCGGGGTCCAGCACCGTAAACTGGTTCTCCCCAGTGCCTTTGGCCTAGGTGCCTCCATCTCCATATCCGAGTTCCACCAACGTCTGCTGGTCCTTGGTAGTGCTTTGGAGCACAGGTACCTCCTGCTTAGTAACCGTGTCACAGTAATGTCAGCTGGTACTCGGTTGTGACATTGCCTCTTTTCCTTCGGCTGCCCCTCCGGGTTCCAGCACAGTCAGCTGGTCCTCGTTACTTCCATTGTCTCTTGCTCCATCTGATACCCGTCAGGGTTCCAGTAACGTCAGCTGGTTCTCGGAAATTAGACGACCTTAAAGACCACCCAGAAGAAGATGACGACAACAAGGACGACGAGCATGAAGCCAACCAGCCTGAACACCATCACAAAGAAAAAATAAAAGATTACCCAGAAGAAGATCACCAACAGGACAAAGAAGGTTAAGACAAACTACAAGATACAGAACAAGAGACAGAAGAACAATAAGCAGAAGATCAAAAAGCAGAAGAACATGAAGTATAAGACCAAAATGAAGAGCAAAATATATGCTCTAAATTCTAAGCAGAAGAAGACTAAGCAGTGTATGGGGTGAGTCCGTTCCTCCTCGTGGTGCCCCTGGAAAATGTCTGCTGCTGCAGGCTAAACTGAACACGGACAAATACTGTTGTAATTTAAATCTTTTGTGACAGCAAGAACGGAAGGATGAACAATTCATACTTTTACAGATTACAAGTACAGGAATCTCTGTCACAAATAAGAATATGATGAAGAAGATGAAGAGGAAGAAGATGAAGAATTTGAATATGAAGAAGATTAATTAGTTTAATAATAACAATATGAGTAATGTAAACAAAAACATGAATAGCAAGAAGTTTAAGAAGAAGATTAAGAAGGTGAAGATGAAGAATAATTTGATGAGAAAGATGATGCTGCTGAAGATTATGAAGGAGAAAGTGTGGCACTGGCAAAAGTTAAAAAGGTGAAGAGCATGGAAGTTGTGAAACATACATATTTGCCAAAATAGAAAAAAGGTTAACAACATTGTCAATTTGTTAGTCAATCCAAACGTATTTCCAAAAAAATATATATTAATGCTATTCCAATGCATTGGGTTAAACATGTATGCCTTTATTGTCTCCTCAACCTCCCCCAATACATTCTACATTAGTCTTTGTTGTTTTCCTTCATGTACAATTAACCAACAAGGCAAGAATGGTTTTTTTTAATGTCGATATTTGGTTCCCATAGACTTACATGGGACTTCCGGTATCGGAATCGGATATCGACGATATTTAGTGATATCGGCGATACCATTCCGATCCGATATTTTTAGATATCGAGCAGTATCGCTCAACACTAGCCAATACATAATGTCAACTTCTTGCAGCAAATCACTAAAATGTAAGTCATTATTCTTAATAGTCTGTGAACGCACTGTACAAGCCCAACCAGTATACCCCATTAGTCTCCAAATTATACCAACTATAATTTGTAGCAGTGATTTTACCTTCTGAGCAGCTTACTGCAAAGTTATTAACAGTTTTCAACATTTTTGAGGATTTATTTTTTTTACCTAAATGCGTGTATTCTAGGCTTAAAAAACTTTTTTTTGTAATAGGGTTAAAATACAAAATTGAGTTTTTACAGACTATTTGCCTTTATGCACATTGCTGGAAGCAGAAAGAGCTAACTGAGAATCCATCAGTGAGTTTGTAACTCTTTTATCTGTCTTTCTTGGTGGTCATATTTCGAAAGGTGTTTTCCCACAATAATTATTAGTCAAGTGAATGGTCACACCCGCTAATAGTCAGTTCCATACTAGAAAGTGTTTTCGCCACAATAACTATCAGTCATTTGAGCGGTCCTACCCAAAAACGTTATTTCCCCCACAATAACTATCAGTCGTTGGGAGGTCCTACCCAAAAACGTGTTTTCCCCACAATTACTGTCAGTCATGTGGGAGGTCCTATAGAAAAGGGTGTTTTCCCTACAATAACTATCAGTCATGTGGCTGATCCTATATAAAAAGGTATTTTCCCTACAATAACTATCAGTCGTGTGGCTGATCCTATATAAAATGGTGTTGTCCCACAATAACTATGAGTCCAGTGGACAATCCTTCCTCACAAGCTGTTTTCTCCACAATAACTATGAGTCCAGTGGGCGGTCCTGCACTAAAAGGTGTTTTCCACACAATAACTATAAGTTCAGTGGGTGATCTTACACAAAAAGGGTTGTTCCACAATAACTATGAGTCCAGTGGGCGGTTCTACCCAAAAGATTTTTTCTCCATAATAACTATCAGTCATGTGTGCAGTCCTATATAAAAAGGTTTTGTTCCACAATAACTATGAGTCCAGTGGACAATCCTACCCCAAAAGGCTGTTTTCTCTACAATAACCGAGTCCCTACACAAAAAGGTATTTTCTATACAATAACTTAGAGTCCAGTGGGCGGTCCTACTTAATTAGTGCCAGCGCTGTATGCACAGTCATAATATGCTTGAGTCCCTGCAGTTGTATGTCTCGCGGCTGTTCGACAACCATAACACATGTTTGCTAGGCAATCCTGAACAGCCATGAGACATACAGCTGCAGGGAATCAAGCATATTACTCGAGCACCCCAAAGTCACCCGGCTAACACATGAGCATATTAGATAACACTTTCTCTGAGCACGTTCGCTCATCATCACTAATTTACATGAATAAACTAAACGTTATCAATCAACTCTGCTTGTTAACATAACATGCGATTAGTATGATGCAGCGGCTAAGCTCGTTGTTGGTGTAAATTATGGTATGTCTTATGTAAATGAGGGCACGTAGCCGTGAAGATGAGTCAGTCTGTGCTAATAGCAGGTAAATGTGAAAACATACAGAGAAGGAGGAAATGATTGTATCTTGTGATCAAACATCTCCGATAAGAGGGTGAGCTATGCTGGACTTTAGTAACTACTATTGTCAGGTAATACCGGGATACACGACATAGAGACGTCAGCTATCTCATACAGAATATAATATACTGCAATTAAACTTTGTTATCAAGGGGAAGGTGGATTGTGCAGGAATACATTGTAAAACCTACTGGTAAAACATTCTGTACTGTGCTAATACTTTACAAGAGTTTTTTGTCGTAATGTGGATCTGTCATTACATTTCACAACACAGGATGCATCAAAACGAAAGAGATGAGCCGGAGTATAAGTTGGTACACCTGAAATTCCGGGCTCAAAAAAGGAGGGCCGCAGTACAAAAATCGTTTGCAATGGTGACTTTGGCTTGGGCCACCCTAGTAGATCGATACATGATGCACGCTGGGTATTTTTGCCCTGGGAACTACACCGAGTGGCTCATATAGTCATCTGGTGGAAACATTGGCCCTCCAGGATCAAAGCCACTAGGCTGGGTAAGTTTAAGAACCCAAGGTACAAATTGCCCCAGGAGTGGTGACTACAGGGTGCCCTAACTCATTAGGCTTTGGAAGCCCACTAGAGTTTTTGCCAGATTTTCTCTACACTTTACTAGTGATGAGCAAGCACTAAAATGCTTGGGTGCTCGTTATTCGGGTCGAGCAAATTGGAATACTCGGGTGCTCGACCCGAGCAACGAGCCAAATGTAAGTCTATGGGAAAACCGAGCATTTTTGCCACGATCCCTCCCAGGGTCCTTTTAAAGTCTAAAAACGTCTGTAAATGATTGAAACACTGCTCAAATGACACGGGAACATCATGCGGAATGCCCCTGGAAGCATTTCTGACTCCTATTTCACAGCTTTAAACAATGTTGTCAGAGTCTTACGCCATGTTTACAGGCTCACCAAAAACATACAAAAACAAAACCAAAATGGATTTTCCTGGGAAATTTGTCAAGGAACATCCTTTCCAGGCTAATGACTTTTATATAAGGCAAAATAATTAACCCAAAGTAAAAAAGTTCCTCCAACAATTTGTCCATGTTCACACGTACTGTTTTTGATGCGTTTTTCAATGTTACCATTGCTTTCAACCAATACAAATGCATTTACTGTGAAATGTCATTGTAGCATTTAACAACGTTAGCTGGCCATGTGGTGTGTGACACATCATCAGACACATCTTGTTTCATTTATGAAGGAGGGACTCTTAAAGTAACAAAGCCAATTTTTATAGGGGCATCAGTCGGCATTACTATTCTTATAGGGCCAATATTAAACAGTGGGTCTCCTATACTGTTATTGCCTAGGCATTGAGTGGCTGGGCTGCCAAAAATTAGGATGCACCCCAATACCCCTGTGATGAGACGTACAGGAGGGCCTCATAAAAAAGTGTTCCAATTATAAGAAAATAGGTCTCCCATAGTGTTAGCCTATGCATTAAATGCAAAGCCTGCCCTGCAGCAAAGTAACACGCACCCCAAAAGCCTTTGAACCCAGGTACTGGATGGCCACATCAAATTCAAACGCACCCCAAAAAGGCTTTGAAGTGACCTAGTGGATGTACACAGGAAAACCAAGTTCACATTACTCTTTTGCCACTGCCACACTGTTAGCTTCTTCATTGAATGCAATACCCGCGCTGCGTCAAATTCAAATGCACCCCAAAAAGGCTTTGAAGCGACCTAGTGGATGTACACAGGAAAACCAAGTTCACATTACTCTTTTGCCACTGCCATACTGTTAGCTTCTTCACTGATTACAAGGCCCGCCCTGCATGAAATTCAAACGCACCCCAAAAAGGCTTTGAACCACATACTTGATGGCCACTTGAAAGCATTCTTCCTATTAATTTGTTACTCCCATATTGGCTATGCAGTGAATTGTTGAGCCTGAAGACCCGGCAGTGGACAATTGCAGTGTTGACTCTGAAGACCCAGCAGTGGACCATTGCAGTGTTGGTGCTAAAGACCTTGCAGTTTAAAAGTGCATTGTTGACGCTGAAGAACCGGCAGTCCCCTATAGAACAGTGACATCGGGTGATGTCACTGCTCTATAGGGCCTCCCAGTGATGAACTGACAGGAGACAATGACTCCTGCAGTGCATCACTGAGGTTACCTGAGTTCAGGCTCTCACTTTATGGCAATGCTGCGTGGGAATTTTGTCACCCAGCATTACCAGTGAGAGAATGAACTGATGTGATGTCATTCTCTCCCGCCGGCAGAGCGATACACACCGCGGAGGATTACCTCCCCAGTCAGTGTATTGCGGAGGCCTTGTAGAGCACTGACATCACCCGATGTCAGTGTTCTACACCAGAGATCGTCGTAAGACACTCGTTATTATCTGGACTATGGCAGAAAGGTAAGTACAGGTTGTTTTATTATTTTATTTTAGGAGACGATGGCATTGGGTATTAGGTGATTGGTAAGTATGTACTCTATGTTATGTGTTTTATGTTCTGTATGTTATATGTTGTATGTTCTGTATGTTATATGTTGTATATTCTGTATGTTATTTGTTGTACCGTATTTTTCGGACTATAAGACGCACCGGACTATAAGACGCACCCAGGTTTTAGAGGTGGAAAATAAGGAAAAATATATTTGAAGCAAAAAATGTGGTAAAATATTTAATAACATAAATAACATACTATTATATGTGGTGTTATTATATATAATAGGATGTAATTATGTAGGAAGCTACGGATAGGAGATGGTGCTGCGGGACCAGTGTGGTGTCTGTAAAGTACTATGTGAAGAAGCTGGAGGGTGAGTATAAGGCCGGGGTCACACATGCGAGAAATTTGCACGATTTTTGTGCGAATCTCTTTCGTGAACACCCAGCACTGCCGCTGGCACTCAGAATGGAGCGTGCGGCTGCATAGAAATACACGCAGCCGCACTCTCCGGTCCGAGTGCCGGCGGCAGTGCCGGGTGTTCATGCGAGAGATTCACACAAAAATCGTGCAAATTTCTCGCATGTGTAACCACGGCCTAAGAATGGGGGCATAGGACTTATATTTAAAGCCACACTCCAGCACTGATAACACTGGAGTGCTGCTTTAAGATCCCATGGGAGAACTATAACTCTCAGCATGTCCTGCAGATCCTATGGCATGCTGGGAGTTATAGTCCACCACAGGATGGCAGAGTGCTTTTTAATGTGCTGTATTTACTAACCTTTTAATTATTTTTTTCTTGTACAGTGTGTCTGAAGGACCTGTGATGACATCATGAAGAGGCAGGGCTTTGTGTGGCCATGTGATGCTCCAGCCCGCCATCTTCATGACCTCATCACAGGTCCTCCACAGGAGCATTCAGCCTTGCATCAGCACAGCCCCCAGGCTGTCAGGTATGCGATGCCTCCTGCTGCACTCTGCTCCTGCCGCCTCCTTCTCCTTCCAACACACATCTCCCCAGCTGCTGCAGGAATCAAGCGCTGGAGAACCATGTGGCTCTGTCATTTGCTGCTCCCCGCTCACTGCTCAGCTGATAGGTGGGTGGGGAAGTGGCTAATGAATATTCACTGCACTTAAGTATCGGGACCAGTGGTTTCCCCAGTGCAGGATTCCTTCAGCAGAGGGGATATTTTCCTGCCTCCTGCGATCCCACTCCACCGCTGCCCCCAGCCCCCCTCCCCACGTTACATTCCGACCATAAGATGCACCCACACCCACAAATTTGGAGGAAAAAAGTGTGTCTTATGGTCCGAAAAATACGGTATGTTATGTGTATGTAATGTATGTTTGTTTTTTGATTTTTTACATTCAACACTGTGAAAGACAACCCCCATCCTCCCACGTCACCAATGTGATGTAACTCCACAGGCGCAGCTCTCCGGCGCCCCCTTTGTCTCTCAAGCCAGTAAGGGAACTGCAACTAGAGCAAATGGCCGCCGGGGAGGGTGTCCTGTTACCCACTGGGTATTCTAAGATTCGTGATCAGAGTAAAAGCATCAGCCCAAGATTAATTTTATGGTTTAATTACCTTAAGGGCGCACTAGATAATTACAGAAATATACAGTAAGCTATACAACGGAATTACAATGGATTTGCAGTCAGAGTAAAATACAACAATAATGTACAAGGCTTAGAGGTATTAGCTAGAGGTCAATATTACCAGGTTGTAGAGACATGTGGAGGCAGGGAGCTCTGCGATCCACAGGTGAAAGTCTTAGTTGCTGGACAGTCCCCCAAAACGTGTGCCGCTGCTCCCTTGGCAGATCTGTCCCTTGTTGCTTCTTGGCTTCTGTGAGAATGGATCTAGTCTGCCCATAGCTCACAGTTCTTAAACCTGCTAGGTCCCTCCCCTCGGTGTCCGAGGGTGGGATGATAATCTCCACCCTTACCTCCCTGCAGAATTTATTTCCAATATCTAAAAAAGGGGTTAACTTTCTCCAGGATGATCGGATCAGGACACGAGAGGTACCAGCGGATGCAGTATGTTTTGCCTGTCGCATGGATATCAAACCTGGCCCGATTGGGTCTCGTTGGAGGGCCAATCTCTATATCTCAGACCCTAGAGCCATCACCGACTCGGGAGTTGCACCGTCAAATGCCCTAGGTCCGCCGGGTCACACAGATATTTTTATGAGAATGTACCTACAAAGATGTGCTCATAATTCATAATCCTAGAACGGAGCCTTCGTGTCTGGAAACATACAATGGATGTGTTTTCAGTGTCTAGCTGGCAGGTATAATCTAATTGAAGCCTCTAGCTTTGAAGTACTGTTCTGGCCTGGCCTACTTAGTATATTAACAGGCCTGGCTATTCATATTGAGCAGTAAATCCTGTCTTGAGTCGAATCTACTCAGCATACTAATAGATCTTTTCATTCACAGTGGAGGCCAACCCCTATTGTATTGAATATGCCCACAGGCCATGAGGCCAGGTGCAGTTAGCAGCTTGTGGCTCTGTGAACAGACAAAATGGAGGCTGGAGCAGGCCAATATCCAAGATGGTGGCTGTTCCCTCCTCACAAACACATTAGCCGGATGATGGGACTACTACTGTCCCATCATTAGCTAGTTACTGTCAGTGTAGCAGGCATAGCCGGATGGGACTTGTAGTCCCATCGGATGATGCCTGCATACACACACACACAGGCCTGCAGACCCCCACACAGCCCCGCAGAACCCCGCACATACACACATCACGCAGACACCAGCACACACACATACACGCAGTGCCCTCGCACAGTCACCGCCCACACACTATACACGCACACAGTCACCGTCCACACACTATACACACACAGTCACTGCCCACACTCCGCCCACACATTTCCCTCCTCCCGAACTGCAGCGTTTCACCTGCAGCAAAACCGCAGATCTTTTTTAGACCTGCAATTTTGCTGCGGAGGTGCCCGACTCAATGCAAGTCAATGGGTGCAGAAACTATGCCATTCCGGACAAAGAATTGACATGCTGCGGAAAATAAAACGCTGAAAATCGGCACTTTTTTTCTACAGCATGTGCACAGCAAACCTGCGTTTCCCATAAAATTACATTGGCTGTGCACTGTGCTGCGGGTTGGATGCATTTCCGCGTGTTCAAAAACGCTGCGGAAACGCATCTAAAAATGCAACGTGTGCACATACCCTTAAGATTGCCATACACTTGTAGATAGCTGTCTACCGAAAGCACATAGCGATGACAGCGATCTCTCCTGGCATTTGGCCAAGCATTCATGCGTAAGCCCCAGAAAGTCACTCAGTGTGACAGCTATTCTGTATATTTGGCTACAAAAATGGATCCGAATTTTGACGGGCTCTGCAACCTTCCCCTATGGCCACCGCCTTTTGTTGAGCTCCACATCGGATTTCAAACTCCAGTAAGATCATCACCCAAGGATTTTAAGGCCAACGTCTGTGTCTGAGTATTATGTAAGACTTGTGTTTATTACCTTCTATATTGGAGGCTGTCCCACCAGTTAACTTATCTTGTCGAATTCCTGTTTGCTTCTACAATCTACATTTGCTTCATGGCTTGGACTTGCAACTAAACTCTCATAGCAAAACCCTTCACTAGGGACTGTTCACATTACTATCACTGCTGAAAAATAGCATGTTTTCTCCATAAATAAATTTGCCTCTTCATGTCTGCTATTGTTTGCTTATCAACCATTTGTCCGCTGAAAGCATTACGAACTTTCTTTCAGACTGGTTCAGGTTACAAATACTGCTGCTACTAATGGATGTTGTGACTATACATAATTTCCTGTGCTTGTCTGCACCCTTGGCTGTGTGTCTTCTGGTGTTTTCAGCTCTGAATGTCTGCCCACTGTCCTGGTCCATGCTGTTTAACGTGCTATCCAGCAAGTCCAGCCCACTGTGCCATTACTCTCGGTCCATGTGTTCACCCTGAACTAGGACTTAGTGAGTCCACCTCACCAGGTCATCCCTAATACCTCTGTTCTATCTTCTGTAGAACTTTTCTGGTAAGTTATCATTATTTTTAGATTTGCCATTTTCCCATGCCTCCTAGCCAAGCATGTCAACTGGACACAGAAGATTTAGAACAGAGGGTGGGTGTTTTAGGATAAATTATCCTTCATTGAAAAAGTTATGACTCTGAGAAGAAGGGGAGGAAAAAACAAAACTGGAAAATTGCCCCGGGGTGAACAGGTTAAAGTCCTTATAATAGCCATATAATAGCAGAACGAACACCCCCTGCAGGTTTTATTCTTCAGATGTTCATGATGGATTTTGGGTTTCAGGCAAAACTTGCCTGGAACCCATTAACACTAGTGACCACCCTAATGACCCCATAACAACACAAGATAGGAAGTGTTGTCATAGGGATTTTGAAACCCCAGGAGGGTGCTTAATAATTCAAATTTAACTTAATTTAAGTAGATGATCCCATGAAAACGCTCTTCTTACTGACCATCCAGTAAAATCTATTTTATTAAACATTTTTAGGTAATTCTTAATTAATATAAGGAGTCCTGTGCTCAGAATCCTCATCTCTTGGTCAGATTATAAGTCTTTAAAAAGAGTGTCTCTCCCTGGAGGAGCCGTCCTGTATGACACAGACAGTCCAGTGATGGGAATGGACATGTGTGTGTTTGTCTCTGTGTATGAGGTTTAGCCTAGAATGTATGGACATATATATACATACATATATATATATATATATATATATATATATATATATATATATATATATGTGTGTGTGTGTGTGTGTGTGTGTGAAAACTTGTGTATGTATGTGCTCTGTATACATGCATGTATGTGCTCTGTGCATACATGTGTGTGTGCTATGTGTGTGTATTTATATGTGTGTGTAACATACAATGTGTGTGTCACAGTGTATGTAGCATCCGCTTTTATAAACACCGACAGTGCAGACGAGAGTTCATAGGTGTAAACTTGTCAGCAATCATCCAATGAACAAGCAAAATGCTGCTCATTCATCGGGTGATTGGATTGTTTATGCCAGAACAAAAATCATTGTTCTCAGCAGCACAGCAGCAGATGTGCTACTGAAAACATGATACTGTATGGGGACAGACTGATCTACTAGTGATTGTTCTGTGCCCATCATTCTTTGTTAGCTGGTCTAAACAGGCTGGTAAACAAGCAACGAAGGACTTCAATATTGTCGCACTCATTTAACTGTCTGAACTCAGCGCATGTAAATGCAACCAAAATGTTTGCGTGTGATGTGCAATATGTGAGCATTTAGGGCCCCATTTTAAACTTTTGCCTAGGGGCCCACTTTTCTGCACGCCGGGTATTCTTCTTACAATGCACTAACAGTGCGCTCACTTGCCATCTTGTCACTTTTGATCAGAGCCGGCGAACGAGCGCACCATCACTGATGATTCATTTGACTATTCCAGCATACACTGGGATTCTCAAACTGTTCGACAGCTGCAACACATGCAGGGATTACTTGTTTGATAGGCAATCTTTGCATGGGTTAAACCTATCGAACATCCACGAGACATGCAGCCGCGGGGACTCAAACATATTATTCGAGCACGCCGAAGACACTCGGTTAGCACCTGAGCATGCTGAGATAACACCTTATCCCAGCACGTTCTCTCATCACTATTCATAAACCATTAGCATGATGTTCAAAATAAAATTGAACACTTAGCGAACAAAATAAATTTCTTTTTTCTTTTTTTTTGCAATCCAAGCAGAAAACACCAAAAGGCAATGGAATTAATTAGTTACACATAATATAATTCCGAAATGCACAAAACGGTTTCGTAATGATTTTCTCTCATCTTGACAGGGAGGCGATTTATCAAACCAATGTGTTTTGTTTTGAACGTCTCTGTTACAAAATAATCCAGAGCGATTCATAAGACAATTGCATCAGTTATTAAGATGGCTAATTAATTATGGCTTTTTGAATTGCTTGGAGCGTGACATTAATTTCCTACAATTTCAGCCATCTAATTATTCTCAATTAGCCGATCAGGAAGATTACCTGCTAAATCCTAAACACCTGTGGTATGTTCACATGGCTATTAGTGTAAATCAAAGATTCAAGCAGGCATCGTTATCACATGACAATTAGAGTCAGTCTTACATCATTTGCACGAGGTATTATACACTTGCATATCATTTCGCCATTGATCGTCAACTTCTTACATACCACGTTCCACAGCAACTGTGAAATCTAAACGGTTAACCAGATGGATGAGTCTTCTATCGTACCGTTGTCCCCCTCTGTCAACCTCTTTTCACTTTCTAAAACAAAAAAAATCTGAGAAAAATTGTTTTTGAAATCAATGCATCCCTAAAAAGTCCAAACCTTTAACATATAGTATTAATTATCCTGTAAAGTGAACGCTGTAAAGGAAAATTGCTGTTTTTTTGGTCACTTAGCCATTCCAAAAAAATAGAATCAAATGCTATTATAATGAAAACAAGAAACACTATAGCTTAAAAGGGGTTATTGTCACGCTGTCTAATGATATGAATACAATGTCAGAAAACTATTTATACAGGAACCACACTCTATACAACATATAGTTTAGCAACAACAGAATGTAAGTATAAAATAGATTTACCTGACACAATCTCTGCAGAACTTTAGGGTTAATCTTGAGGACTAGATGTGCAGGAACGATATAGTTGATCTCAGGGTTAATCTTGAGGACTTGATGAGCTGTAACAGGAAAGAGGAGGACCGGGGTCTTACCTGACCCTACACTGGGGTCCTAACTAATCCCTTACCTTGGAGGTACTGATAATGGTTCAGAGGTCCAAGTCTCCAGCCTAACCCTGTCTCCTGTCAGACCCTGAACCCTGTAATCAGTCCTAAGAAGGATCCTGATTACCACCAAAGGGATATGGGCTGATCTCAGCTAAATACACAGATTAGACATATAAGACAGACAGGATAGCACTCACTTGCATACACACTCAAACACCGAAGGAACATAAATGGTCTGGGAAATAAACTCTAAGCAAGTTGAGCTTAAAACAACTAAGGAGCTCTCAACTTAAGTCTATACAGATTCATTCCTATCTGTGGTCTGCATGAAGGATGTAATGTATGTAGTACAGTTCATATAGCGTCTTGTGCTTGGGTGCGATGAAAACACAGGAGTCACAGGTTTGATATAGAAAAGTCCTGTATTACTTCATACAAGTTGGCAGAAATAGTCACACAGTTTGCAGACACAGAAACAGGAGACACAGCAGGCCAGAGTAATCCAAGCTCAGCAATCACTCTCCAATACAGATTCAGGATCTTCTTCTCTGTTACCGTAAGTCCATGCAAACGTGGGTCTTTCAAAGAGCAGGGTTCAGAGTCCCCAAGTGCTTCAGAGTTCCTCAGTAGGAATAGCTGGAGTACAAGGTCCAAGGCTTACAGGAGTCAAGTCACAGGTTCACTGCAGGCTAGATTCTGAAGCACTGATTGCTCAGCTGTGGCTGCTTAAGAAGCAAAGGAGAGAATCAGGGCGGGAACATGCAAGCTGGAAACTCCATTTTGACTGAGGGCAAGATAGCTGCAGCAAGACAGAAAGTAAAATGGCTGACGAACAAACTGAGTTTCAGGAATATATACATAGAACCTTACATTACTCCCCCCTTAAGGACAACCTCCGGATGACCTCAGACCAGGCTTGTGTGGGTACCTCTGATGAAACTGACGGAGCAAGCGAGGAGCATTAACGTTATTGACCGGTTCCCATGAGTTGTCCTCCACTGGGTAGCCCTGCCATTTAATCAGATATTGTAACTGATTTCTATACAACCTGGAATCTAAAATCCTTTCCACCACAAATTCTTCCTGACCATCGACTAGCACTGGGTCAGGGCAAGGAGAGGAACGTCCAGGAAACGTATTGGGTGTCGCAGCCTTTAGTAGGGATACATGAAAGACAGGGTGGATTCTCATAGTTCTGGGCAGTTGAAGACGACAAGCAACGGCACTTATAATTTTACTGATTTTATAGGGTCCAATGTACTTATGTCCCAACTTAGACGATGGAATCCTTAACTTAAGATTTCTGGTTGACAGCCAGACCAAGTCTCCTACCTTGAAAGCTGGTGCAGGTTTACGAAATTTATCTGCTGCTTTCTTGTACCTTTCTTGAGCCGATTCCAGATTTTCCTTTAGAAGATCCATATTCTTCTGTAAAGACGTGATTCTTTCAGCCACTGCTGGTAAAGGCGTTTCTATGGGAAATCGTGGTAGAATGTTAGGATGATAACCTAGATTAGAGTAAAAAGGAGACTGTTTAGTGGAGGCACTCTGAGAGTTGTTATACGAGAACTCAGCTAATGGAAGTAGATCCACCCAATCATCCTGTAGGTGGCAGATAAAGCAGCGGAGATACTGCTCCAGGGTTTGATTGGTTCGTTCGGTCTGTCCATTAGTCTGGGGATGAAAAGCAGAAGAAAGGTTTACTTTAATGTCCAATGCTGCACAGAAATTTTGCCAAAACCTAGAAGTGAATTGCACCCCTCGATCCGAAATAACCTCATCCGGTACTCCATGTAAGCGAAACACATCTTTAATCATCAAATCTGATGTCTGTTTTGCAGTGGGTAAGCCGACACAAGGGATAAAATGAGCTGCCTTTGTTAGACGGTCAACCACCACTAGAATGGTGTTCTTCCCCTGAGAGGTTGGTAACTCCACAATGAAGTCCATAGAAATGGATCCCCACGGGCGGGACGGGGTGGGAAGAGGCTGTAACAGACCAGTTGGTGAGGAGCGAGGTGTTTTGCATCTTGCACAGACCTCACATGAAGTGACATAATTCAAAACATCCTTCCTGCAAGTGGGCCACCAAAAGAAACGAGAAAGAAATTCCTGTGTCTTTAGAATTCCTCTATGCCCAGCTATCTTGGAATCGTGAATGAGTTGCAATACTCTTAATCTGACTGTTTCAGGAATATACAGACGTTGTCCCTGAATCCACACACCATTCTTAAAGACAAGACTTACGTCCCTTGGGGGTTGTGCCAAAAAGGAATCCGCATGGTATGCTTCCTTGATGTCCTTAAGTAGGTCTTGATTATGAATTACTCCTAGGAATCTAGAGTCAGGAAGAATAGTCTTAGGAGGAGTAATTGGACGTGTCTCTGCTGAGTAAACACTAGAGAGTGCATCAGCCTTTCCATTGCGCGATCCTGGTCTATAAGAGATGATAAAATTAAATTGGTTTAAGAAAAGATTCCAGCGAGCCTGGCGAGGAGTCAGGCACTTAGCCGACCTGATAAACTCAAGGTTACGATGGTCTGTCAGGACGACTATTTGCTGTGCAGCTCCCTGAAGAAGGTGTCTCCATTCTTTGAAGGCGGCAATAATGGCCAACAACTCTCTATTGCCCACATCGTAGTTCCTCTCAGCCGAAGACAACTGCTGGGAAAAGAAGGCACAGGGATGCAAGACATTCTTCTCACCTGTTCTCTGAGAGAGTATAGCTCCAACGGCACAGTCTGAAGCATCCACCTCTATTATGAAGGCAAGCTCAGGGTTGGGATGTACTAGGATAGGTGCAGTGGTAAATTTATCTTTTAGACGGGAAAATGCTTCCTGGGCTTGGGGAGTCCAGGAAAACCTAGACTCTTTCCGGGTAAGTTGAGTGATAGGTGACACTACCTCAGAGAAATTTCTAATGAAACGTCTATAGAAGTTGGCAAACCCGATGAAGCGCTGTACCTCCTTCACATTTCTAGGACTTGGCCAATCCTTGATGGCTTGGGTTTTGCTTCCATCCATACTAATTCCTTGTGTAGACAGTACATACCCCAGAAATTGAATTTCGGTCCTATGGAATTCACACTTTTCAAGTTTGATGTAAAGATGATTTTGTCTTAGACGTTCCAAGACCATTCTCACATGTCCATGATGTTCCTCTGTGGAGTTAGAAAAAATTAGAATATCATCCAAATAAATTACCACGAATGTATCTAGGAGATCCCTGAAGATGTCATTCACCAAGTGTTGGAAAGTGGCTGGGGCGGTACTCAGACCAAAAGGCATAACTAGATATTCAAAGTGTCCATAGCGTGACCTGAATGCAGTCTTCCATTCATCCCCAGGTCTAATACGGACTAAGTTATAGGCCCCACGAAGATCTAGTTTAGAAAAAATTTTGGCATGTCGCACTCTCTCCAATAACTCAGGGATTAAAGGCAATGGATAACGGTTTCTAATAGTAACCTTATTGAGTTCCCTATAGTCTACGCATGGTCTCAGAGATCCATCTTTCTTCTTTACAAAGAAGATGGGTGCACCTGCAGGAGATGAAGAGGGGCGTATGAAGCCCTTGGCTAGATTTTCATCTATGTAATCCTCTAAAGCCTTTAGCTCGGGCCCCGCCAGGGGGTAGATCTTACCAAAAGGTATCTCTGCTCCAGGCAATAATTCAATTGGACAATCATATGGACGGTGAGGAGGAAGCTGGTCAGCGTTCTTCTTGTCACATAAATCCACATAGTCCTGGTATACAGCTGGTAGTTCAGGGACTGACATGATTCCTTTAGGAACAGAGCAAGCTGAAACTTTTGGACTCATCTGTTTCTCTGAAAGTGTAATTCCTTGGTCTCCCAGTTAATGGTAGGATTCTGAGCCTGCAGCCATGGTAGCCCTAGAATAATGGGAAAGTGGGGAGAAGAGATAAGCATAAAGGACAGTTTCTCTTGATGATCTTTACCCATAAGAACCCTCAAAGGCTCTGTTTCCTGATCCACTGGTCCAGAGGTCAGCAGGGAGCCATCCACAGTTTCCATCTGTACTGGAGTAGCCTTCTTCACTGAACGTATTCCCTGTTTCAGAGCAAAGGAGACATCCATAAAATTTCCACTTGCCCCTGAGTCGATCATAGCAGAGCTAGACACCCAAGCTGAGTCAACCCAGAGTTTGATGGAAAGAAAGCAATGAGAATTGTTTTTCTTACAACTCAGCTGGGACACCGCTGAGGAAACTTGAAAAATGGCAGCGTTTACACAGTCAACGTCCTCAGAGGTAATGGAGTTTAAGTCCGAGAAATCAAGATCTGTTGCTGCAGATCTCTCTGGAGCCTGAGGCTCGGACCTGACAGATCCCCTCTCGCAACACTCACAATGAATGAGTGCTGCAGTAGTCTTACGAGAACGGCTGGGGCAGTTTATAATGAAGTGCCCTGACTTACCACAATAGAAACATAGATTCTCCTTAAAACGATGTTCCTTGCGTGCATCACTAACCCGTCGTTGTAAAGAGTCTACCTGCATGGGTTCAGGTTCAGGTTCCCGTGTAATCCTACTCAAAGGTTCCTTAGCTGGAGAGGAAGGTAGGAAAAGGTTAGTACGATTGCTTTCGAACCATCTCTCTTGCCTGCGTTCAGTCAGACGAGTATCAATACGGATGCAGTAGTTAATAAAGTCACCTAACGCAGTGGGAGGGTCGGCACGAGCAAGTTCATCCTTAATCAGTGGAGATAACCCCTTTCGAAAAATAGATTTTTTGGTGGAACTGTCCCAGGTGGTATCAAGGGCCCATCTCCTGAAATCCAAGGCATATTCAGCTACCGAGTGCTTACCTTGGCGCAAAGCTAACATGGCTGCTTCAGTTGTTGCACCTCGATTGGGGTCATCAAACACCTGCCCCATGGCTGAAATAAAATCATCAAGGTGATTCAAACAATCATCCTCAGTCTCAATCAGAGGGTTTGCCCACATTAAAGCCTTGTTGGTAAGCAACATAATTATAGTAAGCACCTTAGATCGTTCAGTGGGAAATTGTGAAGCATGTGCAGAAAAAAAAAAGATTGCATTGATTAATAAATCCCCTGAATTTCTCACGTTCACCGCCAAAACGAAAAGGGGGCAACTTGGGAATCCCAGCACTCGGGGCTACGGCAGGAGCCTGGACTCGCCCCTCTAGAACCTCAATCCTGGCTCGCAAATCCTGGGTAGTCTGTCCAACCACTTGCAAATTGTGATTATTGAGGTCCTGTAGATTTGTAAAACGGGTCTTTATATTCTGCAAATCTGCAAGGATATTATCAGTCACTCCGCAAAGTTCCTTTATGCGGGCCTCCATTTTCCAGATCTTTTAAGACAGGATTACTGGAAGAAGAGGAGAGAAAAAAAAACAATAGTGTTCACCTGTGGCAACACTGCAGAGAGAAAAAAAAATTAAGGGAACTGCTCACCTGGAATGGTTGTGAGAAGTCACAACCACTATCATCACAGAAAGTTTCAACCAGACATCTGATATCCAGAGTTACAGCAGACAAAAAAGAGAAAAGAAAGGAAAAAAAAAAAAACAAAAAAACAATAGTGTTTACCTGTGGTAACACTGCAAAAAGAAAAAACTTAAGGGAATTGCTCACCTGGAATGGTTGTGAGAAGTCACAACCACTGTCATCACAGAAAGTACAACCGGACGTCTGATATCCACAGTACAGCAGACACAGCCTTCCAGACCCAGCAGACACTAACGTTTTGGCTTCAGAATCTTGTAATGTATGTAGTACAGTTCATATAGCGTCTTGTGCTTGGGTGCGATGAAAACACAGGAGTCACAGGTTTGATATAGAAAAGTCCTGTATTACTTCATACAAGTTGGCAGAAATAGTCACACAGTTTGCAGACACAGAAACAGGAGACACAGCAGGCCAGAGTAATCCAAGCTCAGCAATCACTCTCCAATACAGATTCAGGATCTTCTTCTCTGTTACCGTAAGTCCATGCAAACGTGGGTCTTTCAAAGAGCAGGGTTCAGAGTCCACAAGTGCTTCAGAGTTCCTCAGTAGGAATAGCTGGAGTACAAGGTCCAAGGCTTACAGGAGTCAAGTCACAGGTTCACTGCAGGCTAGATTCTGAAGCACTGATTGCTCAGCTGTGGCTGCTTAAGAAGCAAAGGAGAGAATCAGGGCGGGAACATGCAAGCTGGAAACTCCATTTTGACTGAGGGCAAGATAGCTGCAGCAAGACAGAAAGTAAAATGGCTGACGAACAAACTGAGTTTCAGGAATATATACATAGAACCTTACAAAGGATGTCACTGGCAACTCCCAAAGCAGACAACCAGGAATTTAAAGGAAACCAATCAACAAATAATCAATTGCAGCCGGGAGAAACTGCACCCAGTCCCAGCACCGAGCACAGACAGAATTAACTCCCAAGCTGCCAAACACAAAGAAACAGAAACTCAGCTGTGAGAAGTCAAAATGTGCAACCGCGACGATCTTCGTGGCAATGCACACATGACAGTACCCCCCCTTCTACGAGGGGCCTCCGGACCCTCAGGGCCAGGCCTGCCCGGGTGAGTTCTGTGGAAGGTCCGAACCAAACGATCTGCGTTAACATCAGACGCAGGGACCCACGTCCTCTCCTCCGGACCATACCCCTTCCAATGCACCAAGTACTGAAGGGACCGGCGATTCCGACGAGAGTCAATGATTTTTGATACTTGAAATTCCAAATTACCATTGACCAACACTGGAGGAGGAGGGAGAGGTGACGGTATGACTGGTGCCACATACCTTTTAAGTAATGACTTGTGGAACACATTATGAATTTTAAACGTAGAAGGAAGTTCCAGACGAAATGCCACAGGATTAATTATGGAACTGATCCTGTACGGCCCGATGAATCTGGGACCCAGTTTCCAGGAGGGCACTTTAAGTTTTATATTCCTGGTAGACAACCATACCAGATCGTTCACATTCAGATCTGGACCAGAAACTCTCCTCCTATCAGCCATACGTTTGTAACGGTTCCCATCGCACTCAAATTATTAAATACACCTCGCCACACAGAAGCAAGTGACGACGAGAAACGCTCCTCCTCAGGAACCCCAGAAGGACCCCCCCCATTGAAAGTACAAAACTGGGGATGAAAACCATATGCCCCAAAAAACGGGGACTTACCAGTGGACTCGCTCCGCCTGTTGTTAAGAGCGAACTCTGCCAGAGGCAAGAAAGAAGACCAGTCCTCCTGGTTCTCCGATACAAAACACCGGAGATATGTCTCTAAACTCTGATTCAGACGCTCTGTCTGACCATTGGTCTGTGGATGAAAAGCCGAGGAAAACGACAATTGCATCCCCCGACGTAAACAAAATGCCCTCCAAAATTTGGACACAAACTGAGACCCCCTATCTGACACCACATCAGAAGGCAACCCATGAAGTCTCACGATCTCCCTAATGAACACCTGCGCCAGGGTTTTAGCATTAGGGAGTGCAGGAAGAGCAACGAAATGTGCCATCTTACTGAACCTGTCAACAACCACCAGTATGACAGTATTCCCAGACGACGGAGGAAGGTCCGTAATGAAGTCCATAGATAAATGAGTCCATGGACGCTCCGGAAGTTTCAAGGGTAAAAGGGTCCCAGACGGACGGGTATGAGGAGTTTTAGAGCGAGCACAAACCCCACAGGACGCGACAAAAGTTATAACACCTTTATTAGCGTTAGGCCACCAAAATCGGCGGGAAAGGAGATCTAAAGTAGCCTTACTCCCTGGATGTCCTGCTAAAGCAGAATTATGATGTGCCTCAATAACCTTTTGTCTCAACTGATTCGGGACAAACAGTCTCCCTGGAGGTCCTGCAGGGGCGTCCCCCTGAGCCTCTAACACCTCCTCCTCAAGCTCAGAACATACAGCCGACACTACCACCCCTCCTGAAGGATAGGAATCGGATCGTCCGTTTTCCCGGCCCCTGGGAAACTGCGAGACAAGGCATCAGCCTTTACATTCTTAGACCCCGGACGATAAGTGACGACAAAATTAAACCTGGTAAAAAACAACGACCATCGAGCTTGTCTGGAATTCAGACGCTTAGCGGATTCTAAATACAGCAGGTTCTTGTGATCAGTAATAACGGTGACCAGGTGGACTGCCCCCTCCAAAAAGTGACGCCATTCTTCAAAAGCCAATTTAATGGCCAAAAGTTCCCTATTGCCGATATCATAATTCCTTTCGGCGGACGACAATTTCTTAGAAAAGAAAGCGCACGGATGCCATTTACCAGGGGACGGACCCTGGGACAATATAGCACCCACTCCTACGTCAGACGCGTCCACCTCCACAATGAACGACTGAGATACATCTGGTTGGATGAGAACGGGTGCCGAAGCAAAACATCTTTTTAAAGAGGAAAAGGCTTGGCAAGCTTTGTCCGACCACTTAGAAAAATCCGTCCCTTTTCTCGTCATGTCAGTGAGAGGTTTGACGACAGACGAGAAATGACAAATAAATTTCCGGTAGTAATTAGCAAACCCAAAAAAAGCTACAGAGCCTTAAGATCCCCTGGCTGATCCCATTCAAGCACTGCTCTCACCTTTTCAGGGTCCATCCGGAAACCGGAGGCTGACACCAAAAAACCCAAAAACTGAAGTTCCTGTACGGCAAAAACACACTTCTCCAGTTTGGCGTATAGTTTATTGTCTCGCAAGATCTGCAACACCTGTCTCACATGCTCCTGGTGAGACACAAGATCTGGCGAGTAAATTAAAATGTCATCCAAATATATGACCACAAACACCCCCACAAGGTGACGAAAAATGTCATTAACAAAATGTTGGAATACTGCTGGAGCAGTAGTCAGACCAAAAGGCATGACCAGGTTTTCATAATGTCCCTCTGGCGTGTTAAACGCCGTTTTCCACTCATCTCCCTCTTTTATCCTAATCAGATTATACGCCCCCTGAGATCCAATTTAGAGAACCATTTGGCGCCAACAATCTGATTGAAGAGATCAGGAATAAGAGGTAGTGGATACGGATCTCGAACAGTAATCCGATTAAGTTCGTGGAAATCCAAGCAAGGGCGTAGGCCTCCATCTTTTTTCTTCACAAAGAAGAACCCCGCGGCCACAGGGGAAGATGAAGGTCTAATATGCCCTTTGGCCAGACTTTCCGAAATATAATCTTTCATAGCCTGTCTTTCAGGACCAGAAAGATTATACAACCTAGCTTTAGGCAACTTAGCATCAGGAAGTAGATTAATAGAGCAGTCATAAACGCGATGAGGAGGCAACTCCCGACACCCCTCCTCAGAGAAAACATCCCAAAATCCTCCAAAAAAGGAGGCAATGTACTAGGCACGACCGCACTGATGACTGTGTTCATGCAGTTGCTTTTGCAAAACTCACCCCATTGGCTTATCTCTCTGGACTGCCAATTAATCACAGGGTTATGTTTAACCAGCCAAGGAAGTCCCAACACAATGGGAGTAGGTAGACCCTCCAACACATAACAAGATAATTGTTCCCTATGTATTGCCCCTACCCGAAGGTCAATGTTATGAACCTCATGAACAAAGCTATCTTGGCCGAGAGGCCTGGCGTCGATGGAGAAAATAGGGATCGGTTTGACCAATACACTCAGATGCATACCTTGAGCCTGAGCAAACTGAGCGTCAACCAGATTAGCCCCAGAACCACTATCCAGAAGAACAGACAATCTCTTCACTCTAGTACCAACCCCCACCTCCACTGGTACAAGGAACTGAGAAGAACCGGCGGATGAAATACATACTCCCAGGTTGTCGTCCACCACACAACCTGGGATTAGCAGTTTTCCGGCGACTTTTTACTTAACAAGACACGGGATGGACATTCTCCAACAAAATGTCCCTCTTTCCCGCAGAAAAAACACCTTCTAGTCCTGCGGCGTGCCGCCAATCCCCTACTACGAAAAGATGTCCCTCCCAACTGCATAGGCTCATCCGAACAGACAAGGGGAACCTCAACATAAGGGACTTTAGTAGTAGGTGGAGAAACAACAGGGAGTGGAGTTACCTCACCCCTCTCCCGAAGCCGTCTATCAGTACGGATAGCTAGGGCCATAGCAGCCTCCAGAGAAGGAGGAGACTCATACTGGGCCAAAACGTCTTTTAATTTGTCAGAAAGCCCATGACAAAACTGGCTCTTAAGAGCTGGGTCATTCCACTGAGTATCCGTGGCCCATCTACGAAACTCAGAAGCAAATTCCTCCGCAGGACGATCACCCTGCTGTAACTTACGTAATTTGGTCTCCGCAAGAGAGACCCGATCTGGGTCATCATATACCA
Source organism: Oophaga sylvatica (assembly GCA_033576555.1). Lineage (NCBI taxonomy): Eukaryota > Metazoa > Chordata > Amphibia > Anura > Dendrobatidae > Oophaga > Oophaga sylvatica. The sequence goes on from JARQOD010000003.1 coordinate 364,548,378, forward strand.
ATCCCAGAGCAGTAAAAAATTGATCTACAGACTGTAGAGCCGGGGAACCCGGAGGAAGGGAAAATGCCCAGGATTGAGGGTCCCCTTGAAGAAGTGAGATAACAATTCCCACTCTCTGCTCATCACTCCCTGATGATCGCGGCCGAAGCCGAAAATATAATTTACATGCCTCCCGGAAAGTAAAAAATTTGTCTCGCCCACCAGTGAACCTATCTGGAAGAGCTACTTTAGGTTCAACTCTGGTTTGCTCCAGGGGAGACAAAACTTTGGACTTAATGTCCGTCAGCTCCATGGATAATCCCTGCAACTGCAGAGCCAGCTGGGCTACTGGATCCATGGTAACTAGAGATAATTTTTTATGGCCAGTGAAAATGTCACGCTGTCTAATGATATGAATACAATGTCAGAAAACTATTTATACAGGAACCACACTCTATACAACATATAGTTTAGCAACAACAGAATGTAAGTATAAAATAGATTTACCTGACACAATCTCTGCAGAACTTTAGGGTTAATCTTGAGGACTAGATGTGCAGGAACGATATAGTTGATCTCAGGGTTAATCTTGAGGACTTGATGAGCTGTAACAAGAAAGAGGAGGACCGGGGTCTAACCTGACCCTACACTGGGGTCCTAACTAATCCCTTACCTTGGAGGTACTGATAATGGTTCAGAGGTCCAAGTCTCCAGCCTAACCCTGTCTCCTGTCAGACCCTGAACCCTGTAATCAGTCCTAAGAAGGATCCTGATTACCACCAAAGGGATATGGGCTGATCTCAGCTAAATACACAGATTAGACATATAAGACAGACAGGATAGCACTCACTTGCATACACACTCAAACACCGAAGGAACATAAATGGTCTGGGAAATAAACTCTAAGCAAGTTGAGCTTAAAACAACTAAGGAGCTCTCAACTTAAGTCTATACAGATTCATTCCTATCTGTGGTCTGCATGAAGGATGTCACTGGCAACTCCCAAAGCAGACAACCAGGAATTTAAAGGAAACCAATCAACAAATAATCAATTGCAGCCGGGAGAAACTGCACCCAGTCCCAGCACCGAGCACAGACAGAATTAACTCCCAAGCTGCCAAACACAAAGAAACAGAAACTTAGCTGTGAGAAGTCAAAATGTGCAACCGCGACGATCTTCGTGGCAATGCACACATGACAGTTATCCAGGCTCGGGGTTCAAGTCTGCAGTCACTGTATGTGACTGCAGACCAGGGTGGATAAAAATCAATGATTTTTTTAAAAAAATCAAAAAAATCGGATTTTTTTGATTTAAATCGGATTTTTTTTATTTAAATCGGATTTTTTTGATTTAAATCGGATTTTTTTCAATAAACTGCTTTTTGAGGAAAATATTTTACCATCCAAAGGTTCTTCCATCATGAGATAAAGCTGAGTTGTTTAACTCAGTAGAATAAAGGCTGTATATGTGTAACATTCACAATGCCATGCTCTTCCAGAGGTTTCTGTAGGATTAGTGGGCAGTTTCTCTCCTATATTATCACATTGATGATGAAGATGACGACGAGTGAGCTACAGAGGACAGCAGGGACAGTAGTGTTTAAGTTTTTCATGTGTCGGCTGGGCTGACAGTCTAAGTTTCTTAAAATATATATATATTTTGTTTAGCCAAATTAGTTAACAAACATGGATGTTTGTTTAAGCAAATAACTTATGCTGTAATGTTGTTATTGTTTCAGTTGAATAAATCTATTTAAATTGTTATTAAGGTCAGGATTATTTTTCTCCTTCCTAAGTACAACAGAACAGTGGTGTCCAAATATGAATGATTAACCCATTAAACTGGGGAGAAAAAAGTAATATAAAAAGTGATTCTAAAAATCTTCATCTACTTGCATGTTAAAGTAGCAAGAACTACTGCCGGTGATCGAGAAATAAAATCTGAAAAATAATTTTAAAATGTTTGGTATTTCCACTTTTAAGCACTAGGCAGAGCAGCTGCTGAAATATAAACTGCTAGCTCGTATTGCGACAGTAGTAAATGCAGGCGGGGTCTGATCACGTGTGACTTCTCTCCTCCGTTACTAGGTGTTTGTAATAACAGAGGATGTAGTTTAGGCTCACAGAGCGGAGCCATTGCAGAGCCATTTTGTTGGGGACTGCCAGTGATACTGACAAGTAGGCTGTCACTGAGGACGACCGGCAGCATCTATTCTGTTAGTTCATGCTGCTCGCTGTATTATAAACTGAGCACAGATACGTGGAGAGTATCACACACTGGGATTATTCACAGCACATGACACACTGCATGTATCTAGATACAGGGCTGAGTGTAGTGTATCGCATTATGGGATTAGATACACCGGTCTGGGGCATATCACGCATGATGAAATTAGATACACCGGTCTGGGGCGTATCGCACATGATGAAATTAGATATACCGGTCTGGTAGAAACTTTGATTTAAATCACTGATTTAAATCAAGCCTTACTGACTAGTGATTTAAATCGTGATTTAAATTGTGATTTAAATCAGTTTGATTTAAATCAAATCCACCCTGCTGCAGACTTGTCAATCCTCACAGGGGTGCAGTGTATGCACTGTCAGAATTTGATTGCATCCAGTCACATGCCAACTAAACATGAGAGGTCAGTCATGTCTAGTCGGCATGTGGCCAGAAGTAGGCAAATCGATGGTACTGGCGAATCCTGACAGCACACACTGTGCGTGCTGTTAAGATTCACAAGTATGTAGTCCCACAGAGAGACTGAAGACTTGTACTCCAAGTCTGCAACGCCTTTAAGCTCTCCATACACATTTACCTAATGCTGGCCAAAGCCATCAATAACGAGTTTGGCCATCAATCTAATGTGTATGAGGCACATAGACAATTGATTGATGGTGGTATTAAATGAACCTGTCGCCAGAAAAAGCGCTATTAACCTGCAGATATGTGGCTAATCTGCAGGTTAATAGTATTAGTAACATGCCTGATGCCTACACACAGCCGAACACTGCAGGGAGAAAATGAACTTTATTCCCAAAGCAGTGTTCCGGTTTTAGTCATGGGAGCTTAGCCAGCGCAGGTTCAGTCACAGGTCTGAGTATACAAAGTGACGGCTGTAACCGCATCCCCGGCCCTTACTAACAGCCGGCCCCAATGCAGAGCGAGTATCAGTCAGGGCTGAGGGTGCAGTTACAGCCGTCTCTCTGTATTCTCAGACTGGTGACTGGACCCACGCCGGCACCACCCCATGACTGAAATTAAATCGTTGTGGCGGGAATAAAGTTCATGTCAGGTTAATAATACCATTAACCTGAAGATTAGATATCTGTAGGTTAAGGGTATGTGCACACGTTGCGGATTTTGATGCTTTTCCACAACGTTTTTGGACGCGCGGAATTGCCTCAAATCCGCAGTGCGTTGTGCACACAATGTTAATCAATGGGAAATACAAAAACGCTGTGCACATGCTGTGGAAAAAAAATGCGCAGTATCACAGCATTTTATTTTCCGCAGCATGTCAATTCTTTTTGTGGAACTGCAGCATTTCTGCACCCATTGACTTGCATTGAGTTGGGCATTTCCGCAGCAAAACCACAGGTCTAAAAAAGATCTGCGGCTTTGCAGCGGATGAAACGCTGCAGATCGGGAGGAGGGAAGTGTGTGGGTGGAGTGTGGGCGGTGACTGTGTGCATGTATAGTGTGTGGGGCTATGTGTGTGTGCACGTATGTGGGGGGGTCTGCGGGGCTGTGCGGGGGTCTGCCGGGGCTGTGCGGGGGTTGCTGAGGCTGTGCGGGGTTGCCGAGGCTGTCCGGGGGTTTCCGGAGCTGTGCGAGGCTGTCCGGGGGGTCTGCAGAGGTTGCTGGGACTGTGCAAGGGTTGCCAGGGCTGTGTGTGTATGCAGGCATCGTCCGATGGGACTACAAGTCCCATGCAGCTATGCCTGCTACACTGACAGTGAGTGACACATTAGCCAATGATGGGACAGTAGTATTCCCATCATCCAGCTAATGTGTTGAATGTAAAAAAAAAACAAAAAAACATACAGAACATACATTACATATAACATACAGAACATACACATAACATACAACGCATAACATAGAGTACATACTCACCAATCATGTAGTCCCCGATGCCCTCGTCTCCTTTAATAAAAATAAAATAAAACAACCTATACTTTCCACCATAGTCCAATTATTAACGAGTTTCCCACGACGATTTCCGATGTAGAACACTGACAATGGGTGATGTCAGTGCTCTACATGGCCTCCACGATGCACTGACAGCGGAGGGAACCCTCCGTAATGTATATCCCTCCGCCGTCGGGAGAGCGTGAGGTCACTTAAGTTCATTCTCTCACCGGCAAGGCTGTGTGAGACAATTCCCACGCAGCATTGCCAAGGTAACCTCAGTGATGCACTGCAGGAGCCATTGTCTCTTGTCAGTTCATCACTGGGAGGCCCTACAGAGCAGTGGCATCACCTGATGTCACTGTTCTATAGGGGAAATCGTCATGGGACACTCGTTATTAATTGGACTGCGTCGGACAGGGAGTATACGGTTGGGTTATTTTTTTACTTTTATTATAGGAGACCGAGGGCGTTGCATGGATTGGGCATGCAATAAAAATATGAAAACCGTGTTGTGCTTTATTTCATTAAAATACTTTATTCTTGGGTGTGTTTTTTTAACCCTTTCAATCTATAAGATTAATAATGGATAGGTGTCTTATTGACGTCTCTCCATTATTAACCGGCTTAATGTCACCTTACAATAGCAAGGTGACATTAACCCCTTATTACCCCATATGCCACTGCTACACAGCAGTGGGAAGAGAGGGGCTAAGTGACGGAATTGGCGCATCGTACAGATGCGCCAATTCTGGGGCAGCTGGATGCTGGTATTTTTAGTGCGCCAATATCCATGGCCCTTTCCTAGGCTATGAATATCAGCCCGCAGCTGTCTGCGTAGCCTTTCTGGCTATAAATTATAGGGGGACCCATGTCATTTTTTTGGGGGTCTCCCTATTTTAATAGCCAGTAAAGGCTAGCTGCGGGCTGAAATTCATCGCCTGGGAAGCTCCCAGGCTAGAAATATTGGCCCCGGCCTTCGTCTTTCCCCCTCTGGCGCAGAAAATTGCGCGGGAGCCAACGCCATTTTTTCCCTTTTTTTAAATTAAAGATATTGCGTGAAGATTTTGTGTGTGTCTTTAACTATTTATGTACCATTTTATCTCTGTGTGTGTGTGTGTGTAATGGAGTGTGGGTTGGACAAATGTAAAAGAGGAGGTTGGACAAGAAATGACATCACAAATCTTTTTTTTTGTTAAATAACATATCTTTATTTAGCTTACAAAAATGCATACAAATCCGCATCAAAAACGCTTCTGCGTTTTCTGCCTACAGGTGCGGATTCTGTGCAGAAAATTCCGCAAGCAAATCTGCAACATGTGCACATACCCTTTATAGTGTTTTTTTCTGGTGACAGGTTCACTTTAAAGGAATTTCAAACCCAAACTATTTATATGTGGATGTAGCTCTTTCAAACACAAGTCCAGAAATACCTTTTCATGGGTAGTCTGATCCTGCATTATTGAGAAATCAGTGTTTGAATTGATCAGAAAATGGCTGTGGGAGATCTGAAGTCTCTGTCACTCCAGCTCTATTTGCCGCCTCTTCCTGCTTGATTGACAGACTCTATGCTAGTTGAGTCAGGCAAAGGAGTCATCAAGCAAGAGGAGGAGGCGATAGACATGTTTGGCAGTGGTCCAACAAAGACAACACAGGGGCGCTCGGCCGAGCGAGCCTTCCTATTTATGGGCGAGATAACCGTCGTCCATTTTGCAGCCATCTAATGTGTATGGGGTGTAGAATTTCAGGGGATATAGCTCTGAGATCGCTGTCTGGGTAGACAGAATGGCCCGGAAACAGTTCATTCAGACAGCAATTCTGGTAAAAACTGGCCGCAACCAGCTTTATTAAAGTCCACAGCAAACAGATAAAACAAAGCATAAACAGAAAACCTGGGCTTGTCTAGCCACTAATTACACATAAATCGATTGCCCTGTCTATCCGGGTCCCGGCTCTACCAGCCTGACCCAAAACAACACATATGATATATGTTACCAGTATGGAGTTTCACAGATACTCCTTCTTGTGTCTGAAGGCACCTTCCATGTCCAGACTTGAGAGCGATCCACTCCTATTCAGCCGCTATTCACACAGACTCGCACTGAGACTACTCCTATGTCCGGGGTCCTTCCTGCACCCAGACTGAGATAGCTCAAACTCCTTGAGACACCTTCTGTGCCTGGACCCCTTGTCCAGACTGAATGAGCTCTCTCTTTCCTCCGGAGACTGTGTTTCCAACACACCTACTTCTGGTCTCCTAATCAACACCTGAGTGACTTCAGGCCTGAGCTGCCAGTGTGTGCTGAATGTGAGGTGTAGTGACCTTTCTCTACCACTAGGTTTACAAAGCCACACATTTCCCTTATATCTAGGTGAAATGTACACCCCATTCAACACATATTCACTCACTGTCTCACATATCCCCTCCCTCTTCTCCAGACCGGAGGGTGGTCATCCAGACCGGAGGGCTGGTTAACAATCCTAAAGAGACAGTGAACTCCGGACCAGTCATAGTCATCATTAGCTTCATCTTCAGCCTTGTCATCTATATCTTCACCTGAGCCATCCGCACTACCCTGTACCCTCCCGGGCCTATGCTCTCTGCGGACCTCAGGTGACCTGCACGGTTTCAGCTTGACCTTAGTGCCAGCCTCAGTCTCGGTATAGTGCCTCACCAGAGAAGTACGACCAGGCATGTCAGAACACCTCTGCTGATTCTTCCTCAGAATCTCTCGTACCTCCTGTCCTTGGTGCACTGACCCTGTGTCACCAGCTGTCCCAGAAGGTATAGGGGGTTTTTCACTTTTCTCTAATTCCCCTTGAACCTTTTTTAGCACATCTACTTTCTTAAATATCAGTTGGTTCATAAATTCTATTTCACAGAATTTAAGCTCCTCTTCTTGTACCGGCTCACTTTGCATAAGACGCAGAGCTCTTACTTCTTTCTCCAGGAGATCCACATCTTCTAACAAGTCAAGGCTCATCATCTTTTCTGCTTTCACCTCCTCATATAATTGCGGTTTTTGCTCTCGCAACGAAGAGACTCCCTGTATCCTTCCTTTTACTTCATTGTCCTTTTCAAGAAAGTGCTCCTGGTTCTCATCACGCTCCTTCATCACAGTTTGAAATTTTTTCTGAGAAGTACTTAATTCCTCTGGTACCTGTGCAACCATTTTTTCTTGATCTTGCAAGATACTGTATACACTTTCCCTGTCACTTCGTACTCTCTGTAGCAACTGCTGGCACCGCTCACGTTCCCGGCGAAGAGATAACACATCCAGTTTACACTGTTGTAGCTGCTCGCGCAATGCAACAATATCAGTCTTCATGTCTTTGGTGGAGACCTCATGGAGACGCATCTTCTCTTGTAGCTGTTGGACGTCTTTTCCGACTTCGGCCGCTTCTTCAATCTTGTTCCTCACAGCCTCACTTGAGACCTCAGCTTCTGATGAGGCACCTGGCTTGGTGACCACCATTTCCATGGCCTTCTCCAGCTCTGCAGCATCTCCCTCAAAGTCCCGGGCACGATGCAGCTCCATACCACACATTGACAACTTCTCATTTTCAACAGCATCCACTTGTGCTGTGTTCAGTTTCAGAGTCCTGCCTTTAAAGCTCAGCTCTCCTCCTTTCACCTTAGTCTTCGCCAGGGAACCGGCCAACTGTAAAACATCTTCAGATGCCATCTTCTGTCTGGCTGTAAGGTCAGCATCAGCTTTCTTCTCAGGACTCTCAACCTCCTCTGCTACCATGCCTTCCTCATTTGCACTGGTTGCTTTATGGTCATCAGATGATTCACTATCACTATCTGACCCCTCTTTCTCAGCCACATCTGGCTCACTGTCAGGGCTATACACTTCATTTTCATTCACATCCTGCTCACTGTCAGGGTTATACAATTCATTTTCATTCATATCCTGCTCACTGTCAGGGTTATACAATTCATTTTCATTCATATCCTGCTCACTGTCAGGGTTATACAATTCATTTTCATTCACATCCTGCTCACTGTCAGGGTTATACAATTCATTTTCATTCACATCCTGCTCACTGTCAGGGTTATACAATTCAGTTTCATTCATAGCCTGCTCTGGAACCTTAGTTAACATGTCATCCACAACATTAACTTCACTATCTGGTCCCTCAAGTATGTGACTATGTGACAACCCCAGCACTATACTTCTATATAGTTCAGGTACTAGAAGCTGACTCACGACCTCTCCCTGGACTTCAGTGTCCCTATACAATAGGCCATTGTCCATGGCGGCATGAGGAAACCTCTCCTCAGAGCCAGTCTCCTGGGAAACCTCATCTAGAACAATCATATTTTCCTGTGCCGTCCCAAGAGTGGGGTCTCGCCACTGCTCACTCTCAAAATTGTCACAGGACACAGGCAAGTAAGGGACACTCGGTTCCCGAGAACCACCATCCTCGTCTCCCAACATCACCCGCAAAGGAATTTCATCACTATCACAGTCATCATTATTATCAACATCATTATCATGACTATGATCAGTATCATCATCACTATCATGATCATCATCATTATCAGCATCAGTATCATCATCATGGTCATCATCAATATCATGATCATCATTATCATTATCAATATCAGCATCATTATCACACAAGATTAACGGCCCACTAGCATTGTGTTCCGCCCCTCGGGACTGCGCACCCTCAATAGGAGCTTCATCACACTGTCCATCAGAAACATTTTTCCCCCAGAGATCCTTAGACTGGGGAAAGTCACTACCCAATATGACGGGTTGCACCAGGTTCTTCACTACCCCCCCTTCATATGAAACCTCCCCGAGTTTGGGGACCAAGTCCACGGCAGTCTCTGGGTAGACTTTGGTGTCTCCATGGATGCACACCATACTCAGGTGCTTATCAGGGATGAAGTCCCTTTCAATCAGGCTGTCACATACGGAAGTCACTGGACTCTCTGAGTCCAAGAGGGCCTGTGCTGGGCAGTCATTTACAACCACCGGGGACCCCTGTGGTCCAGTCTCTTCGGCTGAGGTGGACACACACACAGGTTCTGCGCAGAGAGAGAGGGATCTGCCAACATCACAACACATAGGCTCCCCCTCTATTGGACAGTTGGCTGCAATTTCACGCCAGCTCCAACACGGTCCATCACACTCTCCCACCCACATGTCCCCTCGGGCCTGACCCCGCTTATCAGCATACCTCATGTCCCCAACAGCTGGAACGCTCTTACCGCGAGAGTTCAGCGTCCGGGAACTCTGAAGTGACGACCTCTCAGACGGCTGTACCTCAGGAGGACGTGCTTGGGTGTAGCGGTCCACTATCACCTTTTCAACTCCATAATCAAACCTGCTGACTGCAGACTCCCAATTGTATCTCCAGTCATGAACTCCCCTGGCACGGGCTGTCACCGTAACACTCAGCCGGGTAAGAATCTCCGCTTTCAACTTGCCATAGTCTTGGCTGTCCTGCTCGCTCAGGTCAGCATAGGCCACCTGGGGCACTCCAATCAGATAGGGTGCGACCATCATGGCCCATTCAGATAGGGGCAGATTCTCCTTCTCTGCCAGTCTCTCAAACCTAGTGAGATATACCTCCACATCATCACGAGGTGTCATCTTTTCCAAGGACCGTCTTACCGCCCTCTTTACAGCGGACAACGCAGGTACCTTCACAACACTACCCTGGGACGAGGTGCTGAGAGCTGCAATCTGCTCCAACACCCGGTTATTCTCCTGTTGCTGCTGCAGGATTTGCTGCTGGTGCTGCAGGCGCTGCTGCTCCATGCTCTGCTGCATGCTTCGCTGGGCCTGGACCAGGTACTCAACGAGCTCCTCCATACTGCCAGACTTATCTGTCTCAATCACAGCAGTCTTATGTTGCACATTAACTTGTGCCATTTGTTCAAACAGCGCCTCCATGCTGTCAGACTTCTCTGTCTCAACAACGGCAGTCTTCACACAAGACATACACACTCCACAGTCTTTTCCACAAAAAATTCAGCTCTGCTGTGCAGACACTTTTTTTTTTTCCTTTGCAAAGTCTATTAGGGCTCCTGTCTCTTTAAGACTGCTCCAAACAGACGTTTCTCTTGCTGACACACTTTTTTTTTTTTTTTTTTCTGCTGCTATTTCAACAGACTTCACCTTTATTGCTGTCTTTAAGCCTCTGTGCTACATGCACACTCCAGCACTAACTGTACCGGCCCCTGCGCTGCCCCAGCATTCTCCGCCAATTGTAGCATTTCAGGGGATATAGCTCTGAGATCGCTGTCTGGGTAGACAGAATGGCCCGGAAACAGTTCATTCAGACAGCAATTCTGGTAAAAACTGGCCGCAACCAGCTTTATTAAAGTCCACAGCAAACAGATAAAACAAAGCATAAACAGAAAACCTGGGCTTGTCTAGCCACTAATTACACATAAATCGATTGCCCTGTCTATCCGGGTCCCGGCTCTACCAGCCTGACCCAAAACAACACATATGATATATGTTACCAGTATGGAGTTTCACAGATACTCCTTCTTGTGTCTGAAGGCACCTTCCATGTCCAGACTTGAGAGCGATCCACTCCTATTCAGCCGCTATTCACACGGACTCGCACTGAGACTACTCCTATGTCCGGGGTCCTTCCTGCACCCAGACTGAGATAGCTCAAACTCCTTGAGACACCTTCTGTGCCTGGACCCCTTGTCCAGACTGAATGAGCTCTCTCTTTCCTCCGGAGACTGTGTTTCCAACACACCTACTTCTGGTCTCCTAATCAACACCTGAGTGACTTCAGGCCTGAGCTGCCAGTGTGTGCTGAATGTGAGGTGTAGTGACCTTTCTCTACCACTAGGTTTACAAAGCCACACATTTCCCTTATATCTAGGTGAAATGTACACCCCATTCAACACATATTCACTCACTGTCTCACAGGGGGTTTAACTCCACGAACATTAAGTCCTCACACACCCGCATTACAGGTTCTCACAATATGCTGGCACAAACCACATTTACTCTTAAGCTTTTTATTTTTTAAAACTAGTACAGAATAAAAAAATATACATATTATTTTTACTGCATAATGAAAGAAATCAGCCGAACAATGGTGGAGGCTGCCCTTGGTTTTCTTTTTCTTCCATGTCTTTTGTTATACCTTGCATTATTCCTTGTTCTTCCATATCATACCTTGACTTCTCGCATTACATGTTACAATGGTGTACATATCCCAAGAACAAGAAAAACAAAGTCATATAACCTGAAAGCTAAAGCCTTACATTTATTATCAAAATCAGGGACAGTCATAGATGCCATTTCCACCCTCCATAATATTATATACAGTACTGAGCAAAACCAGCCTCTTCCATATGTCATTGTCTGTCAGCAGAAAATGACTGATCAAACAAAGCACAGGTGCTTGGTGCATCCTTCACATAGCCAAAAAGTTCAATGCACCTTCCCAGCTACCTGTTTATCCATCTTCCATACGGTCGGCCGAGGTGAACATGCGCCGCAGAAGCACAAAGTTTGGAAACAAGGATGATATAAATCGAAGAAAATACATTTTGAATATTGAAATCCGGCTGGCGGTCAATGAAAGAATAGGGGATGGAGATAGATGGAAAATGAGTAGGTGGGAAGTTGATGTAAACTGCCTGGCTACACAATGGTGCACAGAGTGCCTGTGCTTGGTTTGAACAGTCATTTTGCACTGATAGACTCACTGTTAGACAGTCATTAATTGTAAGTAAGGCTAGTAAGCCTACAGAAGAAGGTGAACAGATAAAGAGCCGGTTCCCACGGGGAGTATTTCCTGTAGTGCAGGGAAACGCTTTTTAGAAGACGTGCTCCTGTGTATGAGCCAGAGCAGAGAGGAGTGTTGTATCTGGTACCGAGAGGTGACAGAAGCAGATACGTGTCCAGAGATTACCGCTGGTATGGCTGTATAAGCACCTGCCACCACTTAAAAAGATGCCTTTTCTCTTGAGATCCGATATCTGAGTAATGAGAAATCTAGTGTAGGATATATATGCAAATCAGGCTGGAAGTGCAATGGGGGCGTGTGAGTGCACTTGTATGATTCTTCCTGCCCCCAGTGCACATCCAGGCTGATTTACATATGGCTTCTACACTAGGTTTCCCCTGACTGGCACATCAGATCTGTATAAAAAAGCGTAATTTTTATTAGGGGGGATAAGAAACCATATCACTACTTCCATACTTAAAAACAAGCTGAAATATTTAGTTTAAGCGCAAGGAAATGTGACTACGCTACGTTCTTTGTGACAAATGCAGATCAATTAACTATTCATGACTATATTAGCACAGCCTCATTTAGGAACATAATTAATGGCTATCTGATACATAAGCAATGAATTCCATAGAGAGGATGTGTCTGGGCACTGCGGGGGAACGTGTAAACATAAAAGCATTACTGCCGTAATTGCAGTCATGGAGAAGGTCTCATTTACATGTTATTATGCCAAATGGGGGACGTAAAGTCACATTTTCTCCCAGGGTTTCTCAGTAACAGACAAGTTCTGAATTCTCCCAGTAGAAAAATCAAGATCAGTGGTAATACCAGAAGGTCCCTTACACATTTCATTATGAGACATCTCTAATTATTTCTTTTATATAAACATGTGACCAATAACTTTTACACAACATATAACGACATGAGTCACATCCAGTGACTGAAGTTTTGTTCCAGAGGGGTTGACTAAAACAAAAAAAATAGAGACAGTGTAACAGTGTCCACTCTTGCCCATGGGCCATATCCCAATTTTCACTCTACTAGTCCAAACTGTGGATTAAAGGGGTTGTCCGATCAAAACCGATAATGCTGCAGTCAATCTGTGTGACTGCAGACTTATGAATCCCCTGTGTATGTAGAGGAGAAGACTAGGCTGTGGATGCTGACAGGGCACCGGTTCCGGAACTGCTGGGGCTGAACCTACTGTTGCAGGGGGGAAGGAGATTGGAGACGGAGCAGACCCTTGACCTGTGTCAAAGGGACATTGTGAGCCGGGGAGGTATAAAAGGTTTGCGCGGGAAAAGAGGAGGGCTTCCCACCAGAGAGAGGAGTCAGAGAGGACCGGGGCTGGGCTGCGAGAAAAGGTGCAGCGAGGACTCAGTCTCAGACCTCATTGGGCGTGCGAAGGAACGCATATCGAGTGGAGGATTGCAGTGGATTCCTCTTTGCTGCGCTGCAGCATGATGGACTAGGGGCTCAGCGGGTCAGACCGGTGACCGCCCGCTGCCGCCAGAAGTGAGAACGTCTTGATAGGCGGGGAAGCCGGAATAATCCAGCACCAGCCTCAGCTGGCAACTAACCATCCTACCCTGGAATAGAAAAAGATATCCGAGTGACGCTAAGTGGATCTCATATACAGATATAAACTGCCATTCTGACTAACTCTTTCCCTTTGTACCCCTCAGCCTTTACACGTTTATTCACTGTTGCTCCCTGCCAGGAGGTTACCCCTGTAACTATTAAACAAGTAATTGTTATCCCCTGTTAACCCCTGCTCTGTGCTTCTGTGTCACTGCATCCTAATACCTGTGTTACAAGCGCACGCGCTGTGTGCTGCGGGGATTCGCCGATTTCAGACCCGGGAACAGAGGGTATGTATGAGTTATACATACCCCCGGTCAGTAGGTGCCGCCTCGAGCCATGCACTTGTATTGAGCTGAGGTCGCGCCCCGACCAGTGACACGGATGGCCAGTGGGCTTGTCCGAATAGAGACCATGGCCTTGCTCCATACAAGTGTATGGAGAGTGAGGCTGCGCCCATTAATCGGGGGTATATATAACTCATGCATGCCCTCTGGCCCCCTTCAAATCTCTGTGAGTGCACTGGGGTGATTCACACAGAGTGACTGCAGAATTATCGGTTTTGACTGGACAACCTCTTTAAGGACTTCTGCCCCCACCCTTTGTATGCCATGTATCACCTCTGACCCTGCCACCTTTTGCATGCCTTGCATCTGACCCTTACTCATCTATTCAATATTAGTTATCTTAAAAAACCTGCTAAAAGGGAATCTGTCACTAGGTTTTTGCACCCTAATCTGAGAGCAGCATAATGTACAAACAGAGACCCTGATTCCAACAATGTGTCACTAACTGGGGTTAGTAGTGTAGTTTTTATAAAGTCAGTGTTTTATCAGCAGGAGATTATCAATAATGGACTACTAAACCTGCTGCCATGTAGTCTATCCACACCCCCAACACTGATTGACAGCTTTACAAAGTACACATAATGTTGCTAATCAGCAGTGTGGGTGGGGTTATACAGAGCACTGCATTCAGAGCTCTGCTGAGAAAACCGTGATTTTATCAAAACTGCAGCAAGCAGCCCAGTAAGTGATACATCGCTGGAATCAGGGTCTTTGCCCCTACATTATGCTACTTTAAAATTGGGTAGCAAAAATCTGGTGACAGATTCCCTTTAAAGAGTAACTAAACCTATGTTATTATTTTTTACATTTCAAAGTCCTTTTGGCTGGAAAAAGATAGGTGTCGGTCCTCAATTCTTGAGACCACCACCAATTGCTCAAAAACTCCCCTCCAAGTGCAAAGCTTTGGAGACAGGAGAAGCACAACTGCTGCCTGAGTGCGCACACAGACACAGTAGAATGCCTATAGATCTGTGCTCCGTACTCCGCTGTGTGCAGGCAGCAACTGTGCGCTCCTGTCCTAGAGATGTGCATTTTTAGGGGAGGTTTTAAAATTGGCTAGGGGTCTTAGGACCTGGCAACCCACTGATCTTCTTCCAATTAAAAAGACAACAAAATATAAAGAATAGTATCAAAGGTCTAGTTACTCTTTAGTCTTCTAGGGCATAGAGTTAGAAGAACAAGAAGCTTTTTGTGCTATGTGGTGAAAGCAGAAGTTAGAGAGCTGATAAGAATCTTTAATTATGCCTCATATACGGAAATATTCTGTAGCGGGAACATGTGCAATCATTAATAGAAGAATATATTCTCTGAGCCATGTCATGCTTCAGAGACACTTCCCCTTAATAACTGGGATGAGGAAGTAAAAGGAATAATAAATTTGCAAAAATTTCTACATTTCTGGTTTTTATCAGTCAAGATGGGGTGCAGAGTGTACATTAATGAGAAAAAAAATGAACTTTTTTGAATTTACCAAATGGCTGCAATAAAACAAAGAGTGAAAAATTTAAAGGGGTCTGAATACTTTCCGAACCCACTGTACTGCTGGACATTCTGAAACTGAAGGTCTTGCTTTTTGCTTAATATCATTTTTAGTTTCAACACTCTACATAGAGCAATTTCTTCACAGAAAATTTCAAAATGGTGATTTAATATTATCCAGACGCTAATGACAAAGCGTAGGAGATGCCTACTGGGGGTTTAGTGATCTCTGCACCCCTCGCCCAATATCTATACTCCACTGCTACAGATTAGATATACCGTATGTTCCTACTGGTCAGAGATGCCCAATAACCCAGAAGCCACGACCATTACCTAGGTCTGGTCCCTTCTCTCCCTCCAAGCCTTTACATTAATTGCTGGACCCTGTACGCTCACTGCTCTGACCTCTATTCTGGGAGATACAACCTCTAATAGGGTCTTGTCATTGCTTTCCCTCCCCAGCCTCTACCTTTAAGCGCTGTACTTTGTCTCCTCAGTGCTCTAACCTCTGGAATGTGTGATGCCATCGCCAATGGTCACTGCTCTCCCTCCGACCCTGTATCTTTAACTGCTGGACCTTGAAACCTCACTGGTCTAACCTTTGTTCTGGGAGATGCCACTGCGAATAGGGTCCGGTCTCTTCTCTCCCTGTACCTCTAACAGCTGGAGTCTGTCCCCTCAGTTCTCTGATTTCTGGACTGGGTGATGCTGCTGCCAATAGGGTCTGGTTACTACTCTTCTTCCCCGGCCTCTACCTTTAATCTCTAGACCTGGTACCCTCACTGTTCTGACCTCTGGTCTTGGAGATGCCACCACCAACAGGGTCTTGTCATTGCTCTGCTTCTTAGAGTGAAGGAGTACGACTGTTGCAAATGAGGAGTGTTGGTTGTCATCCTTGGTGAGAAAGAAGATGAGAGCCATTGCTTCTTAATAGAAGTGCTAAGTCTTTCTGGTTGTCATCCTGAGTGGAACGCCATCCATGACTGAGGCCGAGGTCACACTTGCGAGAAACTCGCACGAGTCTCGCACCTAAATACCTGGCACTGCCGCCGGCACTCAGGACCGGAGTATGCGTCTGCATGTATAACTATAGAGCTGAACGCTCCGGTCCGAGTGCCGGTGACAGTGTCGGGTATTGAGGTGCGAGGATCGTGCGAGTTTCTCGCGTGTGTGACCCGGGCCTAACAAGGAGTCCTCTTATTGTCATTTTAGGTGGAGTGTTATCCAGTTTCCATTCTCAGTCTTGATGATGAAAAAAGAATGGCATTAGGATAATGGAAAAAGTATCTTCGAGACTGAAATCTGTGACATAAGGTTAGTTTATGCACTTCAATTTGATATGTCAGTGACTGGATGAATCTCATTTATGATCAAGATAAATCGTGATAAAGTTGTAAAAAATTATAAGCCGTCTGAAATGAAATGTAATTATTACTGCTGTAAACAGCAGATTTAATCATTGTCTTTAGTTCATGAATCACTATTTCCGGGCTCTATTGATGTGTCGTAGCTCCTTTTTCAAACACTGGATTATTGCTCAGTTCTCATAAAACAAAAGCAATGAAGAGAGTATTATCTTTTCTTATTTGTGTTAATGAGTTAAGATGGTTTGGTTATTCAGGGTTCTAAACTCATTCTATAACTCCATGTGCAATCCTTAAGAAAAGCAATCCTGCAGATTTTCCGGTGTCCATAAATGTGGTTACAGAAACAATATTCCTGGGCAATGGAAGTGAAGTGTTAATTTATTTGAGTCAAAATCCTCATCAAATTCTGGACATGAGTGATTGACCACTTATGGTTTCTGGAGTTAGATGAGAACTGTTACACACCTATCCTAGGTATCCCTGGCTCCACTTCCTTCCCCTGGGTCCACTGCCTCTGCTGTGCTCCACATCAGGTTTTGTAACTTGCCTGGAGTGGATCAGTCATCATCTCCAAAGACCTATGTACGATCCAGTCTTGGAATTGAGACTCTAGTCCTATGTTTGGGGTGCTCCACTTTGTGCATACTGTGCTTTACTTGCTTCCATCCCTGGGTTACACTTTATTTGTCCTGTTCTCCTGAGATTCCTGAGTGTGCCAATACCTCGCTGTCCACGTGCCTTCCAGCTTGCTGCATAAACGCCGTGGATCCATGTGCCTACCCAGACCTTGGACTTAAAGGATCCACCTCACCTGGAGAGCCTAACAAGAACTTCAGAACTTCTGTAAAGTCCTTTTTCCCTAGTCTGACTCACAGTGATAACTGTTGTTCTTGGTCAATGCTTGCACCTTGTTGATGACTCTTGGCTGACAGATCTAGAAGAATAACCAAATAGCAGATTGGTCACATGCACCAGTAGTAGTTACAGTACATGTGACTTGCATTGTCATGTACGATGGCAACAGAAAATCCACTGTGAATATATTTTCAGACAAGAAAGAGAGATTCCTGGAAGTTGGGGGTGTACTTACAAGCTCCATGCTGCTCATGGCTCATACACAGTCACGGTCTGGGGGACCTATTGGAGTACACAGGTTTAGTACAGCACGTTAGGAAAGATTGAAAATGACGCGCACCACATTGGTGGTACCAGGGCTATGGGGTACTTGGAACCGAGCCCATGGAAGTCTATGGGAGTTGTCACTGGCAGCAGAGCTCGGTCCGTGGCCCTGGCGGTCATGCAATGGGGGAATATTTACAGGGGATTGTAGTTATAGTAGTTCGTGACGCCACCTGTGGTTTCTGATCTGATTGACCAGCGCTGCAGGGTAGATCTCTGAGGGGATGTTATGGCAGCTAGGTGTTAAGTCCCCCACAGGTGGGACTGGTCCCTCAAAGTCTATGGTGGTGATGCAGGGTGCAGATAAGAATTCAGTCACACACAATGCAGTCTCTTTCCATACCTTTACTTGTAGGTGTTGCAGGTATGTCCCGGGAAGCTGGTCAGGTTGGAGAATGCACATTCAGGAAAACTGTTGAGCAGGTTAGAGGCCTCCTTTATCCTTTTAATGTGTGTGAGTACAACTTGCATAAAGTCAAGTGCAACTCTTTTAATAGCAACTACGCCCGGCCAACATTGTGGTGGAGCCTTCTATGTCTCTGATTATCAGATGTTGAGAGAACTAAGTCCTTACTTTTGTCGTGCACTTGACTCAAAGTCCCCGTTCTCCCTGACTCCGGTTACGTATCAGCGCTTAGGGCTACCTTCTGCGACTTGTAGTCCAGAAAGCCTCCGGTTTTCTTATTACTAGGCGTGAAGCACTAGCAACGCTTCGGACCCCGGTGTCCCGGTTAACTGAGTGAGGGTGATTTGTCCCTTTAGTCACTCTTGCTTCTCCACTCGCCCTTCGCCCTGCTCTCGCCCTTAACATAAGCACGTGTAGCAATGGTACAAAGGTCAGCTTTCCTTCAGTGCTCACTGACCTGTTCTCAGTTGACTCGTTGGTATAACTGCTGTAATTCCTTTCCTTCTTTCCTTCACAGAACTCTGTCCAGAGCAGCTCACAGGACGCTTCGTCAGACTGTATTTACGCTGTAGCTCTGAGAGTCACTTTCCACTTTCTTGGGAACACAGGTAGCTGTTCTGAGTAGCAGGTTAAGGGGTAGCTCTGACTAGGCTAAGATGATTCACTTCACCCGTACTAGCCTCCACTTTCTTATCAGATGAGCTACACAAGCTCTGTGTGGGTTCAATCTTCTCTCCTCTCCCTCCAAGACTAATCTGAAGATGGATGGGATGACTCACTCCTGAGCCACCCTAGGCTTGACTGACTAACTTTGCTACGTCACACTACTTAAATAGTCTGATATGCCTCTAGTGGCAATGCTGAGAAGTGTGCGTGAATGAATATCAAGCTTTACAGTTACCTTCCTGTGCATTTTCCAGGAGACAGGTGTGCCTTGTGAAGCTGGGCCACACAAAAACTAACTAAGATAACTCGGAGATCGCAAATCACAAGTAGCAGATCTATTCATCTATCTTGTCATGTCAAAGATTTGCAAATTGTTGCAAATTAATCTATCCAGATGTTTTTACATGGAAAATAATTGAAAATCTAAAATGAACGGCGTTAGAAGAAGAGAAGCTATGAGGACATGATAAATTATAGAGCAAGGAAAAAGATATTAGGTGGACTGCACCAAGACAGGTTATCAACCTGGAGTTATTCGGTTTGGGAAAACAAAGGTTTAGGGACGATGTTATTATTACAATGTACAAATATATGAGAGGACAGTTCAGAGATCTGTATAATGATCTTTTTACACTTATGTCTGTGACAGGGACAAGGGGGCATCCTCTACGCCTAGAGGAAGGAAGGTTTAATCATCATCACAGGCAGCGATTCTTTACTGTAAGAGCAGTGAGATTATGGATTCTTTACTGTAAGAGCAGTGAGATTATGGATTCTTTTCTGAAAGAGCTGCGTGATTATGGATTCTTTACTGTAAGAGCAGTGAGATTATGGATTCTTTTCTAAAAGAGCCCTGAGATTATGGATTCTTTACTGTAAGAGCAGTGAGATTATGGATTCTTTTCTGAAAGAGCAGTGAGATTATGGATTCTTTACTGTAAGAGCAGTGAGATTATGGATTCTTTTCTGAAAGTGCAGTGAGATTATGGATTCTTTACTGTAAGAGCAGTGAGATTATGGATTCTTTTCTGAAAGAGCTGTATGATTATGGATTATTTTCTGTAAGAGCTGTGAGATTATGGATTCTTTACTGTAAGAGCAGTGAGATTATGGATTCTTTTCTGAAAGAGCAGTGAGATTATGGAGTCTTTACTGTAAGGGCAGTGAGATTATGGATTCTTTTCTGAAAGAGCTGTGTGATTATGGATTCTTTACTGTAAGAGCAGTGATATTATGTATTCTTTTCTGTAAGAACAGTGAGATTATGGATTCTTTACTGTAAGAGCAGTGAGATTATGGATTCTTTTCTGAAAGAGTAGTGAGATTATGGATTCTTTACTGTAAGAGCAGTGATATGGATTCTTTTCTGTAAGAGCTGCGTGATTATGGATTCTTTTCTGAAAGAGCAGTGAGATTATGGAGTCTTTACTGTAAGAGCAGTGAGATTATGGAGTCTTTACTGTAAGAGCAGTGAGAATATGGATTCTTTTCTGAAAGAGCAGTGATATTATGGAGTCTTTACTGTAAGAGCAGTGAGATTATGGATTCTTTTCTGAAAGAGCTGTGTGATTATGGAATCTTTACTGTAAGAGCAGTGATATTATGGATTCTTTTCTGTAAGAACAGCGAGATTATGGATTCTTTACTGTAAGAGCAGTGAGATTATGGATTCTTTTCTGAAAGAGCAGTGAGGTTATAGATTCTTTACTGTAAGAGCAGTGATATTATGGATTATTTTCTGTAAGAGCTGTGTGATTATGGATTCTTTACTGTAAGAGCAGTGAGATTATGGATTCTTCACTGTAAAAACAGTGGTATTGTGAATACTTTCCTGTAAGATCAGTGAGATGATGGATTATTTTCTGAAACAGCTGTGTGATTTTGAATTCTTCACTGTAAGAGCAGTGAGATTACGGATTCTTTACTGTAAGAGCAGTGAAATGATGGATTCTCTACCACACAATGTTATAATAGATGATTCACTAAAAAGGTTCAAAGAGGGCCTGAATGCCTTTCTTGATAAATATAATATTACAAGTTATGGGAACTAGATTCTGTGATGAGACAACGATCTAGACAACTAGTCTGATTGCCGTGTGTGGAGTCAGGAAGGAGTTGTGGCAATTAACAACTGCATCGTGTGGTTTGGTTTTTGCCTTCTTCTAAATCAACACGTTAGAGCAGGGTTCCCCAACTCCAGTCCTCAAGGCCCACCAACAGGTCATGTTTTCTGAATTTCCTTAGTATTGACCAGGTGATAATTGCATCACCTGTGCAATACAAAGGAAATCCTGAAAACATGACCTGTTGGTGGGCCTTGAGGACTGGAGTTGGGGAACCCTGCGTTAGAGTATTGGTTGAACTTTAAGGACTTGTGTCTAAGTTCATCCTTAAAGCTATAAAACTATGACAGAATTGATCCATGTCAAAAAGTTTTATGGCCGAAAATGGTTACCGCCAAACTTGGAAATGAAAGAGAAGAGAATGACTTCACACATAGACATATATATATATATATATATATATATACATTCTGGTATTGTCAATGGGATTATGAAACACTTCTGAAAGCGGCTCAGATTGTGCACATGAAATCTGACATAAACGTACCGAGAGGTATTGGGTGGTGACATTCTCACTTCTCACAGTCAATTCTTTAGATGTTTGGAAAGAATTTTGCTGCATCGTTGTAGATACAAAAAAGCTGAAAGAGCTGAAAAGAGGGGAATATGGGATCAGACGGATGAGAGCCGTCAGTTTGATGCGTTCCTTGTCAGTGTGGATTGTTTGCTTCGCCCTCCGCTGTTTCTAATGTTGCAGTAATTGGCACAGGGCATAATGATTGTACAATTGTATACCTGACCTGAAGCTGATGTGCTTTATAAAAACGCAGATCTGCCATTAAAGTCTGCACCTTAAAGGTCATGTTCCCAAATAGCATAAATCCTCTTTTTATCGCTCCATGTTTTTTTTTTTTGTGCCGGAAAGTCCTCTGTGTTTAGTAGTGATTTCATGAAAACAGACGCCCACTGTGTGTTTAAACGGAATCTATCACCCCCAAGATGCCTTTGAGGTATTCAATGATTTAGAGGGCTTCACCCCTATAAAAATCATACTAACCCTTGATCTGCCATTGGTACTGTGCTTGAGAAGAAAGCTTTTAATCCATATGGAAATGAGGGGCTTCGGCGCACCCATAGTGTGACTATGAGCAGGGTGCAGGCTCGGACTGGCCCATGGGAGAACCGGGGAATCCTCCGGTGGGCCCCCGTGCAGGAGTGTTAACCATCCACTTATATGAGCAGTACTTGGCACAATACATATGATTCTCTATGTACAGACATAGGCAGCGTCTTATTAATTTAACAATCTACTAAATGTATTGCTATAGAAATTTGTGAATGAGAATGAAGTCATATTTGCATGTAGCTGAAACGTGGGGCCCTGGAGATGAGGTTATTAGTGGGACCTTGGCACCCCATAGAATCTCATGAGCACCAACCGTCACTTCCTATCTCACTAATTGGAAAGTTTGTATTAGCTGAAGATGGATTTTACCCATGAATTGGGAATTTTGGCAATAAATGATCAGTCCAGGAGGAGAAAGAATCGGTTTGTTCTGAATATATTACAAAGTTTCTTATTTCCTCGTGTGCTATTGATTTATTTAGTAAAATATTGAAATGATAGATAAGCTTTAAGAAAATAATTTCTATAGACTAAGTGCCCCCTATGAATATTGTGTGATTGAATGATAATTTCCACCTTTAGACGTTATCACCTATGGCTGGACCTCGGTTCCATTCATTCTCTATGGAGCTGCTAGAAAAAGCTGTACTCCGCCATCTCTGACAGTCCTATAGAAAATGTATGGGGCTGAGCTGCTCATGTCCGGCCACCAGTGGTTGTCGGCAAATGGGATGTCATCAATGTAAGATCGATGGGGGTCCGACAACCAGCACGCCCCACCGATCTGCTGTAATCGGCTCCAATGGCAGCCTAATGATAACACTACAAAGAGCCAGAGTGTCACATCTCCACTCATTGTGTAGAGAACTGCGGCTCAGCTACTCTTCGCTTCAATAGTAAATGAGCCGCAGTACCAGGAAATGGCCACTACGCAGTGCTGTTTACATCTGTTCGGGGTGGGTCCGCTGATATGACCCATCCCAAGGAGAGGTCATTAGTATCCTAGATCCTTAATTCATTGAATATTAAAAGGTTATCCTGCAACCACTGGACAGTAATCTCGCACCTTAGGGGTCGACAACGCAAACCCCATTCATTTCAATATACGGCACAGGCCTAATAACGAGAAATACATTTGAAGTTTAGTTTTAATAATGATATAAAACTCCCCGAGCTCCCGGGTAATTACAGCCGGGCAGATAAAAGGCCTTTATTCCGCGTGTGTATTCCGCCGTTCTCCGCGGTCACTCTGCACCTGTTGTACTTTATTGCTAACGTCTGATGTAAATTGGAGCGCGCGGAGCTGTAATGTTTCCCAGGCCACAGCCTTTGTTCTGCGCCGTCAGCCCGCAGCCCCTAATGATTCCTTTTTATGTGACGTCCTAAGTGTTTTTCCTTTTTAATGCCGAAATGTCAGTTATTGTATGTGTGACATTTCGCGGCTATCTTTTAAGTTAAGATATGGCATTTGACTCAATTATTCTAAAAGCCACGTATCCGGAGCATGAAAGGATGGTCTCTTACTTACACAGGTTGTCTGCCTTTGTCAAAATATCACAATGATAGGAGATCAGAAAGGGACGAGGAAATGTTTATTGAGACATGATTATCACTGATATTCCTTCCTTGCTAGGCAAATATCCAGAAAAACTGTTCCTCCGGAGAATATCATCCTCGTTATCATTCATTACTAGCTGGATTTTATAATTCAACTGCCAGGCACGTGGCTTATATTTGTTTAACACTTTTTTCTCCTTTAAAGGGGGCTTTTCTCTGAAATTTTTCAATTTAAACTGAGTGCCTCTTCCAATTGCTGCCGCTCCACTGAATCTGGAACAGTTGTTCTTTTTCTTCTGTGCCCCTCTGTTCCAAAGTTATTCCCCCTGGTTATAATGATGGAAATTTTCCCTTCGACGAACTGAGCGCGTGCCACGGTACTTCTTCTGTTGACGTTTACTTTTCCTCCAATCAAAACACAGCCACGCCCACAGCATAGTTCTATGGTTAGATGAACAGAAAATTTCCATCTTCATTATCAAGGGGCATAACTTTGCACCTGAGATGCACAGAAAAAAAACAAAAACTGTTCCAGAATCAATAGAGCAGTGGCAATTGAAGAGGGAACTCAGGTTAAACTAAAAAAATCCAATGAAAGGTTCCCTTTAAATTGTTTAAATGGTTCAGTCTATTGACATTAACACATTTTTAAAGAGGTGATCTGTTATGTTTTTAATATTTTCCAATACTCTATGGGTTTGGGATTGTCATCTATTGGGCAAGCTCTAGAGGACATGGGATGGTGACCTTTTACATGGACCTCTCTAAAAAAAAAAATGCCTAGTGTGAACTTAGCCTTAAAAATGCAGCAAAACCTGCTTTTTGTAAGCAGCTTCTTTACTGCCAAGATAGCAGGTTTTGCCTGCTGAAAAAAACGCAGCAAAAACGCAACATGTGAACATCGCCTTAAGCTGTAGCGAGATATACTCTTGAGCCGTACAAATCCTTGCAACCTAGTTCTACTACAGTGGATTTTTCTAGAGTTTCATTCCCATGATTAGCTATAACAGCTGAAGCCACATCCAACGTTCTTTTCGACAGCCATCTTTAAGCCCCAGAGCGTAGCGAGTGCTGCGTCTGGGTACACAAACACCTTGGGGAACTAGGTTATTGCAGAAAAAAATGACATTAGCTTGGCGTTCTCAGTTTTACAGGCAGATGTCAACACATTGGAACTACATTTAGCTTAGGCTTCTATCTAAATTAGACAAAACATAGTGCAGATGGTGAAACAAGACTCTAATTTTAGGGAAAAAAATGAGGATAAACACCAAAAACATAAGGCTGAATAGCAAATACCTGTTATAATAAACCTCCAATGGCTGAGTATACTGTACAGCCACCTGAAAGCTAATGAGTGCCATCTATTGGTTAATGGAGAAAGTGCAGCAAATGAGAGGTGGAAAATTGTTGCTGAGCTGATGGATTCAGCTGCCTTTGGATAAAACTTTAGATCAGTGATCAGCAACCTGCAGCACTGCAACTGCTGTGAAACCACAACTCCCAGCCTGCTCTGACAGCACAGGTTGCTGACTTCTGCCATAGAATTACCCTGGTAAAGATCTCTGAGTTTTTAACGCCATTTTTCGTTTTTGCGTGCTTTTGTCACAGCCATCTGTGAACTCTTTGTACAGGCTGGGTTTCATATTTCTTCTATATGTTGCAATATTAAATACTGTTCACTTGTATAAGATATAAGTCATCAAACAACCACAAGTTCTCTAGAGGGACTAAAAAGAAAAAGAAATTTACTTTTTTTTAAAAAATCTGTTAAAAAAGTAATAGAGATGGTTTAAAAATAAATAGATAAATAAATATTTGGCATTGTGACTTCCACAAAAGTCCAAGCTATTATATTGTAAAAAAAAATTTTAACCCATAAAGTAAAGCAAAAAGTAAAAAAAAAAGAAAGAAATAAAAATATGTATGTAGTGTGTGTTTATATATATACATATATATATGTATATATATACACACACTACATACATATACATATACACACTGCTCAAAAAAACAAGGGGAACACTCAAATAACACATCCTAAATCTGAATGAATGAAATATTCTCATTGAATACTTTGTTCTGTACAAAGTTGAATGTGCTGACAACAAGATCACACAAAAATCATCAATGGAAATCAAATTTATTAACCAATGGAGGCCTGGATTTGGAGTCACACTCAAAATTAAAGTGGAATGTAATGTCCTTAAAACAAGTCAAAATGATGCTCAGTAGTGTGTGTGGCCTCCACGTGCCTGTATGACCTCCCTACAACGCCTGGGCATACTCCTGATGAGGCGACGGATGGTCTCCTGAGGAATCTCCTCCCAGACCTGGACTAATGCATCTGCCAACTCCTGGATAGATTTTGGTGCAACGTGACGTTGGTGAATGGAGCGAGACATGATGTTCCAGATGTGCTCAACCGGATTCAGGTCTGGGGAACGGGCAGGCCAGTCCATAGCTTCAATGCCTTCATCTTGCAGGAACTGTTGACACACTCCAGCCATATGAGGTCTGGCATTGTCCTGCATTAGGAGGAACCCAGGGCCAACCGCACCAGCATATGGTCTCACAAGGGGACTGAGGATCTCATCTCGGTTCCTAATGGCAGTCAGGCTACCTCTGGCGAGCTCATGGAGGGCTGTGCGGTCCTCCAAAGAAATGCCACCCCACACCATTACTGACCCACTGCCAAACCGATCATGCTGAAGGATGTTGCAGGCAGCAGATCGCTCTACACGGCATCTCCAGACTCTGTGACGTCTGTCACATGTGTTCAGTGTGAACCTGCTTTCATCTGTGAAGAGCACAGGGCGCCAGTGGCGAATTTGCCAATCCTGGTGTTCTGTGGCAAATGCCAAGCGTCCTGCACGGTATTGGGCTATGAGCACAACCCCCATCTGTGGACGTCGGGCACTCAGACCATCCTCATGGAGTCGGTTTCTAACACATGCACATTAGTGGCCTGCTGGATCTCATTTTACAGTACTCTGGCAGTGCTCCTCCTGTTCCTCCTTGCACAAAGGTGGAGGTAGTGGTCCTGCTGCTGGATTCTTGCCCTCCTACGGCCCCCTCCATGTCTCCTGGTGTACTGGCCTGTCTCCTGGTAGCGCCTCCAGCCTCTGGACACTACGCTGACAGACACAGCAAACCTTCTTGCCACAGCTCGCATTGATGTGCCATCCTGGATGAGCTGCACTACCTGAGCCACTTGTGTGGATTGTAGTGTCCGTCTCATGCTACCACGAGTGTGAAAGCACAACCAACATTCAAAATTGACCAAAACATCAGCCAGAAAGCATTGGTACTGAGATGTGGTCTCTGGTCCCCACCTGCAGAACCACTCCTTTATTGAGTGTGTCTTGATAATTGCCAATAATTTCCATCTGTTGTCTATTCCATTTGCACAACAGCATGTGAAATTGATTGTCAATCAGTGTTACTTCCTAAGTGGACAGTTTGATTTCACAGAGGTTTTATTTACTTGGAGTTATATTCTGTTGTTGAAGTGTTCCCTTTATTTTTTGAGCAGTGTGTGTATGCATATATATATATATATATATATATATATATATATAGTAAGCTTTTCAGGGGATATAGCTCTGGGATCGCCGTCTGGGTAGACGGAGTGGCACGGAAACAGTTCATTCACAGACAGCAGTTCTGGTAAAAACTGGCCGCAACCAGTTTTATTAAAATCCACAGCAAACAGAACATAATCAAAACCAAATCATAAACATAAGCCCTGGGCTTGTCCAGCCACTTACTACACTTAGATAGATTTCCCTCTCTATCCGGGTCCAGACTCTAACAGCCTGTCCCCAAAACAACACATATGTTCAGTAGTTACCAACATGGAGGTTCGCAGAGGCTCCTCTTTGTGTCTAAAGGCATATCCAACATCCAGACTTGAGAGAGCTCCCCTCCTATTCAGCAGCTATCCGCATGGATTCTCACAGAGACTACTCCTGTGTCCGGGGTACATCGAGCACCCAGACTGAGACAGCTCATACTCCTGGAGACTCCTTCTTGTGCCTGGACTCCTTGTCCAGACTAAGCGAGCTCTCTGTCTGTGTTCGCAGACACCTACTTCTGGTCTCCTAATTAACAGCTGAGTGGTTTCAGGCCTGAGCTGCAAGTGTGTACTGAATGTAAGGTGTAGTGACCTTTCTCTACCACTAGGTTTACAAAGCCATACATTTCCCTTATACCAGTCAGCAAAGTATCTAGGTGAAATGTACACCCCATTCAACACACATACTCTCACTGTCTCACATATCCCCCCCCTCTTCTCCAGACCGGAGGGCTGGTCATCCAGACCGGAGGGCTGGTCTACAATCCAAAAGAGACAGTGAACTCTGGACCAGTCATGGCCCTCATCAGCTTCATCTTCACTACTGTCATCTGTATCTTCACCTGAGCCATAGCCAACATCAGCTTTCTCTTCATCTGAAGCATCCGCACTACCCTGTACCCTCCCAGGCCTATGCTCTCTGCGGGCCTCGGGTATCCTGCACGGTTTCATCTTGACCTTAGGGCCGGGCTCAGTTTCGATATAGTGCCTGGCCAGAGAAGTACGACCCGGCACATCAGAACACTTCTGCTGACTCTTCCTCAGAAACTCACGTACCTCCTGTCCCTGGTGCACTGACCATGTGTCACCAACTATCACAGAAGGTATAGGGGATTTTTCACTTTTCTCTAGTTCCCCTTGAACCCTCTTTAGCACATCTATTTTCTTGAATATCGGTTGACTCATAAAGTCTATTTCACAGACCTTAAGCTCCTCTGCCATGGTCTCTGACCATTTTAAGCTACACTGTTCAAATGATTGGGACTGTAGAAGGAGCTGATCGTTTTTCTTTTGCAGTACACATAATTCATCCGCTAAGTCTCCAGCTGAATTGTAATGTTCTACCGTAACAGCAGCATTCTTATATAGAGCCTTAGACTTATTGAGCAGCATTTGCTCTTGCAACAAAGAGATTCCCTGTATCCTTCCTTTTACTTCATTGACCTTCTCACGAAGATGCTCATGGCTTTCATCACACTCCTTCATCACAGTTTGGAGTTTTTTCTGAGAAGTCATCAATTCATCTGGTACCTGTTGGACGTCTTTTATGTCTTCGGCCCCTTCTTCAGGCTCTTCTGGTAGAACATGCTCAGAAGCCCTACCGTCAGTCTTACATTCTACCTCTTCAGTCACATCATTATGGTCTCCAATATTTCCATTTATTCCGGCTTTCAAGTTCTCCTTGATAGCTGCATCTGTATACTCAGAACCCGCCGGATTCTTCTCTTCCACCACGTTCTGCATCCCATCTGAGCTCCCGTGTGTCTGCAGCGGCAACGGAGTGACACATCGCTTTTCCCATTTGTTGGAACGTGGCTCCGATGTAGACTCCATGAAAGTGCGCTTGAGCTCACCAACGCCAGCCTGATGTCTCAAAATCTCATCTTGTGACTTATCCAGATCCTTGGTGTCACTCGGGAACACCACTGGGGCTCCGGGCGCCGAACTTCCAGCCTGAGCTTCACGAGTTGCAGCTACTGATCCGAACCGCAACCCGTCCACACCGCTGTCTTCGGCAGAAACAGATTCCTGGACAGAGTCAGTCCCCATATCTTCAGTCTTGTTCCTCACAGCTTCACTTGAGACCTCAGCTTCTGATGAGGCATCTGGCTTGGTGACTACCACTTCTATGGCTTTTTCCACCTCTGCAGCATCTCCCTCAGAGTCTCTTCGGCTGAGGTGGACACACACACAGGCTCTGCGCAGGGAGAGAGGGATCCGCCAACATCACAACACATAGGCTCCCCCTCTATTGGACAGTTGGCTGCATTTTCACGACATCTCCAACACTGTCCATCACACTCTCCCACCCACACAACCCCAACAGCTGGAATGCTCTTACCGGGAGAGTTCGTCGTCCAGGAACTCTGAAGTGACGACCTCTCAGACGGCTGGTCACGGAGGCAGTCTTTGGTGGCGAAGGCCCTCTTAGGCCCTCTTCATCAGGCTGACCAGACGATTGGCGTCCTGGTGGTCTCCTTGTCCGACCTCTGGCTGTACCTCAGGAGGACGTGCTTGGGTGTAGCGGTCCACTATCACCTTTTCAACTCCATAATCAGGTTTGCTGACTGCAGACTCCCAACTGCATCTCCAGTCATGAACTCCCCTGGCACGGGCTGTCACCGTAACACCCAGCCGGGTAAGAATCTCCGCTTTCAGCTTGGCATAGTCTTGGCTGTCCTGCTCGCTCAGGTCAGCATAGGCCCTTTGGGGTTCTCCAATCAGATAGGGTGCGACCATCATGGCCCATTCAGATAGGGGCAGATTCTCCTTCTCTGCCAGTCCCTCAAACCTAGTGAGATATACCTCCACATCGTCACGAGGTGTCATCTTTTTCAGGGACCGTCTTACCGCCTTCTTTACAGCGGACAATGCAGGTGACTTTGCAACATTACTTTGGGACGATGCGCTGCAAGTCTTTTGTAATGCTGCAACCTGCTCAAAAAACAACCGGTTATTCTCCTGCTGCTGCTGCAGGAATTGCTGCTGGGCCTGCTGCATGCGCTGCTGGTGCTGCAGGCGCTGCCGCTCCATGCTCTGCTGCATGCTCCGCTGGGCCTGGACCAGGTACTCAACGAGCTCCTCCATACTGCCGGACTTATCTGTCTCAACCACGGCAGTCTTATGTTGCACATTAACTTGCGCCATTTGTTCAAACAGCGCCTCCATGCTGTCATCCATGCTGTTAGACTTCTCTGTCTCAACAACGGCAGTCTTCACTCAAGACATACACACTCCGCAGTCTTTTCCACAGAAAATTTAGCCTTGCTGTGCAGACACTTTTTTTTTTTTCTCTGCAAACTCTATTAGGGCCACTGTCTCTTTAAGACTGCTCCAACAGACGTTTCTCCTTTATTGACACACTTTTTTTTTTTTTCCTTTGCAAAGTCTATTAGGGCTACTGTCTCTTTAAGACTGCTCCAATCAGACGTTTTTGCTGACACACTTTTTTTTTCTCTGCTGCTGCTTCAACAGACTTCTCTCCTTTATTGCTGTCTCTAAGCCACTGTGCTGCACGCACATTCCAGCACCAATTGTAAGCTTTTCAGGGGATATAGCTCTGGGATCGCCGTCTGGGTAGACGGAGTGGCACGGAAACAGTTCATTCACAGACAGCAGTTCTGGTAAAAACTGGCCGCAACCAGTTTTATTAAAGTCCACAGCAAACAGAACATAATCAAAACCAAATCATAAACATAAGCCCTGGGCTTGTCCAGCCACTTACTACACTTAGATAGATTTCCCTCTCTATCCGGGTCCAGACTCTAACAGCCTGTCCCCAAAACAACACATATGTTCAGTAGTTACCAACATGGAGGTTCGCAGAGGCTCCTCTTTGTGTCTAAAGGCATATCCAACATCCAGACTTGAGAGAGCTCCCCTCCTATTCAGCAGCTATCCGCATGGATTCTCACAGAGACTACTCCTGTGTCTGGGGTACATCGAGCACCCAGACTGAGACAGCTAATACTCCTGGAGACTCCTTCTTGTGCCTGGACTCCTTGTCCAGACTAAGCGAGCTCTCTGTCTGTGTTCGCAGACACCTACTTCTGGTCTCCTAATTAACAGCTGAGTGGTTTCAGGCCTGAGCTGCAAGTGTGTACTGAATGTAAGGTGTAGTGACCTTTCTCTACCACTAGGTTTACAAAGCCATACATTTCCCTTATACCAGTCAGCAAAGTATCTAGGTGAAATGTACACCCCATTCAACACACATACTCTCACTGTCTCACAATATATAAGAAAAAAATATTTTTTTGGCATAGCCAGCTCACCGCTTTGAAGAAAACCAGGAATAAGTCCAGCCTGTGGTTGCAGTTCGCACGGAAAACGGATTGGGATAAATCCTTACATGTAAAGGAAAAAGTATTGTTTCTCCAGCGATCAGTCCAATGGTAAGGTAAAATATAGCTTTTATTTATACATTAAAAAAGTTCCAGGTTTCTTCAATAACAATTTTGCATATAGTCAATCCCTTTCGGATATACCGTGTTTCCCCGATAGTAAGACACCCCCGATTGTAAGACGTATCGGGAGTTTCAGAGGGGTCGGCTAATATAAGCCGTACCCCGAAAGTAAGACATATGTCTTACTTTCGGGGAAACACGGGGGTATTGCCGCCTCCCTCTCATCAAGCTGCGCGCTGCTTCCTGCCCACGTCAGCACCGTCCCCCTCTCCATACGTCGCCGCGTCTCATCTACCACCAGAAAAACTCAGCTGAGTTTTTCTGCAGCCGCCTTCCGCCACGGGCTCCGGCTCCCTGCAGCCGCTGGTCCCGCCGTCCTCCGTCGCTCCGTTCGCCCGCAGTCCCGGGCTGAAGTTCTCGCGCGCTCTATTTAAATTTCTTCTTCGGTCCCGAAACGTCATCACGTTGGTCACTCACGTGACCGGAGGCTGCAGTGATAGACAGTTCTCTCCGGCCTCCGGTCACGTGAGTGACCAACGTGATGACGTTTCGGGACCGAAGAAGAAATTTAAATAGAGCGCGCGAGAACTTCAGCCCGGGACTGCGGGCGAACGGAGCAACGGAGGACGGCGGGACCAGCGGCTGCAGGGAGCCGGAGCCCGTGGCGGAAGGCGGCGGTGAGTTTTTCTGGTGGTAGATGGCAGACGCGGCGACGTATACACAGTAATCATACATCAGTAAAACATATACACTGGCATACTGGGGTATCATCTGCTGTATGTAACCCAGTGGGTATCAGCAGGTGTCACACTGGATTAAATACAGCAGGTGGTACTGTATCACACTGGGTTAGATACAGGTAATTTTTTTTCAATATAAGACATACCCGAAAGTAAGACATAGTGGGGCTTTTGGGGATAAAAAGAAAGTAAGACACTGTCTTACTATCGGGGAAACACGGTATATATATATATATATGTATGTATATACATATATACATATATATATATATATATATAATATTGAATGCCACAATTGCTGTTTTTCAGCTAAAATTAGGCAAAATGCTACCAAATCGTACTTAGCCCAAAATGATACCAGTAAAAACGACAACTCACTAGAAGCCCTGACACAGCTCTATCGACGAAAAATAAAAAAGTTTGGGGTGTCGGATAATGGCAACACATTTTGTTTTAAAAGTTCTGAATTTTTTAACCACTAAGACATATGTGTTAAAACATAGTTTAGTACACATGTAACTGTACTGAGCTGTAGAATCAAATATTGGATTCTTGCTTTTTTCACTGTTGCATCTCACTTGTAATCTTTTTTATTTGCAGTACAAAAAAAATCCCTAATAATGGGTATGACAATGGAAGAATATAAAGGTTATGGATCTTGGTAGATGGGAAAGAAAAACCAAAAGTGCGAAAACTAAAAAAAAAAAAAATTACTGGTAGAAATGGGTTAAAATATGCTCGCTAAGCGCACTTTCATATCAGGCCACTAGAGGCTGCTGCAGGTGTGGGTATAACATTGCACTCTGCTGACCAGCTCCACATAAAGAGTAGTTAAAAGTTGAGAATGAGATACTTTTTTTCTTTTCCCTGAGTGCTGCATGCTTACAGAGCAACCACTATTTTTCTACTCTCCCCCCAAAAAAAGACAATACTCAACAGGCTGCCACTGTTGTATTGTGGTAGTTCCATGTATGTAGCAGGATGTCTTCATAAATCAATAGTACACATGGAAATAAGCAACTTTTGTCATACATCTTACCAGAGAGATCTGTTTTTTTCTCCTCCTAGACTGATCTTTCACTCCCAATTCATTGGTAAAATCTGTATTCAGTGAGCACAGATCCCCCTTATTAATGAGATAGGAGATGACAGTTGGTTCTTCTAAAATTCTATGGAAAGATCAGGGAGGAGCTAGAGACGCAGTCATTCAGCTGAAAGGTCTCCTTAAGGCCGGGGTCACAACTGCGAGAAACTCGCATGTGTCTCGCTCCTCAATACCTGGCACTGCCTCCAGCACTCGGGACTGGAGTGTGCAGCAGCATGTATTTCTATGCAGCTGAACGCTCCGGTCTGAGTGCCGGCGGCAGTGCGAGTATTGAGGAGTGAGACTCATGCGCGTTTCTCGCAGTTGTGACCCCCTGCCTAAGGCCGGAGTCACACTAGCGAGAAATACGGACGAGTGCAATGTGAGAAAAAATCGCATTGCACTCGGACCAATGTTAATCTATGGGTCAGCACCCATCATCCAACTTTTTCTCGTCCATTTTATACGTGCGAGTGAAATCGCAACATGCTGTGATATGCACCGTATTACGCCCGAGACTCGCCAATGCAAGTCTATGGGTGCGTGAAAACATCGGATTACACATGGACCATCAGTGTGACTTGCGAGAAATACGCACCGGTGTCCTTTAGAAAAGCCGGCAATTCATCATTGGCTATACTGTAAAATCACACTGACAGCTTTAATAAAGAATAGAAAGAACACAGCATCAGTGACTTCAGAGGGAGACCCCGGCTGACCTGAACTGAACTGATTAGTGTGGGAAACATTCAATTAAGCTTCCCAGCTAATCACTTTCTCTCCTGTCAGCCGGGGAGATAAGCTCATTCAGGTGGGGATTTACAGCCAGGCTGCAGCATTAGCTGAGCTCCTCGCTGTAAAAACTGTTAACCCTTTCTGAAGGATTGCAGCGTGGGACCTGACTGAGCGCCGGAGAGGTAAGAATAATGTTGTTTTATTATGTTATTTTTATTACAGGAGAACAAGGGAATCGAGGATGGTCAAAAACTGTGTATTTATTTAATTAAAATTATTTTTAATGTGTGTGTTTTTTTACCATTTTATACAATAGAATTAATAATTGATAGTTGTCTAATTGACAAGTCTCCATTATTAACCTGGCTTAAAGTTTACTGTATGTAAACCATGTGTCATTTCATGTCGGGTTCAGTAATTTCTCAAAAGCCGACAATTGAATTAGCGGCTATTATACTATGTAGAAGTGCATGAACTATAAATATATATATATATGTCACAATGACATGTGTATATATATATATTGTGAGACAATATACAATGTACAATGCGAACACAGACAGAGAGCTCGCTTAGTCTGGACAAGGAGTCCAGGCACAAGAAGGAGTCTCCAGGAGTATGAGCTGTCTCAGTCTGGGTGCTCGATGTACCCCGGACACAGGAGTAGTCTCTGTGAGAATCCATGCGGATAGCTGCTGAATAGGAGGGGAGCTCTCTCAAGTCTGGACGTTGGATATGCCTTCAGACACAAGGAGGAGACTCTGTGAAACTCCAAGCTGGTAACTACTGAACATATGTGTTGTTTTGGGGACAGGCTGTTAGAGTCTGGACCCGGATAGAGAGGGAAATCTATCTAAGTGTAGTAAGTGGCTGGACAAGCCCAGGGCTTATGTTTATGATTTGGTTTTGATTATGTTCTGTTTGCTGTGGACTTTAATAAAACTGGTTGCGGCCAGTTTTTACCAGAACTGCTGTCTGTGAATGAACTGTTTCCGTGCCACTCCGTCTACCCGGACGGCGATCCCAAAGCTATATCCCCTGAAAAGCTTACAATTGGTGCTGGAATGTGCGTGCAGTACAGTGGCTTAGAGACAGCAATAAAGGTCTGTTGAAGCAGAGCAGCAGAGAAAAAAAAGTGTGTCAGCAAAAAACGTCTGATTGGAGCAGTCTTAAAGAGACAGTGGCCCTAATAGAGTTTGCAGAGAAAAAAAAAAAAAAAAGTGTCTGCACAGCAAGGCTGAATTTTCTGTGGAAAAGACTGTGGAGTGTGTATGTCTTTAGTGAAGACTGCCGTTGTTGAGACAGAGAAGTCTGACAGCATGGATGACAGCATGGAGGCGCTGTTTGAACAAATGGCGCAAGTTAATGTGCAACATAAGACTGCCGTGGTTGAGACAGATAAGTCCGGCAGTATGGAGGAGCTCATTGAGTACCTGGTCCAGGCCCAGCGGAGCATGCAGCAGAGCATGGAGCAGCAGCGCCTGCAGCACCAGCAACGCATGCAGCAGGCACAGCAGCAATTCCTGCAGCAGCAGCAGGAGAATAACCGGTTGTTTTTTGAGCAGGTTGCAGCATTACAAAAGACTTGCAGCGCATCGTCCCAAAGTAATGTTGCAAAGTCACATGCATTGTCCGCTGTAAAGAAGGCGGTAAGACGGTCCCTGAAAAAGATGACACCTCGTGACGATGTGGAGGTATATCTCACTAGGTTTGAGGGACTGGCAGAGAAGGAGAATCTGCCCCTATCTGAATGGGCCATGATGGTCGCACCCTATCTGATTGGAGAACCCCAAAGGGCCTATGCTGACCTGAGCGAGCAGGACAGCCAAGACTATGCCAAGCTGAAAGCGGAGATTCTTACCCGGCTGGGTGTTACGGTGACAGCCCGTGCCAGGGGAGTTCATGACTGGAGATGCAGTTGGGAGTCTGCAGTCAGCAAACCTGATTATGGAGTTGAAAAGGTGATAGTGGACCGCTACACCCAAGCACGTCCTCCTGAGGTACAGCCAGAGGTCGGACAAGGAGACCACCAGGACGCCAATCGTCTGGTCAGCCTGATGGAGAGGGCCTTCGCCACCAAAGACTGCCTCCGTGACCAGCCGTCTGAGAGGTCGTCACTTCAGAGTTCCTGGACGCCGAACTCTCCCGGTAAGAGCGTTCCAGCTGTTGGGGTCGTGTGGGTGGGAGAGTGTGATGGACAGTGTTGGAGATGTCGTGAAATTGCAGCCAAATGTCCAATAGAGGGGGAGCCTATGTGTTGTGATGTTGGCGGATCCCTCTCTCCCTGCGCAGAGCCTGTGTGTGTGTCCACCTCAGCCGAAGAGACTGGACCACAGGGGTCCCCGGTGGTTGTAAATGACTGCACAGCACAGGCCCTCTTGGACTCAGAGAGTCCAGTGACTTCCGTATGGGACAGCCTGATTGATAGGGACTTTATCCCTGATAAACACCTGAGTGTGGTGTGCGTCCATGGAGACACCAAAGTCTACCCAGAGACTGTCGTGGACTTGATCCCCAAACGCGGGGAGGTTTCATGTGAAGTGGGGGTAGTGAAGAACCTGGTGCCCCCCGTCATATTGGGTAATGACTTTCCCCGGTCTAAGGATCTCTGGGGGAAAAATGTTTCTGATGGACAGTGTGATGAAGCTCCTATTGAGGGTGCGCAGTCCCGAGGGGCGGAACACAATGCTAGTGGGCCGTTAAACTTATGTGATAATGATGATGATGATAATGATAATGATGATGATGATCATGATAATGATGATGACCATGATAATGATGCTGATGCTGATAATGATAATGATGATGATCATGATAGTGATGATGATACTGATCATAATCATGATAATGATATTGATAATAATGATGACTGTGATAGTGATAAAATTCCTTTGCAGGTGGTGTTGGGAGATGAGGATGGTGGTTCTCGGGAACCGAGTGTCCCTGACTTACCTGTGTCCTGTGACAATTTTGAGAGTGAGCAGTGGCGAGACCCCTCTCTTAAAACGGCCCAGGAAAATATAAATGTTCTAAATGAGGTTTCCCAAGAGCCTGGCTCTGAGGAGAGGTTTCCTCATGTTGCCATAAACACTCACCTGTTGTATAGGGACACTGAAGTCCAGGGAGAGGTCGTGAGCCAGCTCCTAGTACCTGAGCTATATGGAAGTATAGTGCTGGGGTTGTCACATAGTCACATACTTGAGGGACCACCTGAGGGAAACCAGGGACCAGATGGTGAAGTTAATGTTGTGGATGACATGTTAACTAAGGTTCCAGATCAAGATGTGAATGAGAATGAATTGTATAACCCTGACAGTGAGCAGGATGTGAATGAAAATGAAGTGTATAACTCTGAAAGTGAGCAGGATGTGAATGAGAATGAATTGTATAACCCTGACAGTGAGCAGGATGTGAATGAAAATGAAGTGTATAACCCTGAAAGTGAGCCAGATGTGGCTGAGAAAAAGGGGTCAGACAGGGATAGTGGTAGTGATAGTGAATCATCTGATGACAATCAAGCAACCAGTGCAAATGAGGAAGGCATGGTAGCAGAGGAGGTTGAGAGTCCTGAGAGGAAGGCTGATGCTGACCTTGCAGTCGGACAGAAGATGGCATCTGAAGATGTTTTACAGTTGGCCGGTTCCCTGGCGAAGACTAAGGTGAAAGGAGGAGAGCTGAGCTTTAAAGGCAGGACTCTGAAACTGAACACAGCCCAAGTAGATGCTGTTGGAAATGTGAAGTTACCAAGGTATGGTGTGGATCTGTATCGTGCCAAGGACTCTGAGGGAGATGCTGCAGAGGTGGAAAAAGCCATAGAAGTGGTAGTCACCAAGCCAGATGCCTCATCAGAAGCTGAGGTCTCAAGTGAAGCTGTGAGGAACAAGACTGAAGATATGGGGACTGACTCTGTCCAGGAATCTGTTTCTGCTGAAGATGGGTTGCGGTTCGGATCAGTAGCTGCAACTCGTGAAGCTCAGGCTGGAAGTTCGGCGCCCGGAGCCCCAGCGGTGTTCCCGAGTGACACCAAGGATCAGGATAAGTCACAAGATGAGATTTTGAGACATCAGGCTGGCGTTGGTGAGCTCAAGCGCACTTTCATGGAGTCTACATCGGAGCCACGTCCCAACAAATGGGAAAAGCGATGTGTCACTCCGTTGCCGCTGCAGACACACGGGAGCTCAGATGGGATGCAGAACGTGGTGGAAGAGAAGAATCCGGCGGGTTCTGAGTATACAGATGCAGCTATCAAGGAGAACTTGAAAGCCGGAATAAATGGAAATATTGGAGACCATAATGATGTGACTGAAGAGGTAGAATGTAAGACTGACGGTACGGCTTCTGAGCATGTTCTACCAGAAGAGCCTGAAGAAGGGGCCGAAGACATAAAAGACGTCCAACAGGTACCAGATGAATTGATGACTTCTCAGAAAAAACTCCAAACTGTGATGAAGGAGTGTGATGAAAGCCATGAGCATCTTCGTGAGAAGGTCAATGAAGTAAAAGGAAGGATACAGGGAATCTCTTTGTTGCAAGAGCAAATGCTGCTCAATAAGTCTAAGGCTCTATATAAGAATGCTGTTGTTACGGTAGAACATTACAATTCAGCTGGAGACTTAGCGGATGAATTATGTGTACTGCAAAAGAAAACGATCAGCTCCTTCTACAGTCCCAATCATTTGAACAGTGTAGCTTAAAATGGTCAGAGACCATGGTAGAGGAGCTTAAAGTCTGTGAAATAGACTTTATGAGTCAACCGATATTCAAGAAAATAGATGTGCTAAAGAGGGTTCAAGGGGAACTAGAGAAAAGTGAAAAACCCCCTATACCTTCTGTGATAGTTGGTGACACATGGTCAGTGCACCAGGGACAGGAGGTACGTGAGTTTCTGAGGAAGAGTCAGCAGAAGAGTTCTGATGTGCCGGGTCGTACTTCTCTGGCCAGGCACTATATCGAAACTGAGCCCGGCCCTAAGGTCAAGATGAAACCGTGCAGGATACCCGAGGCCCGCAGAGAGCATAGGCCTGGGAGGGTACAGGGTAGTGCGGATGTTTCAGATGAAGAGAAAGCTGATGTTGGCTATGGCTCAGGTGAAGATACAGATGACAGTAGTGAAGATGAAGCTGATGAGGGCCATGACTGGTCCAGAGTTCACTGTCTCTTTTGGATTGTTGACCAGCCCTCCGGTCTGGATGACCAGCCCTCCGGTCTGGAGAAGAGGGGGGGGATATGTGAGACAGTGAGAGTATGTGTGTTGAATGGGGTGTACATTTCACCTAGATACTTTGCTGACTGGTATAAGGGAAATGTATGGCTTTGTAAACCTAGTGGTAGAGAAAGGTCACTACACCTTACATTCAGTACACACTTGCAGCTCAGGCCTGAAACCACTCAGCTGTTAATTAGGAGACCAGAAGTAGGTGTCTGCGAACACAGACAGAGAGCTCGCTTAGTCTGGACAAGGAGTCCAGGCACAAGAAGGAGTCTCCAGGAGTATGAGCTGTCTCAGTCTGGGTGCTCGATGTACCCCGGACACAGGAGTAGTCTCTGTGAGAATCCATGCGGATAGCTGCTGAATAGGAGGGGAGCTCTCTCAAGTCTGGACGTTGGATATGCCTTCAGACACAAGGAGGAGACTCTGTGAAACTCCAAGCTGGTAACTACTGAACATATGTGTTGTTTTGGGGACAGGCTGTTAGAGTCTGGACCCGGATAGAGAGGGAAATCTATCTAAGTGTAGTAAGTGGCTGGACAAGCCCAGGGCTTATGTTTATGATTTGGTTTTGATTATGTTCTGTTTGCTGTGGACTTTAACCCCTCTCTGACATTAGACGTACTATCCCATCCATAAAACCCGTGCCATTCTGACCATGGACGGGATAGTACGTCATAGGCGATTAGCTGCGCTCCCGGAGGGAGCGCAGCTAATCGCCGCCGGGTGTCAGCTGATTATCACAGCTGACACCCGTGACTGTGTGTCAGGAGCGGTCACGGACCGCTCCCGGCACATTAACCCCTTGCACACCGCGATCAAACATGATCGCGGTGTACTGGGGGCACAGGGGAGGATCGCGCAGGGTGGGGGCTCCCTGCGCGCCCCCCTGAGACCCTCAGAGCAGCGCGATGTGATCGCGCTGCTCTGAGGGCTTCCTCCCTCCCAGGACCCGGATCCAAGATGGCGCTGGGGTCCTGGAGGGAGGCGGCTTCCTCAGTGCCTGCCGAGAGCAGGCATGAGGAAGCGTCCTGCACTGCCTGTCACATCGCTGGTGTGACAGAGTGCTGTGCACACTGTCACACCAGCGATCTGATGAAATACAGTGATGTCCCACCCTGGGACAATGTAAAAAAGTTAAAAAAAGTAAAAATAAACATGTGTAAAAAAAAATCCAAAATAAAAAAAAAAAAAAAAAATATTCCCCAATAAATTCATTACTTATTGTAAATAAAAAAAATAAAACAATAAAAGAACACATATATGGTATCGCCGCGTCCGTAACGACCCCCCCTATAAAACTGTCCCACTAGTTAACCCCTTTTGTGAACCCCTTAAAAAATAAAAATAAAAACGAAGCAAAAAATCAGTGCTTTATCATCATACCGCTGAACAAAAAGTGGAATAACACGCGATCAAAAAGACGGATATAAATAAACATGGTACCTCTGAAAACGTCATCTTGTCCCGCAAAAAACGAGCCATCACACAGCATCATCAGCAAAAAAATAAAAAAGTTATAGCTCGCAGAATAAAGCGATGCAAAATAATTATTTTTTATATAAAATTGTTTTTATTCTATAAAAGCGCCAAAACATAAAAAAATGATATAAATGAGGTATCGCCATAATCGTACTGACCCGAAGAATAAAACTGCTTTATCAATTTTACCACACGCGGAACAATAAAAACGCCTCACCCAAAAGAAATTCATGAATTGCTGATTTTTGTTCATTCTAACCTCCCAAAAATCGAAATAAAAAGCGATCGAAAAATGTCATGTGCTCAAAAATGGTACCAATAAAAGCGTCACCTCGTCCCGCAAAAATTAAGACCTCACATGACTCTGTGGGCCAAAATATGCAAAAATTATAGCTCTCAAAATGTGGCGATGCAAAAAACTACTTTTTGCAATAAAAAGCGTCTTTTAGCGTGACAGCTGCCAATCATAAAAACCGCTATAAATAGTAAATCAAACCCCCTTTATCACCCCCTTAGTTAGGGAAAAATAATAAAATAAAAAAAATGTATTTATTTCCATTTTCCCATTAGGGTTAGGGTTAAGGTTTCGGCTAAAGTTAGGGTTAGGGTTGGCGCTAAAGTTAGGATTAGGGTTAGAGTTAGGATTAGGGTTAGGGTTGGGATTAGGGTTGGGACTAGGTTTAGGGGTGTGTTGGGGTTAGGGTTGGAGTTAGAATTGGGGGGTTTCCGCTGTTTAGGCACATCAGGGGCTCTCCAAATGTGACATGGCGTCTGATCTCCATTCCAGCCAATTCTGCGTTGAAAAAGTCAAACGGTGTTCCTTCACTTCTGAGCTCTGCCATGCGTCCAAACAGTAGTTTATCCCCACATATGGGGTATCAGCGTACTCTGGACCCCAAGAGTTATTGTGAAATTTGTCCTATTTCTTCTGTTACCCTTGGGAAAATAAAAAACTGGGGGCGAAAATATTATTTTTGTAAAAAAAAATAAGATTTTTTTGTTTTTACGGCTGTACATTATAAACTTCTGTGAAGCACTTGGGGCTTCATAGCGCTCACCACACATCTAAATAAGT
Organism: Oophaga sylvatica; assembly: GCA_033576555.1. Lineage (NCBI taxonomy): Eukaryota > Metazoa > Chordata > Amphibia > Anura > Dendrobatidae > Oophaga > Oophaga sylvatica. The sequence goes on from JARQOD010000003.1 coordinate 364,590,305, forward strand.
TCCTTGTGGGGTCTATTTTCCAAAATGGGGTCACTTGTTGGGGATTTCCACTGTTTAGGCGCATCAGGGGCTCTCCAAATGCGACATGACGCCCCCAGACCATTCCATCAAAGTCTGCAATCCAAAACGTCACTACTTCCCTTTCCGAGCCCTGACATGCGCCCATACAGTAGTTTTCTCCCACATATTGGGTATCAGCGTACTCAGGACAAATTGGACAACAACTTTTGGGGTCCAATTTCTCCTGTTACCCTTGTGAAAATAAAATATTGGGGGCGAAAAAAATCATTTTTGTAAAAAAAAAAAGGATTTTTTATTTTTACGGCTGTGCGTTATAAACTTCTGTGAAGCACTTCGGGGTTCAAAGTGCTCACCACACATCTAGGTAAGTTCCTTGTGGGGTCTATTTTCCAAAATGGGGTCACTTGTGGGGGGTTTCCACTGTTTAGGCGCATCAGGGGCTCTCCAAATGCGACATGACGCCCCCAGACCATTCCATCAAAGTCTGCAATCCAAAACGTCACTACTTCCCTTTCCGAGCCCTGACATGCGCCCATACAGTAGTTTTCTCCCACATATTGGGTATCAGCGTACTCAGGACAAATTGGACAACAACTTTTGGGGTCCAATTTCTCCTGTTACCCTTGTGAAAATAAAATATTGGGGGCGAAAAAAATCATTTTTGTAAAAAAAAAAAGGATTTTTTATTTTTACGGCTGTGCGTTATAAACTTCTGTGAAGCACTTCGGGGTTCAAAGTGCTCACCACACATCTAGATAAGTTCCTTGTGGGGTCTATTTTCCAAAATGGGGTCACTTGTGGGGGGTTTCCACTGTTTAGGCGTATCAGGGGCTCTCCAAATGCGACATGACGCCCCCAGACCATTGCATCAAAGTCTGCAATCCAAAACGTCACTACTTCCCTTCCGAGCCCTGACGTGCACCCATACAGTAGTTTTCTCCTACATATTGGGTATCAGCGTACTCAGGACAAATTGGACAACAACTTTTGGGTTCCAATTTCTTCTGTTACCCTTGTGAAAATAAAATATTGGGGGCGAAAAAATCATTTTTGTAAAAAAAAAAAGGATTTTTTATTTTAAGGCTGTACGTTATAAACTTTAGTGAAACACCTGGGGGTTCAAAGTTCTCATCACACATCTAGATAAGTTCCTTGAGGGGTCTAGTTTCCAAAATGGTGTCATTTGTGGGGGGTTTCCACTGTTTAGGCAGATCAGGAGCTCTCCAAACACGACATGGCGTCCAGCCAATTCTGCGTTGAAAAAGTGAGACGGCGCTCCTTCCCTTCCAAACTCTGCCATGCACCCAAACAGTGGTATACCCCCACATATGGGGTATCAGTGTACTCAGGACAAATTTCACAATAACTTTTGGAGTCTTGTTACCCTTGGAAAAATAAAAATTCGGGTGAAAAGATCATTTTTGTGGAAAAAATATGATTTTTAAATTTTACGGCTCTACGTTATAAACTTGTGTGAAGCACTTGAGGGTTCAAATTGCTCACCAAAGATCTAGATAAGTTCCTTAGGGGGTCTAGTTTCCCAAATGGGGTCATTTGTGGGGGATTTCAACGGTTTAGGCACATCAGGGGCTCTCCAAATGCAACATGGCATCCAATCTCAATTCCAGCCAATTTTGGTTGGAAAAAGTCAAATGGTGCTCCTTCCCTTCCAAGCTCTGCCGTGCGCCCAAACAGTGGTTCCCCCCCACATATGGGACATCAGCGTACTCAGGACAAATTGGACAACAACTTATGTGGTCCAATTTCTCCTGATACCCTTGGGAAAATAAAAAATTAGTGATTAAAAGATAATTTTTGTGGGAAAAAAATAGGATTTTTTATTTTCATGCCCGGGCATTATAAACTTGTGTGAAGCACTTGGGGGTTCAAAGTGCTCACCAAAGATCTAGATAAGTTCCTTAGGGGGTCTAGTTTCCAAAATGGGGTCACTTGTGGGGGATTTCCACTGTTTAGGCTCATCTGGGGCACTGCAAACGGAACATGACCCCCATCAACGTCTGCATTCCAAAACGTTACTACTTCCTTTCCAAGCCCTGCCGTGCGCCCAAACAGTTTTCCACCCCCACATATGGGGTATCAGCGTACTCAGGACAAATTGGACAACAACTTTTGGGGTCCAATTTCCTTGGGAAAATTCAAAAATTTAGGACTAAAAAATCATTTTTGTGGAATTTTTTTTTTTTTTTTTTTTTACACCCAGGCATTATAAACTTTTGTGAAACACTTGGGGGTTCAAAGTGCTCACAACAGATCTAGATAAGTACCTTAGGGGGTCTAGTTTCCAAAATGGTGTCACTTGTGGGGGGTTTCCATTGTTTAGGCGCATCAGAGGTTCTCCAAGCGCGACATGGCGTCCAATCTCAACTCCAGCCAATTTTAGTTTGAAAAAGTCAAACGGCGCTCCTTCCCTTACGAGCTCTGCCGTGTGCCCAAACAGTGGTTTTCCCCCACATATGGGGTATTGGCGTACTCAGGAGAAATTGCATAACAACCTTATCTGTCCATTTTCTCCTTTTACCCTTGTGAAAATAAAAAAAAGTTTGTAAAAGATCATTTTTGTGGCTAAAAAGTTAAATATTCATTTTTTCCTTCCACGTTGCTTTAGTTCCTGTGAAGCACCTGAAGGGTTAATAAACTTCTTGAATGTGGTTTTGAGTACCTTGAGGGGTGCAGTTTTTAGAATGGTGTCACTTTTGGGTATTTTCTGTCATGTAGACCCCTCAAAGTGACTTCAAATGTGAGGTGGTCCCTAAAAAAAATGGCTTTGTAAATTTTGTTGTAAAAATGAGAAATCGCTGGTCAACTTTTAACCCTTATAACTTCCTAACAAAAAAAAATTTTGATTCCAAAATTGTGCTGATGTAAAGTAGACATGTGGGAAATGTTATTTCTTAACTATTTTGTGTTACATATTTCTCTGTTTTAAGGGAATAAAAATTCAAAGTTTGAAAATTGCTAAATTTTCAAAATTTTCGCCATATTTGCGTTTTTTTCAAAAATAAACGCAAGTTATATGGAAGAAATTTTACCACTAACATGAAGTACAATATGTCACGAGAAAACATTCTCAGAATCGCGAAGATCCGTTGAAGCGTTCCGGAGTTATAACCTCATAAAGAGACAGTGGTCAGAATTGTAAAAATTGTCCCGGTCATTAACGTGCAAACCACCCTTGGGGGTGAAGGGGTTAATAAAACTGGTTGCGGCCAGTTTTTACCAGAACTGCTGTCTGTGAATGAACTGTTTCCGTGCCACTCCGTCTACCCGGACGGCGATCCCAGAGCTATATCCCCTGAAAAGCTTACAATATATATATATATATATATATATATATGGATTCTAAGTGTATATATCTATTCTTTCTTTTGTGATGTAAAACCTGTCATTGGGATCCATGATATGTCGGTTTTGCAAGCCGGAGAGAAAATCTCGCTGTACGGATGGCATATGGATGCCATACGGATGACACACGGATGTTTTGATGCGTGGAAATCGCATCATCGCATTGCAAACGGATGACATACGGATCACTTTTCAGGGGACTTTTCTGCGTATTACGGCCGTATAATACGGTCCGATTTTTTATCGTTGTGTGACCCCGACCTAAAAGACAGTTACAGTTCTCCATAGAACTTTACAAGCTCTAACTGTCATCTCCTATCTCGGTAATGGGAAAGTCTGCATTCAATGAAGACACGTTTAACCTGTGAAATAATAATTTTGAGAGTGATTGATCAGTCCAAGAGGAGAAAGAAGTGGATTTTTCTGATAAGATACAGTATATTATAAAGCTTCTTATTTTCACGTGTATTATTTATGAAAATAAAAAAAAACGATTTATAATCTTTACATAACTGATATTTGTCCAGTATATAAATGCATGCCTTGATCATTCAAGGGATTAAGGCAAATATAGGCGAAAAATTTTGTTGCACATAGAAGATTGCAAAAGAAAAACATATCAATCTCACCGCCTTAAAGGGAAGCTGTCAGCAGGTTTTTGCGATGTAATATGAGAGTAACATAGTGTAGGGACAGAGACCCTGATTCCAGCGATGTATCACTTACTGGGCTACTTGGTGCAGTTTTGATAGAATCTTTGTTTTCTCTTCTGTAGATGTAGCAGTGCTATGAATGCTGAGCTCTGTATAACCACGCCCACACCACTTATTGGAATGTAGATTGTGAGCCCCATAAGGGGACAGTGCCGATAAAGTATGTAAAGGGCTGTGGAATTAATGGCGCTATATAAATGAGTAAAATAAAATAAATAAATATGATGCTGCTCTCAGATTAAATAGACAAAACCTGCTGACAGATTCCCTTTAATAATGTATGGCAAATTAATGTTATGGCTTATTCTGGTGTCCGTTTTTTTCTCTTACAAGGTCTATCAGTGGTTTTCATGGAAAGATCTCGTACTCATGATAGTCTACGTGGCTGTTATTCGTGGATCTTGACTGTATTCTTCCAGCATCCACACTCGATAACCGTTTCTTCAGATTTCTGGAATACAATTTTTTTCTTTCTCACTAGAATTTCTTATAGCCGTCCAGACTCAAGATCAGTGCAGAAAAATGGATCGGTAACGTCTTCACAGCTGCCGGGGACGTTGGGCATGATGTTGATAAAGGGGTTATTTATTTTTCAGAAAACCCTTGTTATGGCTCATGCAGACGTCCCGTCAATTCAGTCTGATTTTGGACTGCAATGCACAGACTGGCCACGGGTCTCCTGACCCAATCGTGATGCTCTAGTAGGGTGACCGATTTGCCTGGACATCTGCATTAGCCCTCAGTCGATCGCTCTGAAAAGAATCCTATGGCACCCCCAGTGGTCAGGTGTGATCTGTCAGCAAATGTTCAATGCTCCTGCAGCACCACCACATGATGACCATTTTTTTTGTAAGGCCGGAGTCACACTGGCGACAGAATCGGACGACTGCAATACGATGAAATATCGCATTGCAGTCTGCCCTATGTTAATCTATGGAGCAGCTCCCAGTATCAGATTTTTTGTGGTCCGTTTTAAACGTCCGAGTGCAATCGCAGCATGCTGCGATTGTCACCGATTGTGGGTCGACTATCGCCAATGCAAGTCTATAGGAGCGATGAAAAATCGGATTACAAACGGACCGCACGTGTGACTTGCGATTAAATCGCATCGGTGTCCTTTAGAAAAGCCGGCAATTCATCCCCGGCTATACTGTAAAATCACACTGACAGCTTTAATAAAGAATAGAAAGAATAGATATACACACATAGAATACATATATATATATATATATATATATATATATATGTCATTGTGACATATATATATACATATATTTATAGTTCTTACACTTCTACATACTGTAATAGCTGCTAATTCAATTGCCGGATTTTGTGAAATCACAGAAGCCGACATGAAATGATACATTGTTTAGACACAGTTAACCATGTAATTTCCTGTATTTTGATATATGGTTTGAACTTACAATTACAGAAGTCAATTAGACAACTATCAATTATTAATCCTATTGAAGTAAATATAAAAACACACACACTTTAAGAATAAATAGTTTTAATGAAATAAAAACACATATTTTTGACCATCTTTTATTTAACTCTTAATCCGTGCGAAGCCCTTGATCTCCTAAAATAAATATAAAATAATAAAACAACATTATTCTTACCTATCTGACGATCTGTCACGTCCCACGATGTAATCCTTCACAAAGGGTTAACTAGCAATCAGCTAAGCAGAGCAAGTAATGCTGCAAGCTCAGCTGATAGCTCCTGAATGAATGAGCTTATCTCCTGCCGACAGGAGAGGATGTGATTAATGAATGAAGCTTAATTGATTGTGTCCCACTTTCACTTTAGGTTAGGTCACTGATGTGAAAGTGGCAATAAATCAATTAAGCTCCATTCATTAATCTCTTCCTCTCCTTTCGCTGGGAGAGGAAGTTATTCATTCCGGGTGAGACAGCATTAGCTCTCTGCGAGCTGTAACCTGTTAACCCTTTCTGATGGATTACAGCATGGGACCTGACTGTGCATTGGATTGGTAAGAATAATGTTGCTTTTTTATTTTATTTTTTTTACAGGAAATGGTTTTAGCAGGAAAATAAAATATAGTCAAAAACTGTGTGATTATTTAATTAAACTTCTTTTTTATTAAACTGTGTGTGTTTGATTTTTCTTTCATACAATAGGATTAATAATTGATAGTTGTCTAATTGACAGCTCTCAATTATTAAACTGGCTTAAAATTACCTTTCAATTGCAAGGTGGCTTTAACCCCTTATTAACCCATTCGCCACCGCTACAGGGCAATGGGAATAGACGGGCAAAGTGCCAGAAAGGGCGAATCTAATTAGAGATTTGCCCTTTCTGGGGTGTCTGGGGGCAGATGTTAGTAGCCAGGGGGGGCACAAAAAAAATGTACCCTCCCTAGGCTATTATTATCTGCCCCCACTCGCTTGCTTTGTCTGTCTGGTGGAGAAAATACAGCGGGAGCCCACTCATTTTTTTTCAACGAATTTACACCTTTAATTAACCCCTACATGTCTGAAATTTTGCACACATACACTTCTGTAATTGTAAGTTCAAACCATATATCAAAATACAGGAAATGACATGGTTAACTGTGTGGAAACAATGTATCATTTCATGTCGGCTTCTGTGATTTCACAAAAGCCGGCAATTGAATTAGCGGCTATTACAGTATGTAGAAGTCTAGGAACTATAAATATATATATATATATATATATATATATATATATATATATATACATGTCACAATGACATGTATATATATATATATGTGTTCTATGTGTATATATCTATTCCTTCTTTTGTGATTTAAATACTATTCTTTTGGATCCATTATATGTCAGTTTTGCAAGCCTGCGAGAAATTCTCGCAAGTCGGATGAAAATCGGATGTTACAAGGTACACACACATGCGACTAAATCGCATCTTTGAAGGAAAATCGGATGCCAGGCGGATGTGTGATGTCTACATTTTGGTCCGATAATCGACCGACTAAAACGGTCCGATTTTTTGTAGTTGTGTCTGACTCCGGCCTTACTGTAATTTTTTATTATCTTTTATAAATTGTTAACAATCAAAACAATACAAAATAATTAGATTTTAACAAGAAAAATAGACAAAGTAGAGAATCAGTGAGGATAGGGAACATTACATTTTAACTGATGGAAAAGATTTTTCTCTAGTGGTAGCAAAACATATTGCAAGATAACACAATAACAGACTCAAGTTCCAAGTAAAAAACTTTATATATTAGTTACACCTCATGGCATAATAAACCAAACCCCATCCACTTATTAAAAATTCTTATTTAACAATGACAAGCAGAAGACAGAACACACATACACATTAAAGGGTGGGAAAAAACGGTACAATAGTCCAAAAAGACCTAGCTATTGGTTTGAGCTCAGAAACAGTCCGAGGGTGCCCAGATAACATCAACTCTGTCCACCTTCGCATTCATTAAAGCTGCCATGTATTCCACTCTACTAATATCAGCCATTCTATTTAATACATTTTGGTAAGAGGGAGGAGTGGTCCGTTTCCATTGGAGAGCGATCAAAGGCCTAGCTGAAATAATAATTTAGATAAGTTATTCCCCATCCCTCTAGGAGAAACATTTAGCAAATAGATTGCAGGGTCCAGCTCAACTTCCACGAAAAGTACCTTTAACCCCTTCCCGACCTGTGACACAGCGTATGTGTCATGAAAGTCGGTGCCAATCCGACCTGTGACGCATACCCTGTGTCATGGAAGGATTGCGTTCCTGCTGGTCGGGTGACGGGGTTCACTGAAAGGTCACCTGACCCGCAGGCACAAAACTCTTTGTACTTCACCACAGGGGGGTGGCTTAACCCCCCGTGGCTACAATCGTTCTGATTGGCTGTTAAAAGTGAAACAGCCAATCAGAGCGATTTGTAATATTTCACCAATGAAATTTGGTGAAATATTACAATCCAGCCATGGCCGATGCTGCAATAGCATCGGCCATGGCTGGAGACCAAGATCCGACCCCCCCCACACCGAGTGACGGCGGCGATCGGCCCCGCCACAGAATGATGGCGGCGATCGGTCGCCGCCATCACTATCTGCTCCCCTCCCCCTTCCCTCGGCACCCCCGCATTCCGATCCCCCCCTCACCTCCCCCGGTGTCTGCGAATTGTCTGTGGCCATCCTGGTGTCCCTCCAGGATACTTCATGGGCACCACCATCTTGCAGAATGGCGGGCGCATACACAGTGCACCCGCAGGCCGGCAGATTCCATTCGTTTATTTTGATCACTGTGATAAACTCTCACAGTGATCAAAATGAAAAAAAAAAAAAAAAGTAAATAAACCCCCTTTATCACCCCCATAGGGAGGGACAAGTAATAAAATAAAGAAAATATTTTTTATTTTTCCATTAGGGTTAGGGTTAGATTTAGGGTTAGGGTTAGCATTAGGGTTAGGGTTAGCATTAGGGTTAGGGTTGGAATTAGGGTTAGGGTTAGAATTAGGGTTAGTTTTGGAATTAGGGTTTGTGTTGGAATTAGGGTTAGGGTTGGGATTAGGGTTAGGCTTGTGGTTAGGGTTAGGGGTGTGTTGTGGTTTGGGTTGGGATTAGGGTTTGGCTTGTGGTTAGGGTTATGGTTATGGTTGGGATTAGGGTTAGGGATGTGTTGTGGTTAGGGTTATGGTTAGTGTTGGAATTAGGGTTAGGGGTGTGTTGGGGTTAGGGTTGTGGTTAGGGGTGTGTTGGAGTTAGGGATGGATTTAGAATTGAGGGGTTTCCTCTATTTAGGCATATCAGGGGGTCTCCAAATGCGACATGGCGCCACCATTTATTCCAGCCAATTTTGCATTCAAAATGTCAAACAGTGCTCCCTCCATTCCGAGCCCCGACGTGTGCCCAAACAGTGGTTTACCCCCACATATGGGGTATCAGCGTACTTAGGAAAAATTGCACAACAACTTTGGGGTCTAATTTCTCCTGTTACCCTTGGGAAAATATAAAATTGGGGACTAAAAAGATTATTTTTGTGGAAAAAAATGATTTTTTATTTTCACTGCTCTGCGTTATAAACTTCTGTGAAGAACTTGGAGATTCAAAGTGCTCACCACACATCTAGATGAGTTCCTTGGGGATCTAGTTTCCAAATGGGGTCACTTGTGGGGGGTTTCTACTGTTTAGGAACATCATGGGCTCTGCAAACGTAACATGACGCCCGCAGACCATTCCATCAAGTTAGCATTTCAAAACGTCACTACTTCCCTTCCGAGCCCCGACATGTGCCCAAACAGTGGTTTACCCCCACATATGTGGTATCAGCATACTCAGGACAAATGGGACAACAACTTTTGGTGTATAATTTCTCTTGTTACCCTTGGGAAAATAAAAAAACTGGGGACTAAAAGATCATATTTGTGGAAAAAATATGATTTTTTTATTTTAATGCCGGGGCGTTATAAACTTCTGTGAAGCCCTTAGGGGTTCAAAGTGCTCACCACACATCTAGATAAGTTCCTTGGGGGGGTCTAGTGTCCAATATGGGGTCACTTGTGGGGAGTTTCTACTGTTTAGGCACATCAGGGGCTCTGCAAACACAACATGACACCAGCAGACCATTGCATTAAGTCGGCATTTCAAAACGTCACTACTTCCCTTCTGAGCCCCGACGTGTGCCCATACAGTAGTTTTCTCCCACATCTGGGATATCAGTGTACTCAGGACAAATTGGACAACTTTTGGGGTCTAATTTCTCCTGTTACCCTTGGGAAAATAAAAAATTGGGGACTAAAAGATCATGTTTGTGGAAAAAATATGATTTTTTTATTTTCATGCCTGGGCGTTATAAACTTCTGTTAAGCCCTTGGGGTTTAAAGTGCTCACAACACATCTAGATAAATTCCTTAGGGGTCTAGTTTCCAAAATGGGGTCACTTGTGGGGGGTTTCTACTGTTTAGGCACATCAGGGGCTCTGCAAACGTAACAAGATGCCCACAGACCATTTCATCAAGTCGGCATTTCAAAGCATCACTACTGTAGCGCCGGCGTCCCTGCCCTCTGCCAGGCAGGGACGCTGTTCCCCTGCGACAGCGTCCTCTGCCAGGCAGGGACGTCGCCCCCCTTACCCGCGCTCAGCGTCCTCCTTCCGCCCTGCTGGGGCCGCGAGCTCCTTCCCTGCTACTGGACTTAGGGCGTGCGCCCGCGCGCTCCCCCGCTCTTAAAGGGGCCGCGCGCATCTTTCAAAAAGGTCCCCGGCCAATGCCGGAGGACTCCACCCTATATAATGTACTTCCTCCTTAATGGAGGTGCCCGACCAATGTTGTTATTGCACTGTTCACTACTCTGCTTTAGCCCTCAGGGTCCGTTACCAGTTACCTGCCTGTTTCCTGCCAGTTTGCTGTCTGCTACCTGCCCGCAAGCCTGCCTGGAGGTTCGGCCGTCACATGCGGTGACCATCGGCAATTCCAGAGACTCTCGCCTGCTCACTTGGGGGCGCTCATCTGCCATCTGCCTGCAAGCCTACCTGGAGGTTCGGCCATCACCTGCGGTGTCCATCGGCTATTCCAGAGACTCTCGCCTGCTCACTTGGGGGCGCTCATCTGTCATCTGCCTGCAAGCCTACCTGGAGGTTCGGCCATCACCTGCGGTGTCCATCGGCTATTCCAGAGACTCTCGCCTGCTCACTTGGGGGCGCTCATCTGTCATCTGCCTGCTAGCCTACCGGGAGGCTCCACCGTCTCAGGTCGTATATACCTGTCCATTCAGAGACTGCCCCGGCCCCTTGCCTGCCTGTTTATCCAGAGACTGCCCCGGTCACTTGCCGTGACTACCTGCCTGTCTACCCAGAGACTGCCCCGGTCACTTGCCGTGACTACCCGCCTGTTTATCCAGAGACTGCCCCGGTCACTTGCCGTGACTACCTGCCTGTCTACCCAGAGACTGCCCCGACTACCCGCCTGTCTAGCCAGAGACTGCCCCGGTCACTTGCCGTGACCTCCCACCTGTCTGTCCAGAGACTGCCCCCGTCACTTGCAGTGACTTCCTGGGCCATCTCCCCGGGCGCCACCCGCTCCTTTTTCAAGGAAAGCCTCCTTTGTATAATAAAGCTCAGAGGGTTTCCCCCTCCCAGACCCGGGTTTCAGTTTTCTCGGCCATGGAACCCGGTGGGACCCAAACTCCTCGCTCTCTGACCTGTGTCAAAGAACGTCTCGTCAGAGGTCTCAACAGAGTCCATCCTGGGTCCCTGCGGAATGTTAATTCCCGCCTGGACACCCTGACACTTCACCAGCAACCCCCGCGGGCCATGACTCGCAAACCGGGAGTTCCGCTGCTTACCAATTCCCTGGGTT
>JARQOD010000003.1:364601817-364652072 GCA_033576555.1 Oophaga sylvatica
CAGCGGGGCTCTCCTACATTCCCCTATCCTTTGTGCTCGCCAGTCCTCGGGCGAGGGTTTGAGTTTTGTGTTAACGTGTCAGTACTGAAGTTGTTTCTTCCACATGAACTGATCTTGTTCATATCGCTCGGGGGGTTTGCCTGCTGTAGACCGCTTGGAGCGTAGCGGTTCAATGGTTGGGATCAGTAGCGTAGCTACCGGGGGGGCAGAGGGGGCAGTGGCCCCGGGCCCGCACTCTGAGGGGGCCCACCCGGAGCTACGCTACTGTAACTGTATCGGCGTGCACAGCGCACCGATACAGTTACATTCCGTGGCAGAGCAGGAAGAGTCGATCTCCCTGTTCTGCCGCCGGCCGCTATGGGACCCCTGAGCATTGAGAGAGAAGGAGCGAGTGCTCCTTCTCCCATCATCCCCCTCTCAGCGTCTAACAGCGGGCGCGATGACGTCACTGCCTGGCGCCCGCTGTCAGACGCTGAGAGGGAAAGCAGTGAGCAGCGCAGGAGCCGGGAGCAAGAGAGGTGAGTACAGGATTTATTATTTTTGTAATGGAGGTGCATTACAATATAGAGGCTGTATATGGAGGTGCATTACTATATAGAGGCTGTCTATGGAGGCGCATTACAATACAGAGGCTGTCTATGGGGGCGCATTACAATACAGAGGCTGCCTATGGGGGCGCATTACTATATAGAGGCTGTCTATGGGGGCGCATTACAATATAGAGGCTGCCTATGGGGGTGCATTACAATAAAGAGGCTGCCTATGGGGGTGCATTACAATACAGAGGCTGCCTATGGGGGCGCATTACAGTATAGAGGCTGCCTATGAGGGCGCATTACTATATAGAGGCTGTCTATGGGGGCGCATTGCAATACAGAGGCTGCCTATGGGGGCCTCATTACAATACAGAGGTTGTCTATGGGGGTGCATTACTTTATAGAGGCTGTCTATGGGGGCGCATTACAATATAGAGGCTGCCTATGGGGGTGCATTACAATACAGAGGCTGCCTATGGGGGTGCATTACTATATAGAGGCTGTCTATGGGGGCGCATTACAATATAGAAGCTGCCTATGGGGTGCATTACAATATAGAGGCTGCCTATGGGGGTGCATTACTATATAGAGGCTGTATATGGGGGTGCATTACAATATAGAGGCTGCCTATGGGGGTGCATTACAATATAGAGGCTGCCTATGGGGGTACATTACAATATAGAGGCTGCCTATGGGGGTGCATTATAATATAGAGGCTGCCTATGGGGGTGCATTATAATATAGAGGCTGCCTATGGGGGTGCATTATAATATTGAGGCTGCCTATGGGGGTGTATTATAATACAGAGGCTGCCTATGGGGAGTGCATTATACTGTATTGAGGACTATCTGGTGTATTATGCTATATGGAGGCTATCTAGAGGGCCATCATACAGTGTGGGGATTACAATGACGGGGCCATCATACAATGTTGGAGCCATTAAATAGTTTGGGGATATTAAGGGGTCAGTATATATACAGTGAGGGGGCATTATACGGTGTATAGAGGAGCTGTATGGGGGGACACTTGGGACACTATTAAATGTAAAGTGGGCACTTATTGTTATAGGGGAACTCGGGTTACTGTGACTGTCAAAGGGGTACACAGGGCAATATTACATTCTAGGGGCACAATGTGGGCACTGTTTTCTTGGGCACTTGCACCCGGCATTACTATATTATAGAGGGGTGCTTAAGAATTTAGAGGTCACACAGAACCACACAATAGGTGCAGTAATAGGGACACATACGGCAGCAGCGGCTCAGTATTAGGGTATCAGGTGCAGTAATAGGGACACATACGGCAGCAGCGGCTCAGTATTGGGGTATCAGGTGCAATAATAGGGACACATACAGCAGCAGCGGCTCAGTATTGGGGTATCAGCAGGATGAGGAGTTTGTGCAGGTTGGGGATAGATGGTGACAGTGCTGACAATGTGAGAAGTGAAACGTGTCTTTGTTGTATTCTCTGTAGCCGAGTCCTGGCTTGGGAAGTCGTCATGTCGGTCTGGGCCAGATGGAAAAGACATGAAGAGTGAACGATTCCATCAGAAAGAACATCAGCGGTAAGTCATTATCTGTAACTCTGCTGTAATCTATTATATGTTCTGTAGGACTGGTATTATTTACCGCTGACCATATGGCGGTGATATCAATATTAGTCTTTTTATGTATAGATTATTTTTGGCAACAGCGCAGTCATTTGCTGAGGTTCTCTGGTTAGGGGCACACTCAGAAGTTTCGCCCCCCCTAAACCAAAACCCTAGCTATGCCACTGGTTTGGATGGAGTCCTCTGGGGTGGTGGCAGATGGTTGGGTGACTGGAGCTGCTGGGGCACGGGCCCTAGAAGTGTCCGCTGGTCTTACAGGAAGGTCCTCTTTGTCTTCATCATCCCAGACGGCTGCTGGAGGGTCTGGGGCCTGCGGAAGGGCCTCGGCCTGCTTGGGGTCTGCGGATATACAGGGTCGTAACATATTGCGGTGCACTGTCCAGATGTGATGGTCCCCTCCTTTCTCCGATTGTATCTCATATACTGGCCTGCCTGGACTTACTCGTCGTAGTATCCGGTAGGGGCTTTCTTCCCATCGGTGGCTCAATTTTCTTTGGGGCCGCTGGTCTCGTACGAGCACGTGATATCCTTTTTGGAATTCTATGGGCTGTGATGTGGCCTTTTCAGGGTGTTACAGGTCTTGGAGCTTGGTCTGCACTAGTCGGTGTAGGGTCTGCAGACGATACCGGTGATCCAGGACCCAGGAGGGGACCCCTGCCCATGGTTGTTCTTCCTCTGGGTCCAGCTCTACCTTGGTGATTCCTTTGCCTTCCCGACCGAAGAGTAGCATGTTCAGGGTGTAACCGGTGACCCGATGTACCCGGTTGTTATATACCCAGACCAGTTCGGGGACTTATTTGGGCCATCGGGTTTTCTGATCGTCTTCCAGGGTCCGTAACATTTGAATTAGAGTCCGGATAAACTGTTCACAGGTCCCATTCCCCTGTGGATGGTATGGTGTGGTCCGGGATTTGTCAACGCCGTACAGGCGATGTAGTTCTTCCATTACCTTCCCCAGAAAGCAGGCCCCTTGATCTGAGTGAATGTGTTGCGGGCAGCCATACACCTGGATAAAGTTTTTGCAGACAGCATGAGCGGCCGATTCTGCTGTTTGATCTCTGGTGGGGGTCACAACAGCGAACTTGGTAAAATGGTCCACCATAACTAAGCAGTGCTCGTACCCCTGGTGGGCCAGACCGATGGTTAAGTAATCCACCATTAGCGGTTCGAGAGGCGCGGTGGTTACGATTGTTTGTATGGGGGCTCGTTGCTCTGGTGGTTTAGTCAACTCACATAGGCGGCACGTACGGCACACTTCTTTGGTTTGTAACCAGAGATGGTAGGCTATTCGCTGTAGCCACTGGAAAGTCTTTTGTACCCCGAAATAAGCCCCTTTCTCATGAGCTTCCCAAGCAATTTCAGTCAGTAGAGCTCCCGGCAACACCACATGCCATGCTGCGGTGGGTTCGGCACGTAGGGTTGTTTTGCGATACAATAGTCCCTTTTTGATCACTAGTCTCTCCCATTGGCGGAGCAGTAGCACGGTGTCCTTGGAGAGCGTATTTCTTTGACCGTCATTAGGTAGTCGTTTTTAGGCGACCCACCGACGGAGGGCGCTGATTTCGCCACCTTCTTGCTGCTGGCGTATCCATTCATCCCGGGACTGCTCGAGAATGCCCCCGGTGGGTTTCACACTGGACTGTTCTCTTGCTACTGCTGTGGTCTCGGCAGGTTTTAAGAAAAATGGCATATCTTCTCCTTCTAGCTCTTCATCCCGGCTCCGTCATGTCACAGTGTGACGGATCCGGGATAAGGCGTAGGCGTGGACGTTCTCCGCTCCTCTTTTATAACGATTTTGTATTTGAACTTGACCATCCTGGCCACCCACCGTTGCTCCAGGACCCCCAGTTTGGCATTTTTGAGGTGGGCCAGGGGGTTGTTGTCGGTTCTTACCATCACCTCGGAGCCCGCCAGGTACTCCGCGAATCGCTCCGTCATGGCCCACACTACCACCAGGACCTCGAGCTTGAAAGAGCTGTAGTTGTCAGGATTGCGTTAGGAGTCATGAAGCGATCGGTTGCCATAGGCAATCACCTTCTCCCCGCCGTCCTGCATCTGCGACAACACAGACCCCAGCCCGTGCAAGCTCCTGTCGGTGTACAGAATGAACGGTTGCGAGAAATCCGCGTAGGCTAACACCGGGGCTTCCTAGAGTGCGGTCTTAAGGTCTCGGAAGGCTTCTTCCTGTGGTTCATGCCATTGAACATTACAGTTGTTAACACCAGCTGGGATTCCTCTTAGTAGGTCTTGCAGGGCTCGAGCTCGGCGGGCGAAATTTCTCACGAAACAACAGTAATATCCAGCCAGCCCCAAAAAGGCACGCACATCCTTCACCATCTCGGGGGTAGGTCATTCCAGTATCGCAGCGACCTTCTCTGGAGACAGTCTCATGCTCTCAGTGGAGACAACATGCCCCAGATATTCAATCTGTGTTCGAAACAGGTGGCATTTTTGGGGCTTCACCTTCAGCCTGTACTTTTGCAGCCGGCTGAGCAACTGGCCCAGACGATACAGGTGGTCCTCAAACGTGGCGGCATAGATGATGATGTCGTCCAAATATATCAGGGTGGCTTCAAAGTTGAGGTCGCCTAAGCACCGCTCCATTAGACGCTGGAAGGTTCCAGGGGTGTTGGCCAGTCCAAATGACATCCGGTTGAATTCAAACAGTCCCATGGGCAGAATGAAGGCGGTTTTTGCCCGATCTTCTTCGGACATTGGTACCTGCCAGTATCCACTGGCCAAGTGCAAGGTGGAGAAATATTTAGTCTTTCCCAGGGCAGACAGGGACTCCTCTATACGAGGGAGCGGATGAGTCTTTGATGATGCAGGCGTTCAACTTCCGGTAATCCACAAAAAACCGCAGGGTGCCATCCTTTTTCCGCACCAACACTATGGGGGCTGCCCAGGGACTCTGGCTTTCCCGGATAACCCCTTTTTGCAGCATTTGGTTCAACAGCATTTTTACTTCTTGGTATAACTGCGGTGGAATCTGCCGATATCGCTCCCTGATGGGGGTCGTCCCTTCAGTGGGAATGCCGTGCGTAATGGCTGTGGTGCACCTGAAATCGTCCTCATGGCTGGCGAATACTTCTTGGTAATGGCCCAGGAGGGCTTCCACTTGGTGTATTTGGGTTGGGCCAAGGCCAGAGAGTTCGGCTCGCATTTTCTCCAAGATTGTTCTGTGGTCTGGACAGAGTGCACAGTTACGGCCCAGGGGTCCCTTGGATTCACCCCCATCTGTAACGCCGGGGGGCGGGAGCACCTCTTCCAACGGTTTTACCAATTTTGCCATTTCTACGCGAGGCTTCAGGAGAATGTCCTGATCTTCCAGGTTGACACACCGCACGAGGACTGTCCCTTTTCTCATGGTAGCCTGGGCGTGAGCCACCAGGAGCTCAGATCGCAGATGCTCGGGGAAGCATGGCTCCACCTGCACCTCTACTCCTTCCGGCGGTACATGGGCCCGGATGGGCAGAGCAACAACTGTCTGTCCTGGCGATGGCACGAGCTGAGGAGCCGCAGGCGCAGTCACTCTCTCCAGCACTTCTCCCTCCTGGCAGGCCTGTTGGACTCGCGCACCCCGCACCAGCTGCTGGAAGACTTGCCCCTGCAATGTGCGGGGGCTTCATTGTTTCAAAGTCTCTTGAGCAGGTTCATTGAGGAGAAAACTGCCAAATTTTTTTAGTATAGTCATGCACAAGGTGACGGTGTATCCATTGGTCTCGTCTCCCTGAGTCAGGACCATGCCTCGCCAGCCCAATGACTTGCCGCACATCGAGATATGCATCCATGCTACTCGATGACGGGGATGGGCAATTGGCTGGCAGCCACTAGCTTTATCATGGACCCCCACTGGGGCCTTGTGGCTTCTGGGAAGTGCTGCCAGAAGTAAGTCTCAGGCATAGTGGTCACTTGCGACCCCATGTCCACCAGGCAGCACACTGCGTTGCCTTCAAACTTCGCCCAAACCAGCGGACATTTCGCAACTAGATCCTCGGGACTTCCACCACCCCATGGGATGCGTTTTGGCTCCGAGCGGTGTCCCCCCGGCTCAGAGCCCTCTAGTTTAATGGCCGCTGGGGCGGGTACTTTCCACGCCGAGGGCACTCCCGGGCAAAGTGGCCCACCTCTCCACAGTCAAAGCAAGAGATGGACTGCGGAGGCCGGCCACCTCGAGCATTACGGGGCCTCCAAGTTGTCATGCTCGGCCCTGGCTGGCTGCCCATAACTCTGGCCTTTCTTTTTACTTCAGCCAGTTTGCCTCCAATGCTTTGCAGCTCCTGTTGCATTTCCCCCACCCACGGGGGCTCGCTGATGGCATTCACGGAGGTTTCAGTGTTTTGGGCCTTCCTCACGGGGGCTGTCACCCTTTGTTCTCGCTCTCGTGCGCGAGCCTCACTCCCTATCCCAGAGAAGGTCAGACGCGGGTCTACCCGTACCCGCTCCCGCAAGTCTTGCTTAGTCAGGGGGTCGCGCAATCGGTCACCAAGAGGTCATGCAGGGTTATGTCAAGGGGCCCCACGCCTACTCCGTCCTTTCGCTCGATAGCCATATAGAACTACTGCAGCACATTCATATACTGGGTGATGGTCTCCCCCTCTCCCTGCATGCGGCTGAACAGCCACGTTCTCAGTTCCCCTACATCAGTCGGGTCCCCGTGGGTCTTCTCCAAGGCCTGCAATACCCAGACAAAAGTATTTCGTTGTCCCGGGGGTCTTAACATCACGGAGTCCCGGGCCTCTCCCTGCAGTGCCATGATGGCCACCTCTGCCTACAGATCAGGGTCATCGGGTGCATCCTGAAAAAACCCCGCATTCGCTCCACCCAGCTCCACAGCATGGTATTACTGCCGGTGAACTTGGGCAAGTTGTTCAGGATGGCCCCCAATGATAGGCTGGTCCGGGGGCCACCATCGCCCCCTTGTTCTGCGGCTTCCCCGCTTGCGCTCGGAGACTGCATCCTGCCGACTACGCCAAATGTGGTATTCGCAGGTACGCGGGATGCAGTGACGAGTCGGAGACGAAGCAAGCTCAAACTGAACCTTTATATAGGGGTTATAGGGATAACCAGTAAGCTGACAGTAATTCTCCTCGCAGGGAAACTATACAACAATACACAATTAACTGAGCAAACGGCTATTAGGCAGGTGCCAACGACTATAGGGCCATGATCGGGCCGTCTAAAGGTCCTAGAACTATAATTAACAGTTAACGGAGTGTCACATCCTTCTTTGACGTCCGGCAGAGCTGTTTTCCGGGAGGTGTCAGTTCGGCGTCTCAGCCGCTGGGCCCAGCCGACGAGGAGCTATCGTAGGCTTCGGGCGTTCCTACGCCCAGGTGCAGAAGGGGCGCAACAGGCCCTAGAGAAGTTCCCTGGCATTGAGACCGCCCCTCTTGGAGGTGAGATAGCGGCAGCCGTGGATCCTGTCATGCGAGCCACAGCCACGGGATGGAGCGCTCAGTGGCGGCCGCAGGTGACAGTGCACAGGCTGCAGCCGCGGACTGGAGTGAGACAGCGGCAGCCGCGGGTGGCAGCGTACAGGCCGCAGCCACGGGCTGGAGTGAGGCAGCGGCGGCCGCGGATGGCAGAGTTCTGCCTCTTCGCTCCGCTCGGGATCGTCCTTTCCCCGAGTCACGTGAGTCTCTGTACTTTCTCATGCATGGCCACCGGCTTTGTCTTGCTCTCCAATCCCCGTCAGGTTCCTCCTTTCTGCCTCTCGTCTGCATCAAGTGCCCCTTACTGGTCTCCTGTCCTCCTTTTATAGTTGCCCCGCCCCCGTAGCGTCCAGAACAGTCTCTGGGACGTCCTGCAGTTTCCTCCCCGGGAACCTTCCCCTAGGAACTTAAGTGACAGCCCCCTTGGTTCTGGCCTCGTCACACAGCGGGGGCTCTCTCTCCTACACACCCACGAGAGATACGGTGGTGTTGCTGGCTACGGCAACGGAGTGTTACAGACTGTTGTGGACGATCCGGAGGATGTTTGACTTTTTTATTGTGAGTTGCCAAAATAAAGACTTTTAAGTTTGACTAACCCGGTTCACTGCCTCTTTACTGCACTGTGTGAACACCGCTGCACTATAATGGAAACTCACAGAGGAAAAAAAATGTTTGCAATGTCTTAAAGTGGTTGTTTTCTACTTTGACATTAATGACCTATCCTCAGGATAAATCATCAATATAAGATTGTTGGGATTCTGATAACTGATATCCCCACATCTGCTGTTACTACCTTCAACGACAGCTGGATTTGAATGAAGCCATACACTTATTAGTGGACGTTCCTAGGTACTTCTGCTAATCTCCCATTGAACAAAATGGAGCGAATCTGCAGTACCTGGCAACGGCCACTAAGCAGTGTGTAGATCTGTGCTGTTTACATCCAGTCAAAAGGTACTGACAG
Organism: Oophaga sylvatica; assembly: GCA_033576555.1. Classification (NCBI taxonomy): domain Eukaryota; kingdom Metazoa; phylum Chordata; class Amphibia; order Anura; family Dendrobatidae; genus Oophaga; species Oophaga sylvatica. The sequence goes on from JARQOD010000003.1 coordinate 364,610,362, forward strand.
CTAATTGATGGAGATGCAGGATATTGAACCCACATTAAACTTATATTGATGACTTACCTTAAGGATAGGTCATTAATATAATAGTAATGGATAACCCCTTTAAGACCCCCCAAAAATAGAATAGTCAGCAAAACCTGCTGTTTTCATTGGGACCGAACGTATATTTTTTTGTCTATGTGAGATCCACCCAACTCTCCTCTCCCAAATCATCCTGACTACATCCGATCCTTAATTCTACCAAGAAATAAACCAAAGTATCAGGTAGAAGTTTCTCCCTTGTCCCCATTACAATCACATGAACTTTTGCTCAGTCTGAGCATGCATGTGTATGGGGGAGTTGGGACAGATAGTTATCGGTTAAATGATCTACCAAAGGTGTATGTTGTTACACATCTGTCCCAGTTCTTGGCTCTGCTCCCTACACCCCGATCTGCTAAACCAGCGGTTCTCAACCTGTGGGTCGCGACCCCGGCGGGGGTCGAATGACCAAAACACAGGGGTCGCTTAAAGCCATCGGAAAATACATATTTCCGATGGCTTTAGCCCAGTGGCGTAGTGTGGGCGGGCGTAACGTTCGTAGCGTGGGCAGGCGTAGTGCTCATAGCGTGGGCGTAGCGTGGGTGGGGGGACGGTACGCCCCAGGCGGCACGTGTGTGGGGGCGGCGTGGCAGCAGCAGTAATTCCTTCTCCTCTGTGGGAGAAGCGCGGAGGCACAGTGCAGCGGCCCGGGACCCTCCGGAGCTGAGCGGCGGGTCGGTGAGTCCACTGTGCGGGGAGAGGGGGGACCCGGCCTGAGCAGGCGGCACAATACTTACCTCTTCCCGTGCCTCCGCTGTTGTAGCTCCGGGCTCCAGGGAGCGCCTGCAGGGCGCCGGCGCTTCCTGTCACAGCAGCGCCGCTGGATGACGTCATCATTCAGCAGCCGGCTGTGGCAGAGAGTAAGCGCTGGCGCCGGACAGGTGAGATGTGAGGTGTATGTGTCTGTGTGTATCAGTGTGTGTGTGTTTGTGTGTGTGTGTCTGCCTGCGTGTGTGTATGTGAGAGAGTGCTGTGGTGCTGTCTGTGTGTGGTTCTGTGTGTGTGATGGTGGTGGGGGGAGGCCTCGATGATGATGGGGAGCTAATGATGATGATACTGGGCAGGCAATGATGATGGGCAGGCAATTATGATGATGGGGAGACAATGATGATGATGATGGGCAGGCAATGACGATGTTGATAATGGGGAGGCAATGATGATGGGCAGGCGATGATAATGATGGGGAGGCAATGATGATGATGGGGAGCCAATGATGAAGGGCAGGCAATGATGATGATGGGGAGCCAATGATGATGGGCAGGCAATGATGATGATGATGGGGTGGCAATGATAATGATGAGGAGCCAATAATGATGGGCAGGCAATGATGATGATGGGGAGCCAATGATGATGGGCAGGCAATGATGATGGGCAGGCAATGATGATGATAATGGGGAGTCTTTCCACAGTGCCCTTTCCTGAGCCGTAACAGTGCAGAACGCAGCACAGTGCAGAGGAGAGCTCCATATTTTGTATGGAGCATTATTTGGGGTCCAATATTCGTTATGGAGCATTATATTTGGCCCATAATACTGTATGGAGGACTATGTGGTGCCCATAATATTGTATGGAGGACTGTACTTATTTTTTGGTTTGGGGGTCACCGCAACATGAGGAACTGTATTGCGGGGTCACGGCATTAGAAAGGTTGAGAACCACTGTGCTAAACGTTCTTTTATTGCACGTTGCATTTTGCAAGTAGCCCAGTGTGCTCCCATGGGTTGAGCTTCCTAGGCCTATATAAGACCTCCAAAACACAAACCTGTGTTTTGGTATTAAGACTTTTAGTTTATCTGTACATAGTTTCCTGTCTGCGATCTCCAGGACAACTCCTGGCTGCCTGCTTCTTGCAGAACCTTAATTACCTGTTTGCTTGCAGCTTCCAAGACCTCTGCTACTTATTCCTGGATTTCCAGGACCTCTGTTCCATGTTTATCTGTGACATCAAGAATGTCTCCTGTCTGCCTGGAGCTTCCAGGAAGTCTGATTGTTCCCAGTCTTTCTGGACCTCTGCTGTGTGTCCGCCTGTAGCTTCCATGATATCTCCTGTCCGCCTGCAGCTTTACTATCTCTGCTACCTGTCTGCGGTCTTCCGGGCATCACCAGTTTGCCTGCAGCTTCCAGTACCTCTGCTACTTGTTTCTGGTTTTCTAGGACCTCTGCTACTCGTCCACCTGCAGCTTCCAGGATGTCTGCTATCTACCTGTGACATCCAGGACCTCTGCTATCTGTCAGTGGTCTTCTAGGACATCAACTATCTGTTTCTGGTCTACCAATACCTATGCTCTGTGTCTGTCTGTGGCTTTCAGGATGTATCCTGACCACCTGTGGCTTCCACTACCTATTCAATGTGACTCTGGTCTCCAGGATGTCTCATGGCTGCCTGCGGCTTCCAGTCACTCAGTTACCTGTCTGCTTGCAGCTTCCAGTACCACTGCTAACAGTCTCTTGTCTGCTATCTGTGTTCTGCGTGCCTCACCCTTCTGCTGTACCGACACCCATGACCATTGTGTACACCCAAACTTTGGGCTTAGAGGATTCACCTCACCAAGTGAGCCCTTGACAATATTGTGGATTCACTGACTCAGCAGAAGGAGTCAAAAGAATCCACACTGCATTTCGGTCTCACATTCCACGCATTACCTTGTGTTTTCATGCACACTGATTTAGTGCATAGAATAAGAGGCCTAAAAAATGTGAAAGTCAACTCTCGCCAGTGTACTGTATCATTCTCATGAGAAACAACTAAAAATGAATTGGTTGACTCAACCTCCTCATTCCTGACCCATATAATGAAGCAATGCATATTTACAGTGAGTGAAAGATGACGGACAGTGCAAGGTGTTACCATGTTCAACATGTGGCAGTGCCTTGTACTGCACAGATATCTTATTACATATTGTTTTTCAGTCATATAGCAACCAGGGCATAAGTTATGGTCTGATACATTACCATTCACGTCTAACAATGTATTAGAAAAGCACCATGGAATTACATAACATAGCATAACTTAGCACCTAGGCTGCCCATGGAACTATGAGGCATGGTGGGAAATTTCTTACAGACCTACATGTTTTTATATGGCTACTGGACAAGATGTAGAAATGATGATGTAATAGATAATTGTATAGGTCACTAACATATAGAAGTGCTTACTCACTATCATATAGGAAAGATGTGTATCTTCGTACCGTGTTAGCCAGTAGATAGAAAAATATTTAGACTTAAGAGTCCTCAGTGGTTGATACCTTTTAATGGCTGACTCACTATCAGAAATTCTCATGGTGCCTTGTTTATATAGTGCAGACCAAAAGTTTGGACACACCTTCTCATTCAAAGATTTTTCTATATTTTCATGACTATGAAAATTGTACATTCACACTGAAGGCATCAAAACTATGAATTAACACATGTGGAATTATATACTTAACAAAAAAGTGTGAAAAACTGAAAATATGTGTTATATTCTAGGTTCTTCAAAGTAGCCACCTTTTGCTTTGATTACTGCTTTGCACACTCTTGGCATTCTCTTGATGAGCTTCAAGAGGTAGTCACCGGAAATGGTTTTCACTTCACAGGTGTGCCCTGCAGGTTTAATAAGTGGGATTTCTTGCCTTATAAATGGGGTTGGAACCATCAGTTGTGTTGTGCAGAAGTCTGGTGGATACACAGCTGATAGTCCTACTGAATAGACTGTTAGAATGTGTATTATGGCAAGAAAAAAGCAGCTAAGTAAAGAAAAACGAGTGGCCATCATTACTTTAAGAAATGAAGGTCAATCAGTCTGACAAATTGGGAAAACTTTAAAGTGTCCCAAGTGCAGTTGCAAAAACCATCAAGTGCTACAAAGAAACTGGCTCACATGAGGACCGCCCCAGGAAAGGAAGACCAAGAGTCACCTCTGCTTCTGAGGATAAGTTTATCCGAGTCACGAGCCTCAGAAATCACAGGTTAACAGCAGCTCAGATTAGAAACCAGGTCAATGCCACACAGAGTTCTAGCAGCAGACACATCTCTACAGTCATGGCCAAAAGTTTTGAGAATGACACAAATATTATATTTTCACATGATCTGCTGCCCTCTGGTTTTTATGTGTGTTTGACAGATGTTTTTATCACAGACAGAAATATAATAATTGCAAACATATGAGTAACAAAAGCTTATATTGACAGTTAGAATGAGTTAATGCAGCAAGTCAATATTTGCAGTGTTGACCCTTCTTCTTCAGGACCTCTGCAATTCTCCCTGGCATGCTCTCAATCAACTTCTGGACCAAATCCTGACTGATAGCAGTCCATTATTGCACAATCAATGCTTTCTTTTTGTCAGAATTTTTAGGTTTTTGTTTGTTCACCCGTCTCTTGATGATTGACCACAAGTTCTCAATGGGATTAAGATCTGGGGAGTTTCCAGGCCATGGACCCAAAATCTCTATGTTTTGATCCCTGAGCCATTTAGTTATCACCTTTGCTTTATGGCAAGGTGCTCCATCATGCTGGAAAATGCATTGTTGATCGCCAAACTGCTCTTGGAGGGTTGGGAGAAGTTGCTCTTGGAGGACATTCTGGTACCATTCTTTATTTATGGCTGTGTTTTTAGGCAAGACTGTGAGAGAGCCGATTCCCTTGGCTGAGAAGCAACCCCACACATGAATAGTTTCAGGATGCTTAACAGTTGGCATGAGACAAGACTGGTGGTAGCGCTCACCTTGTCTTCTCCGAATGAGGCGTTTTCCTGATGTCCCAAACAATCGAAAAGGGGATTCATCAGAGAAAATAACTTTACCCCAGTCCTCAGCAGTCCACTGCCTGTACCTTTTGCAGAATATCAGTCTGTCCATGTTTTTTCTGGAGAGAAGTGACTTCTTTGCTGCCCTCCTTGAGACCAGGCCTTGCTCCAAGAGTCTCCGCCTCACAGTGCGTGCAGATGCACTCACACCTGCCTGCTGCCATTCCTGAGCAAGCTCTGCACTTTTAAGAGACGGTCCTGGCGCTTGCTGGTCTTTCTTGGGCGCTCTAAAGCCTTTTTGGCAACAATGGAATCTCTCTCCTTGAAGTTCTTGATGATACGATAGATTGTTGACTGAGGTGCAATCTTTCTAGCTGCGATACTCTTCCCTGTTAGGCCATTTTTGTGCATTGCAATGATGACTGCACGTGTTTCTTTAGAGATAACCATGGTGAACAGAAGAGAAACAATGATGATGCCAAGCACCAGCCTCCTTTTAAAGTGTCCAGTGGTGTCATTCTTACTTAATCATGACAGATTGATCTCCAGCCATGTCCTCATCAACACCCACACCTGTGTTAATGGAGCAATCACTGAAAAGAGGTTAGCTGGTCCTTTTAAGGCAGGGCTGCAATGATGTTGAAATGTGTTTTGGGGGATAAAGTTCATTTTCTAGCCAAATATTGACTTTGCAAGTAATTGCTGTTAAGCTGATCACTCTTTATAACATTCTGGAGTATATGCAAACTGCCATTAGAAAAAGTGAAGCAGTAGACTTTGTAAAAATTAATATTTGTGTCATTCTCAAAACTTTTGGCCATGACTGTACAACAACTGTTAAGAGGAGACTTTGTGCAGCAGGCCTTCATGGTAAAATAGCTGCTAGGAAACCACTGCTAAGGACAGGCAACAAGCAGAAGAACACAAGGAATGGAGATTAGACCAGTGGAAATCTGTGCTTTGGTCTGATGAGTCCAAATTTGAGATCTTTGGCTCCAACCACCGTGTCTTTGTGCGACGCAGAAAAGGTGAACGGATGTACTCTACATGCCTGGTTCCCACTGTGAAGCATGGAGGAGGAGGTGTGATGGTGTGGGGGTGCTTTACTGGTTACACTATTGGGGATTTATTCAAAATTGAAGGCATAATGAACCAGCATGGCTACCACAGCATCTTGCAGCGGCATGCTACTCCATCCGGTTTGCGTTAAGTTGGACCATCATTTTTTTTCAACAGGACAATGACCCCAAACACACCTACAGGATGTGTAAGGGCTATTTGACCAAGAAGGAGAGTGATGGGGTGCTACGCCAGATGACCTGGCCTCCACAGTCACCAGACCTAAACCCAATCAAGATGGTTTGGGTTGAGCTGGACCGCAGAGTGAAGGCAAAAGGGTCAACAAGTGCTAAGCATCTCTGGGAACTCCTTCAAGACTGTTGGAAGACCATTTCCGGTGACTACCTCTTGAAGCTCAACAAGAGAATGCCAATAGTGTGCAAAGCAGTAATCAAAGCAAAAGGTGGCTACTTTGAGGAACCTAGAATATAAGACATATCATAGAATCATAGAATCATAGAATGGTAGAGTTGGAAGGGACCTCCTGGGTCATCTGGTCCAACCCCCTGCTCAAAGCAGGATTCACTAAATCATCCCAGACAGATGTCTGTCCAGCCTCTGTTTGAAGACTTCCATTGAAGGAGAACTCACCACCTCTCGTGGCAGCCTGTTCCACTCATTGATCACTCTAACTGTCAAAAAGTTTTTTCTAATATCTAATTTGTGTCTCCTCCCATTTAGTTTCATCCCATTGCTTCTAGTCTTTCCTTGTGCAAATGAGAATAAAGATAATCCTTCTACAATGTGACAGCCCTTGAGATATTTGCAGACAGCTATTAAGTCTCCTCTCAGTCTTCTTTTTTGCAAGCTAAACATTCCCAAATCCTGTAACCGTTCCTCATAGGACATGGTTTGCAGACCGGACACAATTCTGGTCGCTCTTCTCTGAACTTGCTCCAGTTTGTTGATGTCTTTTTTAAAATGTGGTGCCCAAAACTGGACACAGTATTCCAGATGAGGTCTGACCAAAGAGGAGTAGAGGGCAATAATGACTTCACGTGATCTAGACTGTATGCTTCTGTTAATACATCCCAGAATTGTATTTGCCTTTTTTGCTGCTGCATCACACTGTTGACTCATGTTCAGTCTGTGATCTATTAGTATAACCAAGTCTTTTTCACATGTGCTGTTGCATAGCCCTATTCCTCCCATTCTGTATGCTTTTTTCATTTTTATTTGCCAGATGTAGTACTTTGCATTTTTCCCTGTTAAAAACCATTCTGTTAGTTGCTGCCCACCGCTCCAGTTTATTTATATCTTTTTGAATCCTCTCTCTCTTCTTCTCTAGTATTAGCTATCCCTCCTAGCTTTGTGTCATCAGCAAATTTAATCAGTTTACCCTCAATTCCTTCATCTAAATCATTGATAAAGATGTTGAACAATACAGGGCCCAAGACAGAGCCCTATGGTACCCCACGTGATACATTCTTCCAACTGGATGTGCAGCCATTTACTACCACTCTTTGGGTCCTATCACTAAGCCAGTTATGAATCCACCTAACAGTTGATTTGTCCATTCTATACTTAGTCATTTTTTCAATAAGGATTGTGTGAGATACTTTGTCAAATGCTTTGCTGAAGTCAAGATATAATATATCTACAGCATTTCCCTGATGCACCCAGTCAGTGATTCTGTCATAGAAGGAAATTAAATTTGTCTGACATGACTTATTAGTTACAAACCCATGCTGACTCTGGTTAAGCACTTCATTCTTGTCCAGGTACTTAAATACATGTTGTTTAATAATTTGTTCAAAGACCTTTCCTGGTATAGATGTCAGACTCACCGACCTATAGTTCCCTGGGTCCACTTTCTTCCCCTTTTTGAAGATAGGAACAACATTTGCTCTTCTCCAGTCTTCTGAGACTTCTGTTCTCCAAGAATTTTCAAAGATTATGAAGAGTGGCTCAAAAATTTCTTCTGCTATCTCCTTCAGTACTCTGGGGTGTAATTCATCGGGACCTGGAGACTTGAATTCATTTATGTTAGCTAAGTGTTTCCTCACTATTTTTCTGTTTATAGATATCCTGGATTCTTCTATTCCCTTAATAGGACAGTGAAGATCAGTTGATGTTACATTTCCTTTCTGAGAGAAAACAGATGCAAAATAGGAATTTAAAAGTTCGGCCTTCTCAACATCCTTTCTTACCATTTCATAATTTTCATCCTGTAAAAATCCTATAGCATCTTTGACTTTTCTTTTACTTTTCACTAGTGTTGAGCATTCCGATACCGCAAATATCGGGTATCGGCCGATATTTGCTGTATCGGAATTCCGATTCTGAGATCCGATATTTTTTGCATATCGGATACTAGAATCGGAGTTTTCCTGTAAAGTCTATGGGGAGTTCCTGTGACACAGAACGAAGTACGTGACACAGGAACTTCCCGAAAGAGTCACTGTAAGTGTCGGTCGGGTCTGTCAGGAGTCAGGACTCAGCACTTACCTGGCAGAAGATCCCCGGTGGTCACGTCCTGGATGACCGCCATTACCCTCTCCCTGGTGGTCACGTGCAGCTTCTCGCGATAACTGCATGTGACTGCCGGGTACTGGGTAATCTCGGCCAGCTGTACTCTCGCGACAGCTGGCTGTAAAGCAGTCCGGATGACGTCACCGCCAGGGAATCTCCACCGCGGTAAGCAGCTCTGTTGTGTCTGGATGTCAGGCTGAGCCTGGCATCCAGATGTAGCAGAGCTGGACTCGTCGTGGGACACTCGTTATCTTGGACTACGTCGGACAGGGAGTATTTGTGTTGGTTTGTTATTTTTGTTTTTTTACAGGAGATTGATGGCGTCGCAGGATGAGAGTACAATAAAAATAATGAAAACTGTGTTGTGTTTTATTTCATTAAAATACTTTATTCTGGCTGTGTATTTTTTAAAAAAATTTACAAACTTTATGATTAATAATAGATCGGTGTCTTATTGACGTCTCTCCATTATTAACCAGGCTTATTGTCACCGTTCAATCAAATGTGACATTAACCCCTTATTACCCCACTTGCCACCGCTACAGGGCAAGTGGGAAGAGCCGGGTAAAGTGCCACAATTGGCGCATCTTTGGATGCGCCAATTGTGGGGCTGCTGCAGCCTGGTATTTTTAGGCTATTGAGGGCCAAAATCCATGGACCTTGACAGTGTTTTAATACCAGGCCGCAGCAGTCTGTTTTTTACTTGGCTGGTTAACAAAATTAGGAGGACCCCCACGCCATTTTTTTTTCGAGGGGATCCCCTATTTTTGTTAACCAGCCAAGCTAAGCAGACTGCTGTGGCCTGGTATTATCAGGCTTGCAAGGTTCATGGATATTGGATCCTTACCAGCCTGAAATACCAGGCCTCGGTAGTCTGCTTCATCTGGCTGGTTAACAAAAATAGGGGGGACCCCACACCATTTTTTTTCGAGGGGATCCCCTATTTTTGTTAATCAGTTCAGTTCAGGTCAGCCGGGATTCCCTCTGATGTCACTGATGCTCCCGCACTATTTTATCAACCAGACAGACAAATCAAGCGAATGGGGGCAGATAATAATAGCCCAGAGAGAGACCATTATTTTTGCCCCCCCCCCGGCTACTAACATCTGCCCCCAGACACCCCCGAAAAGGCAAATCTATAATTAGATTTGCCCTTACTGGCACTTAGCCCGTCCATTCCCATTGCCCTGTAGCGGTGGCGAATGGGTTAATAATGGGTTAAAGCCACCTTGCTATTGAAAGGTGACTTTAAGCCAGTTTAATAATTGAGAGCTGTCAATTAGACAACTATTAATTATTAATCCTATTGTATGAAATAAAAATAAAACATACACTTTAATTAAAAATCATTTTAATGAAATAAACACACAGTTTTTGACCATCTTTTATTTTACTGCCATTCCTTGCGAAGCCCTTGTTCACCGTAATAAAAATAAAATAATAAAGCAACATTATTCTTACCTATCCGATGTTCAGTCAGGTCCCCCGATGTAATCCTTCTGAAAGGTTTAATGTTTACTGCAGGGACCGCAGCTAATGCTGCCAGCCTCGCAGTAAACCCCCGAATGAATGATTTCCTCTCCCAGCTGACAGGAGAGGAAGTGATTAGTGTGGAAAGCTTAATTGATTGCTTCCCACTTTCACTTCAGGTCAGCCGGGGACACCGCACAGCATCAGTGACATCAGAGGGAATCCCGGCTGACCTGAAGTGAAAGTGGGAAGCAATCAATGAAGCTTTCCACACTAATCACTTCCTCTCCTGTCAGCTGGGAGAGGAGCTCATTCATTCAGGGGATTACAGCTGAGCAGGCAGTATTAGCTGCCTGCTAGCTGTAACCTGTTAACCCTTTCCGATGGTTTACAGTGTGGGACCTGATGTGCGTCGGATAGGTAAGAATAATGTTGCTTTTTTTTTATTACAGGAGAACAAGGAAATCGGATGGAGTACCTGAACAATAAAAGATGGTCAAAAACTGTTTCTTTATTTCATTAAAATAATTTATAATTATTGTGTGTGTGCTTTTTTTCTTTCATACAATAGGATTAATAATTGAGAGTTGTCAAATTGACAACTCTCAATTATTAACCTGACTTAAAGTCACCTTTCAATAGCAAGGTGGCTTTAACCCATTATTAACCCATTCGCCACCGCTACAGGTCAATGGGAATAGACAGGCAAAATGCCAGAAAGGGCGAATCTAATTATAGATTTGCCTTTTCTGGGGTGTCTGGGGGCAGATGTTAGTAGCCAGGGGGGGCACAAAATAAATGCACCCTCCCTCGGCTATTATTATCTGCCCCCACTCGCTGGCTTTGTCTGTCTGGTTTAGAAAATAGCGCGGGAGCCCACGCATTTTTTTTCAATGAATTTCCATCTTTAATTAACCCTTACATGTATGAAATTTTGCACACATACACTCATGTAATTGTTAGTGAAAACCATATATAAAACTACATGAAATGACATGGCTAACTGTATGTAAACCATGTGTCATTTCATGTCGGGTGGTTCTGTAATTTCACAAAAGCCAGCAATTGAATCAGCGGCTATTTTACTATGTAGAAGTGTATGAACTATAAATATATGTATATACATGTCTCACTGACATGTATATATATATATATATATATATGTATTCTATGTGTGTATATCTAGTGTTTACAAGGAAAGAAAGGGTTTATTTTAATTACGATATTTCTGTCCCATTGACTTGCATTGGTTTCCGGTATCGGAATCGGCGATACCCGATACTTTTTGAGTATCGTTCTGATCCAATCCGATCCGATACTTCTTGTTATCGGGAAGTATCGCTCAACACTACTTTTGACATATCCCCAAAATCCTTTTTTATTGCTTTTGACATCTCTTGCAAGCATTAATTCATTGTCAGCTTTAGATAATCTGATTCTTGCCCTGCAGGTTCTGCAGACATCATTATGTTCTTCTTTAGATGTGCCTCCCTCTTTCCATTTGATAAACATTTCTTTCTTCCTTTTTAGCATGTGTTAAAGTTCTTTGTTCATCCATCCTGGTTTCCTTAAATGCTTCCTATTCTTCCCTCTTTTTGGAATTGTTAATGATTGTGCTTTGAGAATCTCATTTTTCAAGATTTCCCATCCTTCCTGGCCATTTTTGTCCTTAAGGATATCCAGCCATTGGATCTCTCCGATTCTCTTTCTGAGTCTCTTAAAATCTGCCTTTCTGATATCTAACCTTGAAGTCTGAAGGGTATGCCACACTAAACAGCGTCGCTAACGAGATCGCTAAAATACGTCACTATTTAGCGATCTCATTAGTGACGCTAACGTGTGTGGCATGTAGCAACGACGTGGCCCCTGCTGTGATCTCGCTGATCATTCACTAGAGTTCTGGACCGTATTTAGATCGTTGGCGTCCCGCTGGTGACGCTATATCGCTGTGTCTGGCACCTTTTGTGAGCGATGTGCGCTGTTTTTTACATCGCAATGACCGTTAAAGTAGATAATGAGATCGCTAACCGCTTGTGAGTCGTTAACGAGATCGCTAAGTCTGGCAGCTACTAGCGACATTAAAACGATCACAAAAACGATCGCATTAGTATGCGTCGTTATTGTGATCGTTAGCGGGAGCGTTTAGTGTGGCAGTACCTTAAGTCTTCACTCGTCTTCCTCCTCTACAGTCATGGCCAAAAGTTTTGAGAATGACACAAATATTAATTTTTACAAAGTCTACTGCTTCACTTTTTCTAATGGCAATTTGCATATACTCCAGAATGTTATAAAGAGTGATCAGCTTAACAGCAATTACTTGCAAAGTCAATATTTGGCTAGAAAATGAACTAGACGCCAGGACCGTCTCTTAAAAGTGTTTCAGCTCCGGGATCGGGCTACCAGCAGTGAGGGCTTGCTCAGGAATGGCAGCAGGCAGGTGTGAGTGCATCTGCACGCACTGTGAGGCGGAGACTCTTGGAGCAAGGCCTAGTCTCAAGGAGGGCAGCAAAGAAGCCACTTCTCTCCAGAAAAAAACATCATGGACAGACTGATAGTCTGCAAAAGGTACAGGCAGTGGACTGCTGAGGACTGGGGTAAAGTTATTTTCTCTGATGAATCCCCTTTTCGATTGTTTGGGACATCAGGAAAACGCCTCATTCGGAGAAGACAAGGTGAGCGCTACCACCAGTCTTGTCTCATGCCAACTGTTAAGCATCCTGAAAGCATTCATGTGTGGGGTTGCTTCTCAGCCAAGGGAATCGCCTCTCTCACAGTCTTGCCTAAAAACACAGCCATGAATAAAGAATGGTACCAGAATGTCCTCCAAGAGCAACTTCTCCCAACCCTCCAAGAGCAGTTTGGCGATCAACAATGCCTTTTCCAGCATGATGGAGCACCTTGCCATAAAGCAAAGGTGATAACTAAATGGCTCAGGGAACAAAACATAGAGATTTTGGGTCCATGGCCTAGAAACTCCCCAGATCTTAATCCCATTGAGAACTTGTGGTCAATCATCAAGAGACGGGTGGACAAACAAAAACCTAAAAATTCTGACAAAATGAAAGCATTGATTGTGCAAGAATGGACTGCTATCAGTCAGGATTTGGTCCAGAAGTTGATTGAGAGCATGCCAGGGAGAATTGCAGATGTCCTGAAGAAGAAGGGTCAACACTGCAAATATTGACTTGCTGCATTAACTCATTCTAACTGTCAATATAAGCTTTTGTTACTCATATGTTTGCAATTATTATATTTCTGTCTGTGATAAAAAACATCTGTCAAACACACATAAAAACCAGAGGGCAGCAGATCATGTGAAAATATAATATTTGTGTCATTCTCAAAACTTTTGGCCATGACTGTAGTTATCCAAAATTCTAAAATAGCATGGTCGCTTCCTCCTAAGGTCCCAGCCACTCTTACCTCCTCAACCATTTCCTCCCTGTTTATAAGGATTAGATCCAAGGTAGCAGATCCCCTTGTTTTCTCCCCTACCTTTTGGAAGATAAAGTTGTCAGCAAAAGAGGATAAGAATTTCCTGGACCTGTTAGTTTAGCCTGAGAGATTCCCAACAAATTTCTGGATAGTTGAAATCTCCCATGACCACTATGTCATATTTTTTGGAGAACTTGGCCATTTGACGCATAAAGAGTTCATCCATATCTTCAGCTTGCATAGGCGGCCTGAAGTAAATGCCTACAATGGTGTCCTTTCCTTTGTTCACTCCTTGTATTCTTACCCAGTTTCCACAGAACTCCCAGTCTCTGAAGCTTCAATCTCTGTGCAGATATACGCATTTCTAACATACAATGCCACACCTCCTCCTCGTTTATCAAGTCTGTTTCTTGCAAATAAGTTGTATCGTTCTAGCCTTGTATTCCAATCATGTGTATCGTCCCACCAAGTTTCAGTGATTCCAATGACATCATATTTCTTTTCCTGCGTTAGTAGTTCCAGTTCTCCTTGTTTGTTGCCCATGCTTTGTGCATTCGTATAGAAACATTTTAGTTTGTGATTGGTTTCTCTTCCTCCAATATTTTTATTATTTAGATTTTTTTGTCTTCGTTCTTCCTTTCCGCTTCTCATAGCAGAGTATTCAATAGCATTTGTCAGGTGTATGGATTTTTCTGGCCTTTTGCTTCCCTTCCCACGTTATTCTAGTTTAAAGCTCTCCTGATGAGTGTAGTAAGGCAACTTCCAAATACATGTTTTCCAGTCTTCGTAAGGTGTACCACATCTCTAGTAAGTAGTCCATCGTATAGGTAATTCACTCCGTGATCCAGAAATCCAAATCCTTGCTGACGGCACCATTGACGTAGCCAGTTATTCACCTGCAGAATTTTATTCCATCTCCTTGTTTCATGGCCATCCACTGGGAGGATGGAAGAGAAGACCACCTGCGCTCCCAGTTCTTTCACTTTCTTGCCTAAGTTTTCAGAGTCACTGCAGATGGTTTCCAGGTCACTTCTTGTGGTGTCATTTGTCCCCACATTAGCAGGAATGGGTAGTCATCTTTAGGTCTGAAGAGTCCTGATATCCTGTCAGACATATCTTTAATTTTTGCACCTGGAAGACAGCACATTTCTCTTGAGGTTATATCCGGTCTGCAGATAGCGGCCTATGTTCCTCTCAACAGGGAATCCCACATGACCACAACTCTCCGTTTCTTCTTCACAACATTTTTCTTTCTCCATCCAGTAGGACTCTGAGGGCGTACAAGGTTGTTCTTTGTGTGCAAAGTCTTATCCTGATGTATTTCTTCATCGTTCTCCTGTGTGAGAGCATGGTACTGGTTCCTGAGCAGTATTGGTGCTGACTGCCTCCCGATCCTCCTGCTTCTCTGGGTCACATGCTTCCATTCCTCTGTTTCTTCAGGTTCACTTCGAATGTCTTCTCTTTCTGTACCATGAAGAGATAATTCTGCTGTCTAAGAACTCTTCATCTTCCTTAATGATCTTCAATGTAGCTAACCTCTCTTCTAGATTTTGCAACTTTTCCTCCAACATGGACACAAACTTACATTTCTGGCATGTGAAATTTGGCTTTTCCACTGGTAAATCTGTGAACATGTAGCAAGAAATGCAGCTCACCAAATGGCTCCTGGCCTCTTCCATGCTCTTATTGTTAAAGAGATATCAAAGCGGTGAAAAACATACCAAAATTCTTACCGATGTCCTCCTTTCAGCTGCAACGTCCAAAACCCAGTGTTCTTGGAGCTTGCAGAGACTCTTCATTGATCCCAGAATGAACTGGGAATATGCAAATGACCTCCTCAGGACTCCTCCCCTGGTTTACCAATGTCCTCCTTTCAGCTGCAACGGCCAAAACCCAGTGTTCTTGGAGCTCGCGGAGACTCTTCACTTGTCCCAGAATGAACTGGGAATATGCAAATGATCTCCTCAGGAACTCCTCCCCTCCTCAGTTGTTTCACACTTTTTTGTTAAGTATATAATTCCACATGTGTTAATTCATAGTTTTGATGCCTTCTGTGTGAATGTACAATTTTCATAGTCATGAAAATACAGAAACATCTTTGAATGAGAAGGTGTGTCCAAACTTTTGGTCTGTATGTACATCGGGATGACATATTCTAGATTTTTCCTGTAAATTTGCAGAAATTACATGTTCTGCATTCCTTATGTAAAGAATTGTTATGGCTGTGAGCCTGTTGGAGCCGGGTACTTTATGCATGATGAACTTGCTGTAGCTGGAACTGAAATTAAAGATAAAGGCAGTCAAGGTGTCAGGATCAAGCTGGACCACAAAGAACAGGCTCAGATTTAGTAATGGGCCCAAAAATTCAGCAGATCACAAGTTCACGGAAAGCTGGGATGTTCATAAAAGAAACCTGCAAGAACTCATGGATGACATGTCCTTTGCTTGCAAAAATTAATGAATTTAATAATGTACCTAAATATGGTGGTTGGTGGGGGCCTATTCGTCCACACCACTGGACTTGTTCATTGTTGTAAAAAAGAGAGATAAAGAGAAAAAAACAGTGGAAGAAAATAAAAATGAAAAAAAAAACACAAAAAGAGAAAAAGAGCAAAAGAAAGAAAGAATGAGAAAGAAAACAAGAAAGAAAGAAAAAAAGAAAGTGAAAGAAAGAAATAAACAATGAAAGAAAAAGACGGAAAATAGTATAAAAGGAAAAAGAAGAAAAAGTTAAAAAGAGAAAGAATCAAGAGAAATAAAAAAGGAAGAAAGAAAGAAAGTAACAAAAACAGAAAGTTTTTCATTGTTATTCTAATTGAAAGAATGAGAACATATAGAACAAAAAGAAGGAAAGAAAAAGAAGGAAAGAATAACAGAAAAAAATTTAAGCGTTAAAAAAAAGAAAAAATATATAAAAAAGAGAAATATGAGAGAAAGAAAGTGAGCAAAAGAAAGACTGAAAAAGAAAGACTGAAAAACAAAGACCGAGATAGAAAGAAAGAAAGACTGAGGAAGAAAGACCAGGAAAGAAAGAAGATCGAGAAAGAAAAGAGACAGAGAAAGACTGAGAAAGAAAGAAAGCCGAGAGAGACAAAAAGAAAAACAGAGAAAGAAATAAAGAAAGACAGAGAAAGAAAGACGAGAAAGAAGAGAAAGAAAGACTGAGAAGGATAGACGAGGAAGAAAGACGGAGAAAGATAGAATGACCAAGAAAGAAAAAAGACTGAGAAAGACATAAAGAATGAATGAATGAATGAATGAATGGGGCCATGGATGTGCTCAGTAATATTCTCTATCTCCATCCCTGCAGCACAAATGGCCTCCATGAAGACCTGTAACTCGTCCATGCTGCCCATCCCATCCTGCGCTTATGTACCTGCACCGCACTCCACCTCCTGTTTATTTGTACTAAAAACAAGGGAGCTTGGAGAAGACAAAGGAACAAAGTATTAGCTGAAGGGAGAGAATGGCTGATTAGATGGATAGTGAACCTATCGATTTTAGGTCCAAAACTATCTCAAAAGTGTTGAAGGTATAAATTGTAGGAAGCAATAAACTAATCTGTGACATTTTATGTTTCCTCACTTTCAGCACTAAGTATTTTCAGGCCCAGTGTACAAACAAGGCTCAGTACAATCCTGACTGTTCCTCCTTGTGCTACGGATCTCATAAGACGCGGAGGTTTATCTGTCGGATTCTGAATCAATCTTATCGAAAAAAATTCTGGCATGTTCCATCGGATGCCGCACGAAGCATCTACATATCTCATTTTGCTCCCTGAGACACATTTTTGCTTTTCACTAAAACCCCTAAAAAAGAATGTTACAGGAGGGACTGAAAAGGCAATTCCACAACCTCCAACATGGCGCGGTTTCCCAATACCACCCTGTCTGCTATACTTTATGCTATCTAATAGGTGAACACTACACCGGTGTCTCAGATTACAACACAATATAATACACCTGGTAAAGTTACGTAATGAGTTACTCCCAGCTCTATGAGTAGCTGCTTCATATGAACTGGCAAAGCTGACGTCACCACCTCGCCTTTAACTGCCTGCACACCTTCATTGTGCTCTCCCCTTTCAGTGCATTGCTGGCAGCTTCATGTGGAACTTCCCCCTGTCAGACCGGTTTGCAGAGGCTTGTCTGTACAAGGTGGGGTCCCTGATGCCTTTATTAACCTGTTAGTGACTGGTATGGAGGAGAGCGGAGGGATGAGTCAGCCTTCTGCAGCTCGTTTGTAATTTCATTAATTGTGAATAGCACAAGTTATATGACTGATGTCGAATACTTAATGTAATAGGAAGACTCAGCGACTGATCTACACCTAAGGCGATGTGAACACGCAGACCTTTTACCAACAAGTCATGCAAATGAGAAAGCGCAGTAAAAAAAAAGGTCAGGCACAAGTTGCATGTGAGTTGCATAAATGTGACACTTACAACATCATGGCTACTGAATTTACAGTGGCATGGTGCAAATTGCCAGCACCCGGGGCCCGGCCATTATTTTGCGCCTCAGTCATATCCCATGAACAAGTAAAATAAAATTTGGCACTCTTGTAAACTGAACGTGAGATTTATTAACATTAGCATACAAAATTAAAGTAACGTTTCGGTCTCAAACATAGACCTTCATCGGACAGATTGTTGTGGTGTAAAGGAACAAGATGCAGCGTCACCAGGATAAGGGTAACAGTCCAGGTAGATTGTGCACATCCTTACCCTTATCGTGGTGCAGCTGCATCTTGTTCCTTTACACCACAGAAATGTGTTCCTTCAAGCTCTATGTTTAAGACCGAAACATTACTTGCCAGATTTTATTTTAAATGATTTGAAGGAGTGGTATCTTATCTGAGCACCTACAAAAAAAAATACCTATAATGACCCATGAACAATTAGTGCTCCATGAGTCCCTTCCACTAGTTCAGTATTGAACCTCCTTCTCTCCCAACACACATGTACGGCTTGAGGAAAATATTTATATATATTATAGTTTGCCTTTGACTCTTTTTATTCTCTTTGCTGAAATGAGACATAACATTTTAAAAATGAAAAGTTATATATTATAAGATTTTTTTTACTTTGTATTTATTATTACATTTTTTTAAGTAGCTACATTATTTCCCTAACCCCATCCCTAACCATTCTCTTATTCTAGCCCTAACCTTATTCAATATCCAAGTTCTAACCCTATACCTAGCTCTAACTCTATCCTTTCCTATCCCTAACACTATCTATAACTCTATACCTTCTCATATCCCTAACCATATCCGTAACTCTTCCTTTATTCTATCCTTTTCCTATCACTAACCATAGCCCTATCCCTAACACTGTCTCTAACTCTATACCTTCTCATATCCTAGCCATATCCCTAACGCTTTCCCAACTCTCTCACTTTTCTATCCCTAACACTATCCCTAACATTGTCACTAACCGTATTCCTAACTCTATCCCTAACCCTAGCCCTATACCTAACCTTATGCCTAACTCTATCTCTTTTCCTATCCCTAACCCAAGCCATATCACTAACTGTATCCCTTTCCTTAACCGTATCCCTTTTCCTAATCCTATTTTTAAATCTATGTGGATGAGACTGAGATAAAACTCATCCACTGTGCTGGTACTGTAAAATACAGCAGATTTTATGTGCATAAAATCAGCACCATACACACAACATGTGAACTGAGGCTCAAAGGACCTTTAAATGAGCAGGGCACCAATCTATTTCTTATATATTCTATCAGCTCTTGTTGTCAGCAAAATCTTTGTATGTAAAAGACCTTGAATTTTTCCTGGTAAGGCAAGGATGGACATATTACAGCACTTTTCCCCCAGGAGGTAAGTGTTGCCAGAGGTGTCTGGAAGCTGCTTACCCATTCATCACTATTATTTATTACTGTATTAAATATGCAAGCATCGCCAGTCTGGGTTCACTTCACATTTCAGCTCGATCCATCGGCTACATTGTTAATCTGAAGCCTGGAAAAAGTCTCCTACGTCCCGACATCCACAACTCTTCTTTTCATTGGCCGGCCTGGTGCTTCGTCATAATTGTGATGTTGTAGTAGGATGTCTAGTTAAAAGAAGAGCTGCAGATGCCATATTGCTGTATAGGAAAATGCAGTCTTCTTGTCTGTCCTATACAGGGAGTCATTGCAAAAACGTAGCGTGCGCAAGCCTTCGGTCCATATATTCCATAGTACCATATATACGACCTACATAGTGGCACCTGATGTTTATTTCTGACACAAGGCTCAGACGTGATGGACGAGTGTCTTATGTGTACAGTTTGGTTAGGTACTTCATACTTGAAATACCTGAATATATTTAGTATATAAGTCCGCATGGAGCCACTCATGTCAAGGTCAAAGTGTTGCGAAAGTCTAGGTCTTTTTTTTAACTAGATGGAATGTCAGCTTTTGTCTGGACAGAATGCTTCTTCATACCAGAACTCTATGTAAAAACATCGATCTGTCCAAGTCCACTGGTCAAACCCTGAATGACTTAAAGACAAATGTGCCATCATACAAAATTGCAAAGTTAGGCAAACTCACTGATTTTGGTGGGACTTGTCAAATATCTTATGTGTGTGGGCACTTGTTGACTTTTTTGATCAGATGATGTCGGGGTAAAGGAGGATCAGGAGTGATGAACTCCACCACACTCGGATGTAGGCGAATGGTGGGTCGGTACGAATAGCTGCTAACTCATCGAGCGTTTAGCCATCACTTATTGAAGATTAATGGCTGATTTTTGCTTCCCTAGCAATATTAATCTGAGGAATTAATCTGTGGAATTATGATACCATTATATCTCTAAATTAATGGGACTCCCTGCCATTGCTTCAAGGGCTAAAAATTGCCCAAGTCACAGGGCTGAAATTTTTTCCCAATATTTGTTTTTTTTCCCTTTTTAATGATTATGGAGCACATTCAAGACACCATACTGTACAATGTAGATTTGCCGTCATAGACTGATGAACAAACCAAAATTATTTTTGCAGTTCAGATATTTCCACCGATCCATCCTCTTCTAATTACAAGCTGAACATGCCCGTGACCTAAATCATCCGTCATCTAATAAATCACCATTATTCCGGCGTGGGAAGAGAAAAATTGTACAATCCGCACAACTGCTCGCTAAGCCATGATGTTAATCTTTTCCCCAATTAACTTCCCATAACTTGGTTTAATGCGCGAGGCTTCTGCTGCTTGTTAATTATAAGAACAAATTCTATATTATATGTTTTAAGGTAATAAGAGCATGAAGGTAAGGTAACGTGAGGACACTTGGCCAAAGTACTAAAATGAGGAGTAACGACATGACACTCTGCTATCTCAGAGCCATAAACAGGTCCAATTGGCCAAAATAAAATTCTGGGACAAAGGCCATGGGCTTAGCTCTCTAAGGGTATGTTCACATTGGGCATTTTTGCCGTGTTTGTCCCACATAATCAATGCAGATGTTGGCAGGAAAAAGGCTGCTTACATTGGGCGTAATTTTCATGCTTTTTTTTTGCAGCTTTTTTAGTTGCGTTTTTTTAGATATTTATTTGAAAACCCAGCAAAAATTGAAAGAATTGACATGCTGCGGAACGGAAAAAACGCATTGATGGTTTATAAACACAAGGGGAAAGAAATGCAACCTGAGGATGATATCTTGGAAATTACATTAATTAGTTTAGGGCTGCTAAATGGTACTTTTTATTGCTTATGAAAAACGCACGAAAAAAGCCCGCAGATACTCAAAGTGTGAACAAGCCCTTAACAGTACTGTATGTGCTCCTAAAGTCTTTTTCAGGCCATTTTGTTCCAAACCTCGAATGATAAAGCTATCAGAAAACGCTCAAAAGAAGGATCATCTGCATTTCCATGTAAAAATAACTCGCTGTTCATATGGTCAAGATTTGGAGCGTCTTTTAACCGCATCAGGTTTCCAAAGACACCAAGAGGCTAAAAGTAGTGAATGCGCCATTCTTCAGAAGTTTTCCACGCAGGATTCACTTTATATTTTACAATGCAATAGAAGCCTCAAAAGATGTCTGGGTGTTTTTTTAAATGTTTTGCCAGCATTTTTGCTAGCGGTTTCTTCATTGTTGAATAGAGAAAAAAACAAAACAAAACGGCAGTAAAAAAGATGACTCAAAAACACTGTGAAAATACTGCGAAAAAATCACCAGTGGTCAAAAATGTTGATAAAGCGATCAGGGAATGATCAAAAATTAGCAAAACAATACTTCAGGACAAAAAAAAAAGATGGGTGCAGAAGCGTCTTACTCTTGGAAACTTGGCGGGTTCACCCACATGACATTTAAGTCTTTTCATACTGGCATGCCAGACCTGGTATGTCACTCTCCACAAGGAGAAAACTAAGCCCTTAGATCCCAGTCGTAGCCTCTCACTGAGGCTGGTTTCACACTAGCGTATCTGTGCGCAGCGTATGATCCGCATAGGTCTGCATGCGTCACGCGTACATATATTTAACATTGTGTACACAGGGACATGCGTTTGCATCAGGTCGCCTGCGGATGCGTACGCATGTGTAGTTTCGCGTTGTGCGGCGGTGTCCGACGAACACAACATGTTGCATTTTTTGAGGCATCAATTATGCACATTCATGCGCATGCGGATGAGTGCGTCACAACAATGCATTACTGTCTATGGGAACGCATTGGTACGCAAGGACACGCGTACGCATGCATTCGATACGCATGCCTACTTCAGAATGAGCAGGTCCAGGAAGTGATTTCACCACCTACTAATTGGCAGCTGTATAAAATGAACTGTCGGCACTTCAAGGCCATTACTCTCCAGACTCTGGATGTGAGCACAATACAGTTTATGTAAGAATGGAAGCTTTGAAAATGTCTGTCTGTCTCTGCAGTATGTACTCTATACTAATTTTTTGCTGTTCCTTGTAGACTGGTTGCTGCTCCTGTCCCGGACTACTGTTGTGGCTTGCTTCTCGTGTCCAGGATTTCTCCGTTCCGGTGCTGTGGTATTGGCCCTTCACTTCTTGTGTCCAGGATTTCTCCGCTCCGGTGCTGTGGTATTGGCCCTTCAATTCTCCTGTCCAGGATTTCTCCGTCCCGGTGGTGTGGTATTGGCCCTTCACTTCTCATGTCAAGGATTTTTCCGTCCCGGTGGTATGGTACTGACCCTAATTTCTCCTGTACAGGACTTTGGTGTTTTGGTGGTGTGATATTGACCCTTCTGTTATGTTTCGGTAGCTGAGGAGAAGCTGCAAAAATAGCCAAAGTAGCAATACACCAGAGAGGCTGGAAACTATTGGATTGCAGTAACCTAAACTGACCGCCACACTAGAAGTAGCCGTGGAGCGTACCTACGGTGATCCTAGACGCCTCATCACAGCCGGAGAGATAGCTACACCTAAAGGCAGAAAGATGAATGCTATCTGCCCCGGAGCCGAATCCCCAAAGAAATAGGAAACCCCCAAACATGTAATGGCGGTTACACAAGAAGAAAACACGGACACAGACAGAAAATAGAATGAGCAAACGCTGGGGCCCTATCTGTCTAGATAGAAAAGTATAGGAAAGAATTCTGACTGCAACCCAAAAAAACCCTGAAAAAATACCAACACTTCTGATTAACAAAAAACCTGAGATCACACGATCTCTACCACCTAAATCAGATCTCTGGTGTAACACACAGCAACGCAGCAAATAAAAAGTGACAAAGGAACAAAGCAAAAATGCAAACAAACAATGAGCACAATTGCAGCGCAAGACCCCAAAAGGGGACCAGGCTGCAGTCCACTGCAAGCAGCAAACCAGCAGTGAAAATCCAACAGAGGAAAAAAAAGCAAAACACTTATCTAAATGAGAGCAGGAAAGCAAGATGTTCTCCAAGCAAGAGCAGGAGGAACAATTGATTACCAGCAAGGCTGCTGGGAACTCAGGTCACTTATATCATACCATTCAGAGCCAGCTGAAGGCCATTCAGTAATTAGTTCATTACCCTCAGCAACTACCGGAGGGAGCACCAGCTCAGAAGTCGCCTCCAAGGTATTCACAACACCTTTCTGTTCTTGTGTCCACGATTTCTCTGTTCCGGTGCTGTGGTATTGGCCCTTCACTTCTCGTGTCCAGGATTTCACCGTCCCGGTGCTGTGCTGCTGTCCAGGTGCTGTGCTGCTGTCCCTGTTCTGTGCTGCCTGACTGATGCCCTGTTAGACTCCTGCCTGGAATGTAAGTATTGGTGTCCATTGTGTTTATATATTTTTTTTATTTACTTTTTTTTGTTTGGCTCTTAACAAGTTTAATTTTTGTGCTCTGTTCTTTTCTGTTGTGTTTCACTTGACTGCTGCCTGCTATTGAAACATGTCCTCCAGTGAAGCTTCCCAGATTATGTAATCACATTTGATATTCGATTGGTATGTATTGACTGCCAATACTATACATGTGGTAAATCATGTGTTTTCTTTACAGGAACCTAACAGTGTGGAAGAGTAGGAGCAGTCGAGTGGAAATTAATCTTCCCTGGGTCGTCGGCCTCAAGTTCCTGAGGAGGAAAGACGGGGTGTAAGTAGTCTTTTCATTATCAGAGTTATAATTGAATTTGTTTTGAGTTTTACTTACAAATTCTTTTTTGGTTTATTTGATATATAGGTTCCACAACGTGAGGAAATTAAACCAGAGATTGATAACGACCAACTCATTCACTCTGTGCAAGAGTGAGCAGCGTTGTGGGACCCCCCATGATCGTAATCATTCCGACTCCATATTGATTCGACAACTCTCAGAAGAAGTGGCAAGATCGCTGCTGGCTGATTGGGACTGTGCCACTCCAACTGCCAGAAACGATTTTCGTTAAGTATTGCAATGTGGTTTGACGCAGAAGTGAACCTGGTAATGTAGGTGCATTGTTTTACAATTAATTTTTTCCTTTTTTTCCCCCTTCACAGTGAAGAGAATAAAAGTCAGTTGGTGTTCGATGAAGGATCGCTTCAATAAGGACATGAGAGAGGAGATTCGGGTTAAAAGTGGTGCTGCTCCAACGCTCAGAAAATATAAATAGTCAACTTTAGTTTCTGAGGCCTGCGCTTGGTCAGCGAACGTGAATATCTTTTGTGTTGTCTAACTATTATAATAAACAATATAATTACTAATGTTTTTCATTTACTTTACACACAGAAACCGGTGCAGCACAACACAATCTGGATAGTCCTCAGTTGGAGCAGCTCCTCATCGACCAGCCAACGAACAGGCCCAATCCCAATCATCCACCAGCGATGGAGCAACCTGGCTTCACAGGCTGGGGAACAGGCAGCCATCTGATTTTCCCCTCTCCCAGCCCTCTGCCGCTGGTTTTGTTGGGTTTTCTCGTCAGCGGCAGAGGGCCTGGGAGAGGCCAGTCATGCCTGAGTTTCTACACTTAGGCTCAATCTTCCAGGATGGGATGAAGGTGGTTTTAGAAAGACTGGATAGTGGATTCACTCAGGTGAACACACTTTTCCAGGAAGTCCACAGACGCCTTGACCGCCTGCAAGTTGACCTTCAGAGACCGGCGCAACATTTTTTCTCATCAGTAGAACAGTGCGTGTTGGAAAACCTAACGCCTGATCTCCAGCTGAACGTGATACAGGCCTGCCAGGCTGCATACAACCACCGCAGCAGTCCCGATATCAACAGCAGGCACAATGTTCTTTTCAAACAGGTCAACAAGGGCCAGCACAGCAGCAGTGGCAGAATCCTCCAGCACCTTTCCAAACATCTCAAGGACTTGGATACCCGTCTGCTCAACAACCGATGACAGCACAAGTGACCTATCCACCACCACCACCGCTGGACATTAGGACTGTTCCTACAGTTTCCAGCTACACCACGCAGCCGAGTTCAGCAGCCATGCAGCCTACAACTTCCACCATGCAGCCGAGTTCAGCAGCCATGCAGCCTTCAACTTCCACCACGCAGCCGAGTGCAGCACCCCAGTGACAGGGAAAAACAAAACGTCGTGGAACCAGCAAAACGGCCAGGAATCGAAAAGTTGGCAAGAAACATTACCAACCACCTCCACACTCACCTCCAAATGTGTCTCCGTTTCCAACTCTGTCCCCACCTTCCATGTGTTCTCTCCCTTCCAATGTGTCAATACCTTCCAATTTGTTTTCCACTCCTAATGTGTCCTCTTCCCCCAGTGTTACATCTGCTATCAAATATATCTGACCCAATCCTCCACTTATTTGCCACTTCCCCTGTAACAACTTCCCAAGCTACTCCTAGCCAATCATCACAGCCAGACACCCCCCAGGTCCACAATATCACACAATCGGGCAGACAATGAAAGTAAACCTTTTTTTAATTTTTATTTATTTATGTTAAAGTAAGCATTGTTTTTATTTTTGTTAATAAATTTGTTTTTTTTCACAATCACTGTCTCCCTGTGTTTTCTTTATCTCTTTATTTAAATGTGTGTATTGTTGAGTGAAGTATTAACCGGGTGTTACAGTCAAGGTATTTAGTATTAAATTTACATTCAAGGTGTTAGCATTAAAGTCAGCAAACAATACAGATACATTTTAATTTTTAGCGGCTTAAACTATTTCATCTTGCCATGCCACACGTCCAATATCCAAAACAAAGTAGGCAGCAAATTTATCCCTCATTTGGGCAACTTCCACTGTAGTCCTCAGAGGGTGATCTTGGTAATCCCGCAATCTGATAGTAACAGGTTCAAGTTCTAAGTGGGGATGCTCTTTCACTAGGATGTAATTGTGCAGAACAACACACGCTTTTACAACCTCATCAATTGTCTCAATTTTTAGATTGATGGCTGTTCCCAAAATGCGCCATTTAGATACCAGCAATCCAAAGGCACACTCCACAATTCCTCGTGCCCTTGTCAGTTGGTAGTTGTAAATCCTTTTGGTGTGATTCAAGTCCCGACTTGATTACGGTTTTATGAGGTTGGCACACATTTGAAATGCCTCATCCCCAACCACAACAAATGGCATTGGTGGTCCTTCAGTGTTCGGAAGAGGTCGTGGCTGTGGAAAATTCAAGTCATTATCATACAAACGGCCCATGTCAGAGTTTTTGAAAGTCTGTGAGTAGTTTCCTCGTCCAAATGAGCCAACATCCACAGCGACAAATCGACACTCTGCATCTGCAATCACCATGAGAACAATATAAAAGTATTTTCTGTAATTGAAATACTCGAATCCACTTCCAGCAGGTTTCATAATCCGAATGTGTTTGGCGTCCACAGCCCCCAGTTTGGAAAATTGCAAATGTCCTGGAATCTTGCACCATTTTCCAGCCAGAGTTCAGTTGTGTGTTGGGGGAGGAATTCTTCATGCAGAACGTCACATAAAGCACGGCAGGTGTCTCCAACAATCCCAGAAAGCATGGACACTCCAATTCTCAATTAAAAATGTGGAGATGATAAGGTCTCTCCGGTAGCCAGGAATCTGCCAAACAGAAAATGGGTAAACAAATCAGTACATGGCTTTTAGAACAATCATATTAATGACAGGTGTTTCTTTTTCAAAATTACATACCTCAGGGTCACCACCAGACGTTCCTCAGCAGGAATTGCTCGACGTAGCTGTGTGTCCTGCCTGGTGATGGATCCTCGGACACATAGCAGCAAGCCATGGAAGCTCTGTTCAGATATTCTCGTGTACTCAAAAAACTTCTCAGGGTTTTCACGCAGCTCTGTGTACAACGAGTGGTAGGCTCCATGACTCTCTCGGACTTCAACGATGGGGTGTTGCCAATAGGGATGATGCCAACGTCTCCATCTTTCTCTTCTTCTTTCTTCTTCACAAGCCACAGCAAAGGCAGCAGCCAATTTCAATGACAAATCAAGATTAATCATGAAGCTGTCCATGCTAAGATCCATCTTGCAGCTGGATACAACAGCAAAAGACAAGGATTTCATCAGTACCGTGTGTATATATATATATATAGAAGTCCCATGAGACACGCCCATTGATTGTCTGGTGTCAACATTTGAAATATCGAAGGCATGCGCAGAAACAACGCACACGCATGCAAAATGCATACAAACGCATGCACACACAGCTATTTTTGGCCTCATGCGTAACATGATGTGGGTAAAAAATGCTGCTAAACATGCATTTGCATGCATTTGCGCATGCAGATGATACGCTGCGCACACAAACACTAATGTGAACCTAGCCTTAGTCAAATCAGATCTCATACATTGCACTGATGAGGGGCAACACCCCAAAACACAGTGTCTGCATATTGATATTCTGATTTGGCTTTTATCCTAAGTCATATGGCAAGGCTCGTTAAAGGGTTGATATTGAGTTGTAGGATTGCTGCTACCAATAGTACCAGAGTTCAAGTCCTCTTACTCTGTGAAGAGAAAATTTGCATATACCATTTCAATTAGAAATCTTTGGACATTTTAAGCAACAACTCTGTTTCCCTGGGGAAAGTCTCAAAGCTGTGCAAAATGGCTCTTTTTATAAAGATTAGCATAAAATCAACCTATTTTGTGGCCCTGTTCTTGTGCCAGGAGACAAACAGAACTCCTAAATTTTGTTGGTGCCATTTACACAAAATGTATTCTATGTATTCTTACCTCCCAAAATATGAATACCACTGACAGAGAAGAACTTCACCCATATCCACTGGAAATAATAAAACTAATCAGGAAAACCCATGCAGAGGCAACTTTGCACAAGACAAGTTCCCTTAACAGTCTTAAAAGTATGTGTATTTATTTAGAGTGTCAATTGACCTAAGGCCTCATCTTGGTTGTTGCCCATACAGAGCGCTGCAGCTGATATCAAAGCCACTGGAACTGCTGCGCTCTGCATAGGTTCTGCAGTAGGCCAGGTATGGGCTGACATGCTGAATGAAGCTACAACTTGCTGGCCACATGTTACTCACTGCTCCAGTGCCCTGCTAGTAGAATTCTCTAGGGCATGTTCCTACCTTTCTGGTTGATATTGACCGTGGAGAAGGGGCCAAAAATGCTGAGCTTCATAACAATGTGTTGCTGTGCCACTGCCAGATACCCTGAACAACAGTTTGTCTCTCTTCAAACCAAAAAAAATGGAAACTGAAATTCCACATTCCCGATTGTTATCTCTCCTGACATCATCTGTCATAGGAGAGATGTGTCTTTAGCTGGCATTACAGTATATGGAGCTGTTCCATTGTATGACGCTGGTCCACCAACTTTAATCTGGTCTTGACATATTTTGTGCTTGCAGATTAAGGTATGTAATTTAAGGGAACCTGACAGCTGTATGATTTCTGCCATATAAGTTTGAAACGGGGACCAAGGCAAATCTGAGACTAATTGGACAGGCTGACCCCGGAGCTTCTCTCCTTGCATGCGGGTGTAGGGAAAGATTTGTCGTGCCAAGGGATCAAGAAAAGAAAAACCGCCTGTCCGACTAGTCTTTCATATGGCTCAGTCCCCGGCAGCTTTTAAACTATCTTTAGCTTCGAAACGCTGCAGTGTTTAAGAGTCAAACATACCTGGCTAAAATCATACAGCCAGTGTCTGATACATGCTGTTTGTATAAGAGATTAGCCTCTGCCAGAGATGTCTGTTGGAGGCTTTCTCATAGAGAACATAGGAGCATTCAGCCAAGCAAGCCCTCTTGTGTATGGGAGGTCAGTCGAGATATATGCCGACCAAATGATCTTTTGGCCGACATTGATCTGTAGTGTACAGGACGGCTTAAGGCTAACCATATTCATCAGATATCTGGTGGCCAAATGATCATTTGGCAGGTAGCTATTTCTCCTGACTCCCCCACACAGGAACGATCAAACTCCTTTGGCAGTGGCTTATCTCTCTTCAATCAAAGGATCAGTAGTTGAAATTCAAAAGTTTGGACTCATCTCTTCCCCGACATCATCGGTTACGGTAGAGTCGGGAGGCCCCCATACACATTAGATGATCAGTCGACCATCATTGGGTTGGGTTGACATTTATGCTGTGTGTATGGAGGCCTTTGTTTGAAGCATATGCGAATACAGCATGGCCTATCCTTCATTTATACATCATCAGGAAAGAGCTGGAAAGCCCCCACACACATGAGATTGTCAGTTGATCTCGTGGGATAGACTGCTTTCACCAACTTTTTTCTTTTATTCATTGCCAGCTTCCTAAAGTCTATAGAATCAATAAACTAAGTACATCTGCGAGATGGCCGCCATCCATGTTATTAAAAAGCCTTGAGAGCTCAAAATGGATTCAGCGCTGGAATGGAAATATATTGTGCATGCTGTATGTTTTGCCATAATTGGCCTGCTTCTTGTGGTCCTTTAGAGACCAATTATCAACTTTGAAACCAAGCAAGGTGGCAGCGTTGCTAGGACTGGGATTCTGAGCTTTGGACATTAGCGAGCTATGCTTTTAAAAAAAGAATAGAAAATTAACTCCTTATAAGCAGAGAATGTAGAGTCGAGCAATACGATACCTAACTGTATGAAGAAACGCCATAAAAATAAAACCAAATTTAACACCAAATAAACTCTACAAGAAATTGGAAAACAAATGTGTCTATACATTTCTTATGTCACTATACCTAATTTTCTTCGATTCTTCCGAATCGGAGATCAGTGCACCATTGTCTTCAAATGCAAAATGGCAGCAATTTTCAACTACGCCTTCTCTGGCTTTCTCTGCTCAGGGATGGACACATCACAATCTTTATTGGCACTGGTACATCATATAGAAATTGGTAGAAAAAGAAGGTAGAGGAGGCATGGTGACCACAGCACCTATCATGCCTCTGCATTGGCCATATTAAACATGAAGAGAGCAAGGCACCAATTTCAGATATGATGAAAGTGGCAGCAGAGCCATGTGGTATAGTGCTGTTTCTTAGAAATGTATACTAAGAAATGTATACTCACCACATTCATTACGGGGGGGTGGAGGGTTGGTTTAAAAGATAATTCTACTTCTAGTTATAGTCCGACTGGTCTAAGTTTAACGTGTCTAAAAATTTGCCAGTTTTTGTAAATCTGCCCCAATGTGTAAGAAAGTTTTATGAAACTTTCAGAAATTTCTCAGAAGTTCCAAAGTGGTTCAGGTGGAGTTATCTTTCCTTGACTTTGCTCCTAAGATCCAGTTTGCTACTGTAGTTCTGTATCCAAACAGTCTAGCCAGGGCAGAGTGGCCAGTTGGTGCAACTTTTGCACCCAACACCTCGAGCTGCTCAGCACTCCAATTCCCATCCACTCTGGAGTTAATGAAGTGCTGCTTCAGAGCAAATGTGTTTCGGCTGAGGCAACCGGTGGTGTAGCTTAGATTGGAACTATAATGTAACCTGGCCGTTTATCCAAGAGGTTTAACAATGTACCTTTCTTGTGTTGTAGTGTGGGGGGAAGAAGTTATGTTGGAGGTAATGGATGCTCGAGCTGTCAGACTTCGTTGTGGGGCTCAGTAAAGACCCATTTTCTCATTGGATGAAAGACGTCCAAACCTTCAGATTTCAGCGGTAGCTGCAGACCATCTGATGTCTATAGAGGCTCCCAACTCTCGGCTAAGAGATGATGCTGGGGGAGAGAAAGGATCAGGCAGTTAGATTTTCAATGCCACGAGACAAGGTGCTGTCAGAGTAGTCTTCTGGATTTCTTCTTTGAAAACACAGCACCTCTTGGCTGATTGATCATGTGCATGGGCAAGACAGGAGAGATATTTGCCGTCTGACGGCTATTTATGTTGTATGGCTGACTTAAGAGTCTGGGTCCTAGAACTGATTCTCAACAAACCAGTTTGAAGAATCACACCCATGACCTGCGAGGTATCTGCAATTAGTTCCTCCATTCTTTGTATGACGGACACCTCTCAGAACCTCCTGGGTCGGATCATCTTGGTTTTTCCAGTTTTGAGGGAATTAGTTTTTAGCACCCTAACGCAAATGATGCCTTAATAAGACACTAATTTTTAAACCATTTGTATTCCTGAAAATATATTACAAAGTCTTTTCGGCAGAAAAGTTGTAAAACAAGAAAGGCCGGATCATTTATGTATGGAGGATGGTTAAGGTTCCTCATCTTTCTCTGTTTTTACTTGGTAGCCTGGAGGCACACAGCATCGTATTGGACTATGCCACTAAAAACAGAGAGCGGAAACCCTAAAATAAAAAATAGTTTCACTTCTCCACCCAAGTTGATGTGTCCCATGCCGTATACCTTCAGCATTGCCCTGGCTCATTCACTCAGAGTTTTGCAGTTTTGGGCCTCTTTTGGAGGGAAGATTGCCATTAATTATTTCAGCCCTTTGATCCAGTAAATTACCTGTTTTGGGTTCTAAGGCCTGAACATGAAAATGCTGCAATGTCAACTTGCCTCCAGTAAACCCAAGGGCTGTTTTCTCATAATTAGCCACTGCTGTATAATGTCACTTCATGTAACTCACCGTAGGGTCATGATGGTCATTGTTTAATATCGTTTGCCAATCTGTAGGCTAGGCGATCAATATCAGATCAGACAAGGTCTGACACCATCACTGATGAGAGAACATAACGGGGTTATCCACCTTTTGGACAATTTTATTTTCCTTTAAATGCATTTATTTCGGGTTCAAAATATTTTTTTGCTATTGAGTTTTATTAAAAATGTTTCACCATTTGGCTTTTATAGGCTTTTTATTTCTCTGTACATTCAACTTTGATGTGGTCTATGGTCATAAATCAGCTGGAAAGAGCTCAGAAAAAGACAGATAAAAGAGTTAAGAACTCCTCATCATACCATTAGATCGAGATCACTCAGTTAGCTCATTTTACAGCCAGCAACAGACAGTGCAACATAGAGGTTATGGAAGGCAAATGGTGCAAAATTGTTAATGAAATTCAATTGCAAAAATAATTTTTAACCTCAGATACATGCATATATGTAAAAAAACACCCTTTACGTTCCCTTCTTTGTTTAACAGGCACAGATTTGTACTTTTGGAATTGGCTTTGCTTGGCTGCATCTCAGCCTATTTTATTTCAATAAAGCTCAGCTGCAGAGATCTGCAGTACCAGACACTGCCACTACAAAATGTGCGATTCTGGTAATTGGTAAATAATGAATTTTCGGGGTATCTTTTCTAGGGTGAATCAGTGGATATGAGGTCGGGGTCACACAACAGTATTTCCTCTCGCACAGCAGTGAGCCTTCCTCAAATGTGATAGATAGATAAATTGATATTGGATAGAGATAGATAGATAGATAGATAGATAGATAGATAGATAGATAGATAGATAGATAGATAGATAGATAGATAGATAGATAGATAGAATGGCATATAGCGCATCCCAGCCTTCTGCAGGTCTACAATTTTGTTCCTGGGGTCCTTAGACAGTTCTTTGGTCTTGGCCATGGTGGAGGAATAGGAGTGTGATTGATTGAGTGTGTGGACAGGTGTATTTATACAGGAAACAAATTCAAACAGGTGCAATTAATACAGGTAATGATTGCAGAGTAGGAGGACTTCATAAAGAAAGACTAACAGGTCACTGTGAGATCCAAAATTCTTGCTAGTTGGTAGGTGATCAAATACTAATTTCATGCAATAAAATGCAAATTAATAATGTAAAAATCATATAATGAAATTGTAATGTAATGGGCCCCATCCTATTTATATATTCCCCATATTGGCATATATGTTCCTCATCCAGGGACCCATCATGGTTATATAGCCTCCATTTTGGTATACATGTCCTTTTTCTGTGCCCATCCTGGTTTAATTATCCCCCTATCCTGGTTTATATGTCCCCCATTCTGGTATATATGTCACTTATGTTAATTATCATTGTAAAACTCCTTTTGTCAGTGTTGTTTCCAAAAACTATTTTCAAGATCACCTCACCTGCATTGCAGTGGCTTTTAAGGCACGTTAGTTACAATCCAAACTGCTCTGGAATTTAACTTAGCCAAATAGTTGCTTTGTGTTGTGTTTTTCCCCAGCTGCTTTGATTTGGTATTTCCTAATAGACACCTACCGGTTACTTACCAGTCTGCATTGCTGAGATGAATGCACTGACCTCCAAATTTGTACTATTGAGGCTAAAAATGCATTTATATCCATGGTATTGTTATTGTAATATGCTTGTATAAAAATTATTTATTTGATTTTGATATATTTATTTAAAAAGATATTGACAGAGCGTCTTCATAAAGGTTTAAAGTAGCACTTGGCACTTTATAATATTAATCACATAGACACTTTGATATCTCTTTATTATTTGAACGTGTTTATTTCTTAACATCTACCTCATTTTAACCCACTTTAAGAAAATAACTCAGAGAGTAACCATATAAGATCTATTTACGTATGTTAGCTATTTACAAGGGTCTCGGTCCCTCCTTCAAATCCTGCACCTTTTCTGATTTTAATTATTTTTTACTGTGACATCAATAAAATAGTACTTCTGATCTCTACCTGAGTATACAGTAATTGTGCACCTAGATAAATATGTTGTAGAGTCTTCTAATATTAAGGAAGTGTCACCCATGGATTTAGGGACAAATTAATAGGACTAATCTTTTGTTAAAAAGCATGAAAACATTCAGTCGTAATGCAAACCAGGGGCCACCTGCCACATGAATTTCCTTTCATGCACCCAATTTGTCTGTAATTTGGAAGGCAAATGTCCATTGCAAAAAAAAAACTGACATAATTTGTTCCCCTATTTGAATACATCATGTAAAATCCTGTCTGTGAGCGCGTGATGATCTTCTGCGGCAGGACATTGAGGCTTTGCTATAATTTGACTTTTCACATTCAGCCTAATGTCAGAGAAACACAAATCGAGTTCATGAACTTTTATCATTCTTACTTTTGATGGTTTCAATATTTATTGCTTAGAAATCACATTTGCATCAATTATGTAGTGAGGATTGTATGCTTAAAAGGGTTATTTCCCAATTTGCTGATTACTGGGGATCCCAGTGGTCAGACCCCTAGCAACCTCGAGATTGGGGCTTTAGAACCTTGAGAATGAGGTTGTGCAGCACTGTGCTGGGGGTGGGGGTGTG
The DNA here is from genome assembly GCA_033576555.1 of Oophaga sylvatica. Taxonomy (NCBI): domain Eukaryota; kingdom Metazoa; phylum Chordata; class Amphibia; order Anura; family Dendrobatidae; genus Oophaga; species Oophaga sylvatica. The sequence goes on from JARQOD010000003.1 coordinate 364,644,657, forward strand.
TATGTACCGCCTCTGCTCCATCGCTGTCTATGGATCTGACGGGTACAGTGTTCAGCTATTTCCATCAGTCTCAGACAATGAATGGAGCAAAAGTATTCAAGCAGCTGACAGTTTTGGCCACTCACGCACGGGTCAACGCTTTCGAATCCAGGAACGGTACTCTTGTACATCTAGCTTTGTAATCTATATGCTCGTGTGTCCGTGTGGACTCATGTATATAGGCGAGACAACGATGGAAGTTAAGGCTAGGATAAGTAAACACAAAAGTACTATCAGGACGAAGATGATGGAACTGCCGGTATCTAAGCACTTTGTAGAATGTGGACACTTGGTCAGTCAGCTGAGATTTAGGGTTATTGACGGGGTTCCACCCTTAGGAGAGGTGGGACAGGATAAGTTGCTTAAACAGAAAGAACTCCGGTGGATCTCCGTTTTGGAGACATTGCAACCAAAGGGGTTGAATATCGAATATAATTTGCATATTTGTGCTAGGTAATTTTTGCATCTATATTCTGTGTTTGTTTTTAGATATATATTTTACTTATGTTTGTTGTTTTCGTAGGATTATTATCTGGAGTGATCGGAGCAAGTGGTGACTTAATGGTTCCTGATGACATCATTTATTTTGTAGATATTATATATATTTCTTTAGGGTTGCTATATTGTTAATCTTCCATTCTATATAGATCCGCATGTGCGGTCTCTTGCTTACATTATGCCAATACTGACGGTCATGTGACCTGCAGGTTTCCTGATGACATAGCTGGAGTAATATAAATAATGATAGAGTTTATTGTGCATGCGTGTTCTTTTTTCAGGTGTCGGATGATGCCGGTGATCGCGCGCTATTTTAGTGTTTTCAGCTTAGAATAGAGGCTTATGATGGGACTATCATGTGATTAGACCTCGGATGATGCTTGCGGTCATGTGACTGGGTGTCTGATGACGCTGGTGTTCACATGATCCACTGGGCGTTTGCTATGATGACTTCTGAACATGTGCCTTTGTTTACCACACAGTGGGGAGTGAGTTAGCTGTGCCTCCCGATTTGTTATCCTGTGGGTATTGGATAAGTGCTCTGACTAAGCGCTGCTGAACTGACACTGATTGGATATGGAGGACGCTGCTGCTAGTGAGTACCTGATTGGTGCAGCACCAGAATGGGAGTGTGCAGTAACAGATCATCGATTGGCAGACTAAATGGTGATATTGTTTATATGGAGTAATCTATGGCATATTAATGCACAATTATAACACTGCTGTATTTTTCTATGATGTCACTATTCTGAGCTTGATCACTGTTTTAAATTGATTATCGTTGTATATTCTGTATATATGTCTATTTGTATTATGGGCGGTTCCTGGATGGTGATTGGCTCCTCCACCCATTTAAGGACACCATTTTGCCTGTTTGTGTATACTTGATAAAGGCCTGAAAATGGCCGAAACGTCGTATTTTATGGTGGCTGAATAAAGACTTGTTATACTTCACCTGGATTGGATGCTGTTCCTATTTTTTCGTTGGAATGAATGGAGCAAAGACCGGCCATGAACACCTCCGCTACATTCAGGACTGGGCTACAGAGCCCAGATCCGGAGACCGGTAAACCCCAATTATCAGCAAGTCATCCCCTATCCTTTGGATAGGTGGTAACATTTTTTTTTTTTTTAAATAACCCTTTTAAAAAGGAGCCATGACCTGACCATACCAGGGGGCTTTCCGGTGTATGACATTATGTATACGGATTTGTATTTAGAGCCAAGGATGGAATTAGATACTGTCTTATTTTTGATCTGATCTTGGAGCCATAATATGACATTTAAAAGGAGCCTTATATTTTCAGGTCATCCCAATGTAATTGATCATTTGCCCACCATTGCTGTGTAAATGGACACTGTATGGCGGCACTCTGTGTATTATTGTCCTGAAGTGATTATCTATTTAATGCTGCAGACAGCTCATAAATAAAAAATTACCAACAACAGCAGCTATCTGATTAGTCAATTAGTCATTGTGGCATATCCTCATGTAAAACTGACATTGTTATGTAAGGAGGTGGCAGAGACCCTTGGCTGCTCCCTCTCTCCTTCCCTGTATGTGGTCATTAATGTGTATTGTCCTGTACTGTATTGTTAGTGTATGTATTAAGGTATGTGCCGTGTTTGCCTTGTCTTACTGTATCACCATTGTCTATTGCAATGTATGTAGTTTAGGGATAGCAAATGGTTAATTTAGGGGCTGGGTCAGCAGCCTCCAAGCAGACAGGAAGTCCCTGTCTGCAGGACAGAGCCCAGGCAGGACAGCCTGAGGCACCCACACCTATATAGTAGTGCTCGGTCCGCATGCGGCTCATTACAGTAACCCATGGTCATGTATTGAGTGACGCGGCCTACTTAAGAACAATGTCTGAGTTGTGTCGGTTGCACCTGTGAAAAGTACCAGGGACTGTTCCGCATCCCGGAGAGGGCAGTGAGCCCTGCATTACGCCTAAGTAAGGACTTTTTGTTTGTTTTCCCCCTCTTCCAAGTTTATTTGCGCTCGTTTGCGCACCTTTTGCTGGATCACGGGCCTGAAAACCTTATGAGGGTTAACTGATATGCGTGCGGCTGTTGCTAAGACCGTATTCTCTGAACCCGGAACTTTGTACCCTGTTAAGCACAGCGCATCAAGTTGCTGCTAAGACTGTGATCTGGTCAAAGGGGGAAGTGATATGATTTGGTAGCTGAGGAGGACAGGAGCAAAAACAGCCAAGGCAGCCGAACACCAGAGAGGTTGGGAACTAAAAGGTTGCAGACCCCTAGACTAACCGCACAACTAGAAGCAGCCGTGGGACGTACCTACGGTGACCTAGACGCCTCGACCCAGCCAGAGAGATTAGCCACACCTGAAGATAGAAAGAGGAAAGCTAACTGCCCCGGAGTAGAGCCCCAAAGGAATAGGCAGCCCCCACACATATAATGGCGGTTAGACAAGATGAAATTACAAACGCAGGTAGAAAATAGAGTAAGCAAATGCTGGGGCCAAAAGCTATCTAGACAGGACCGGATAGGAAAGAATACTGTCTGCAACCCAGCAAAACCCTAGGAAAAATTCCAACACTTCTGATTCGAAAAATACTGAGACCACACGATCTCGCCCCCACTTAATCAGATCTCTGGTGTGAACACGCCGCTACCCAGCAGCAATGAAACAACAGGAACAGAGCAAATGAACAGAAACAAATGAGAACCAGAGACCAGCACAGGCCCCTGTACGGGACCCGGCTGACCTCACCATAATGACGGGGTCTGTACCACAAGAATGGCGCATAGCAAATGTGGTGCCAATATTCAAAAAGGGGGCAAAAACGGAACCTGAAAATTATAGGCCAGTGAGCTTAACAACTACTGTGGGTAAAATCCTGGAGGGTTTTTTAAGGGATACTATATTAGAGTATCTGAGGCTGAATAACCTCATGACACAGTATCAGCATGGGTTTACGAGGGACCGTTCTTGTCAGACTAATCTGATAAGCTTTTATGAAGGGGTAAGTTCCGGACTGGACCAAGGGAACGCAGTGGACGTGGTGTTCATGGACTTCTCAAAAGCTTTTGATACGGTGCCACACAAAAGGTTGATACAAAAAATGAGAACAATGGGGATAGGGGAAATATGTGTAAGTGGGTTAAGAACTGGCTCATGGATAGGAAACAAAGGGTGGTTATTAATGGAGCACACTCGGACTGGGTCACGGTTAGAAGTGGGGTACCACAGAGGTCAGTATTGGGGCCGCTTCTCTTTAACATATTTATTAATGACCTTGTATGGGGCATACAGAGTAGTATTTCAATATTTGCAGATGACACTAAACTCTGCAGGGTAATAAATACAGAGGAGGATAATTTTATATTACAGGAGGATTTATGTAAACTAGAAGCTTGGGCTGATAAATGGCAAATGAGCTTTAATGGGGATAAATGTAAGGTCATGCACTTGGGTAGAACAAACAAGATGTATAATTATGTGCTTAATTGTAAAACACTGGGCAAAACTGTCACTGAAAAAGACCTGGGTGCATGGGTGGACGACAAACTCACATTTAGTGGCCAATGTCAGGCAGCTGCTGCCAAGGCAAATAAAATAATGGGATGCATTAAAAGAGGCATAGATGCTCATGAGGAGAACATAATTTTACCTCTATACAAGTCACTGGTGCGACCACACTTAGAATACTGTGTACAGTTCTGGTCTCCGGTATATAAGAAAGACATAGCTGAACTGGAGCGGGTGCAGAGAAGAGTGACCAAGGTTATTAGAGAACTGGGGGGTCTGCAATACCAGGACAGGTTATTACACTTGGGGTTATTTAGTTTGGAGAAACGAAGGCTTAGGGGTGATCTTATTACAATGTATAAATATATGAGGGGACAGTACAAAGACCTTTCTAATGATCTTTTTACTCTTAGACCTGTGACGGGGACAAGGGGGCCTCCTCTACGTCTGGAGGAAAGAAGGTTTAGTCATAATCACAGACGCAGATTCTTTACTGTAAGAGCAGTGAGACTATGGAACTCTCTGCCGTCTAATGTTGTAATGAGTGATTCCCTACTAAAATTTAAGAAGGGACTGGATGCCTTTCTTGAAAAGTATAATATTACAGGCTATATTCACTAGTTTCCTAGATATTGCGTTGATCCAGGGAGCTAGTCTGATTGCTGCATGTGGAGTGGGAAGGAATTTTTTTCCCCAATGTGAAGCTTACTGTTTGCACTTGGTTTTTTTTTGCCTTCCTCTGGATCAACATATTAGGGCAGGTGTCATGTATAGTGTACAGTTCCTATAGCGTCTTGTGCTTGGGTGCGAGGAAAACACATGAGACATAGGTTGATATGAAATGACTTGTATTACTTCATACAAGCATGCAGAAAAGGTCACACAGTTTGCAGGAACAGAGGCAGGAGAACACAGCAGGCCAGAGTAACTTCAAGCTCTACAATAACTCTCCAAGCAGGTTCAGGATCTCTTCTCTGTACCGTAATTCCTCTGCAAACATGGATTCACCAGACAGCAGGTTTCCAAAGTCCAAAAGTGTTCCAAAGTTCCTCAGTAGGAAATAGCTGGAGTCCAAAATCCTAGGTTTCCAGGAGTCAGGTCACAGGCTGACTGAGGCTTGATTCAGGAGCACTGATTGTTCAGCTGAGGCTGCTTAAGAAGCAAGAGGGAGAGAATCAGGGCGGGAACATGAAAACTGGAAACTCCATATTAACTGAGGGCAAGAGCTGCAGAAAGACAGAAAGCAAAATGGCCGACGGAAAACTGAGTTTCAAGGAACATGTCAAAAGAGACAAAGAACCTTACATTACTCCCCCCTTAAGGACAACCTCCGGTTGACCTCAGACCAGGCTTGTCAGGGTACCTCTAATGAAACTGGCGGAGCAGGCGAGGAGCATTTACATTATTGACTGGTTCCCATGAGTTGTCCTCCACTGGGTAGCCCTGCCATTTAATCAAATATTGCAACTGATTTCTGTACAACCTGGAATCTAGAATCCTTTCCACCATAAATTCTTCCTGACCATCGACCAGCACTGGGTCAGGGCAAGGAGAAGAGCGTCCAGGAAACGTATTGGGTATTGCAGCCTTTAGTAGGGATACATGAAAACAGGGTGGATTCTCATAGTTCTGGGCAGTTGAAGACGACAAGCAACAGCACTTATAATCTTACTGATCTTATAAGGTCCAATGTACTTATGTCCCAATTTAGACGATGGATTCTTTATTTTAAGATTTCTGGTTGACAGCCAGACCAAATCTCCTACCTTGAAAGCTGGTGCAGGTTTACGAAATTTATCTGCTGCTTTCTTGTACCTTTCCTGAGCCAATTCTAGATTTTCCTTTAGAAGATCCATATTCTTTTGTAAAGAAGTGATTCTTTCAGCCACTGCCGGCAAGGGCGTATCTATGGGAATTCGAGGAAGAATGTTAGGATGATAACCTAGATTGGAGTAAAAAGGAGACTGCTTAGTGGAGGCGCTCTGAGAGTTATTATAAGAGAACTCAGCCAGTGGAAGTAGATCCACCCAATCATCTTGTAGGTGGCAGATAAAACAGCGGAGATACTGCTCCAGGGTCTGATTGGTTCGTTCTGTCTGTCCATTAGTCTGGGGATGAAAAGCAGAAGAAAGGTTTACTTTAATGTCCAATGCGGCACAGAAATTTTGCCAAAACCTTGAAGTGAATTGCACCCCTCGATCCGAAATGACCTCATCCGGTACTCCATGTAAGCGAAACACATTCTTAATCATCAAGTCTGATGTCTGTTTTGCAGTGGGTAAGCCGACACAAGGGATAAAATGAGCTGCCTTTGTTAGACGGTCAACCACCACTAGAATGGTGTTCTTCCCTTGAGAGGTTGGTAACTCCACAATGAAGTCCATAGAAATGGATCCCCATGGGCGGGATGGGGTGGGAAGAGGTTGTAACAGACCAGTTGGTGAGGAGCGAGGTGTTTTGCATCTTGCACAGACTTCACATGAAGTGACATAGTTTAAAACATATTTCCTGTAAGTGGGCCACCAAAAGAAACGAGAAAGAAATTCTTGTGTCTTTAGAATTCCCCTATGACCGGCTATCTTGGAATCGTGGATGAGTTGCAATACTCTCAATCTGACTGTTTCAGGTATATACAGACGTTGTCCCTGAATCCACACACCATTCTTAAAGACAAGACTTACGTCCCTTGGGGGTTGAGCCAACAAAGAATCCGCATGGTATGCTTCCTTGATGTCCTTAAGTAGGTCTTGATTATGAATCACTCCCAGGAATCTAGAGTCAGGAAGAATAGTCTTAGGAGGAGTAAGTGGACGTGTCTCTGCTGAATGAATCCTAGAGAGTGCATCAGCCTTTCCATTGCACGATCCTGGTCTATAAGAAATTACAAAATTAAATTGGTTTAGGAAAAGATTCCAGCGAGCCTGGCGAGGAGTCAGGCACTTAGCCGACCTGATAAATTCAAGGTTACGATGGTCTGTCAGGACGACTATTTGCTGTGCAGCTCCCTGAAGAAGGTGTCTCCATTCCTTGAAGGCGGCAATAATGGCCAACAATTCTCTATTGCCCACATCGTAGTTCCTCTCAGCCGAAGACAACTGCTGGGAAAAGAAGGCACAGGGATGCAAGACATTCTTCTCACCTGTTCTCTGAGAGAGTATAGCTCCAACGGCAAAGTCTGAAGCATCCACCTCTATTATGAAGGCAAGCTCGGGGTTGGGATGTACTAAGATAGGTGCGGTGGTAAATTTATCCTTTAAACAGGAAAATGCTTCCTGAGCTTGCGGGGTCCAGGAGAACCTAGACTGTTTCCGGGTAAGTTGGGTGATAGGTGACACTACCTCAGAGAAATTCCTAATGAAACGTCTATAGAAGTTGGCAAACCC
>JARQOD010000003.1:364652172-364674339 GCA_033576555.1 Oophaga sylvatica
TTCAATGCATTCAATGTTGGAAAGGTAAAACTGCCATTATTTGCAGTAGTAAATTATAGAGTTTACCAGCCCGGGAAAAGAAAACCAGAACAGCTGTATCCCGTCAACCTGTTGAAAGGGTGGCAGGACCGGGAATGTTTAGCCGTGGAGGTGACCCCAGTGGTACCAAAAGGGAACTCTCTGTCACTGGCCAAGGACAAGGCTGAGCGAGAGGTATAAATAGGAGACGCTCTCTTGAAACAGCAGCATCGAGAGGTTCGGAAATTAGTCCAAGAGAATGCAGATGTATTCTCGGAATTACTCGATCGTAACTCTGTCATCCAGCATGACATTGAAACCTGAGCCTCATGTAAGGGTATGAATGAAACCATACTGGATGCACGAGGCCCGGATACAAGCCATCGCGAGTGAGGTAAGACAAATGCTCAAGCTGGGAGTAATTCAGGAATCCCGGAGTGACTGGGATAGCCCCATTGTGCTAATCTTGAAGCCGGACGGATCATTACGGCTCTGTAATGACTTGCGTAATTTGAATGAGGTGTCGAAGTTCGACCTTTATCCAATGCCCCGGGTGGACGAGCTGATCGAGTGCCTGGGTCAGGCCCAGTACATCACCACGCTCGATCTGACCAAGGGTTATTGGCAGATGACTCTTACAGAGTAGGCAAAGGAAAATACTGCCTTCATAACGGAGGGTCTTTACCACTATGTAGTCTTGCCCTTTGGACTACATGTAGCCCCTGCCACGTTCCAAAGGTTGATGGACATAGTGCTGGAATCCCATAGGAAGTATGCATCAGCGTACTTAGATGACATCATCATCTTTACTACTGACTGGCATACCCACTTTTCGCAGGTACAAGCGGTAGAAGATTCGATCAGAGCCGCTGGCTTGACAGTGAATCCCAAAAAATGTGCGATAGGGCTTGAGGAAGCCCGGTACTTGGGTTACGTGATTGGCTGTGGGGTTATCAAACCCCAAATCAATAAAATCAAGGCCATTCAGAACTGGCCCCAACCTGTTACCTCCAAACAGGTGAGAGCGTTTCTCGGAATCATTGAGTGTTACCAGCGGTTTATACCTAATTTTTCAGGGAGAACAACACCTCTTACCGATCTCCTCAAGGGAAAGAAGTCGGTCATGGTTCGGTGGAACCCCCAGGTGGAGGAAGCATATCAATCCATGAAAGTCACTGTGTGGACAGCCTGTCCTCATTAATCCCAACTTTTAGAACCGCTTCATTGTGCAGACAGATGCCTCTAACGTGGGCCTTGGAGCGTACCTGTCGCAGGAGGTGAAAGGAGAAGAGCATCCGGTCACCTAACTAAGTAGGAAACAAACCCTGGACGAGAAAAATTATAGCGTAGTGGAGAAGGAGTGCCTGCCTGGCCATTAAGTGGGCCTTGGAGTCCCTAGCTATTATTGAAAATTTAGCAATTTTCAAACTTTAAATTTTTATGCCCTTAAATCAGAGAGATATGTCACACAAATTTCTTAATAAATAACATTTCCCACATGTCTACTTTACATCAGCACAATTTTGGGAACAAAATTTTTTTTCGTTACGAAGTTATAAGGGTTAAAATTTGACCAGCGATTTCTCATTTTTACAACATCATTTTTTTTTTAGGGACCACATCACATTTGAAGTCACTTTGATGGATCTATATGATAGAAAATACCCAAAAGTGACACCATTCTAAAAACTGCACCCCTCAAGGTGCTCAAAACCACATTCAAGAAGTTTATTAACCCTTTTGGGCTTCACAGGAACTGAAGCAATGTAGAAGGAAAAAATTAACATTCAACTTTTTTTGCAAAAAATTTACTTCAGAACCAATTTTTTTTATTTTCACAAGTGTTAAAAGAAAAAAATGAACCACAAAATTTGTTGTGCAATTTCTCCTGAATACGCCGATACTCCATATGTGGCGGTAAACCACTTTTTGGGAGCACGGCAGAAGTCGCAAGGGAAGGAGCGCCGTTTGACTTTTTCAACGCAGAATTGGCTGGACGCCATGTCACGTTTGGAGAGCCCCTGATGTGCCTAAACAGTGGAAACGCCCAACAAGTGACCCCATTTTGGAAACTAGACCCCTTAAGGAACTTATCTTGATGTGTTGTGAGCACTTTGAACCTCCAAGTGCTTCACAGAAGTTTATAGCGTAGAGCCGTGAAAATAAAAAATAATTTTTTTCCTCAAAAAGGATTTTTAGCATGCTATTTTTTTATTTTCCCAAGGATAACAGGAGAAATTTGACCCCAAAAGTTGTTGTGCAATTTTTCCTGAGTACGCCGATACCCCATATGTTGGGATAAACTACTGTTTGGGCGCACAGCAGGGCTCGGAAGGGATGGAGCGCCATTTGACTTTTTGAACGCCACGTCATGTTTGGAGATCCCCTGATGTGCCTAAATAGTGGAAACCCCTCAATTCTAGCTCCAAATCTAACCCCAACACACCCCTAATCCTAACCCTAATTCCAACCCTAATTGTATACCTAACCCTAATTGTATCCCTAACCCTCATTGTAACCCTAACCCTAATTGTAACCCTAACCCCAACCCTAATTCCAACCCTTATCCTAACCCTAACCCTAATTATAACCCTAACCCTAATTATAACCCTAACCCTACTGGAAAAATGAAAATAAATACAATTTCTTTATTTTATTATATGTCTGTAACTAAGGGGGTGATAAAGGGGGGGTTTATTTACTTTTTTTTTTATTTTGATCACTGTGATAGGTTTTATCACAGTGATCAAAATGTACTTTCACTGAATGAATGAATCTGCCAGTAGGATGAAGACCCTGAGAGTTTCGGAGCTTCGGAGGACAGAGGGGACACCGGGAGGTACGGGGGGCACATCGGGGACCCTATTTCACTCCCCTCTGAGGTGCGATCACATGCAGGATCGCGGCTTTTTTTTTTCTTTTGCGATCGCCGTTATATGGTTAATAAAGGCGATCGCAAAAGCGGGGACTGCGGGGGACCCGAACTATGTTCTCTGGGGTCTCGACTACCCCTTGGTAGCCGAGACCCCGGAGAAAATTAGACTCGGTGGGCGCACTGCGTATGCACCCGCCATTTTCTTTGCCGGAGAAGACGCGGGCAGCTCCGGGAGACATCGGAGGACGGAGGGGACACCGGGAGGCACGGGGGACAGATCAGGGGTCCCGAAGACCCTATTTCTCTCCCCTCTGATGAGCGATCACATCAGAGGAGAGAGAAATTAAAGGGATAATCGTGGCTTTTTTTTTTGCGGTCGCCGTTATAAGGTTAATAACGGCGATCGCAAAAGCGGGGTCGGTAAAAACCAACCTGAATCATGTTCTCTGGGGTCTCGGCTACCGTCGGTAGCCCCCGGAGAAAATCCGACTCTGGGGGGCATATCGGCGGTCATTAAGGGGTTAAACCTATGTTTACTTTGAACTCTCCTGGGTCACTGCCTCTTCACTGCACAGTGAGGACACCGCTGCACTACACTATTTATATCTTTGCATATCTTTAACACATAAATATCTTTCATTTCTAGTCTGCATTCTATTCTGATATGTGTCACAAAGACTGCACATGGATGTCACGCTTATGTTATCCATGTGCATGTGTGTGATACATATTGTCATCCATGCTGCTGAAAAAAACTAACATGTCTATATATGGATTACATGGACACACCGTACGTATTAAAGAATGGACATATGCGCAGTTTAGATTATATTGTGTGTGTATACGTGTCTTTGGTATGTTTGAAAATGGATGCCACATGTACCGGAAACACAGTTGTGTGAAGTGGACCTAAGGTGGTAATGCCATTGCATAGAAATGTGATTAAAAGAGATCTTGGTTTTAAAAATGTAATTTGTAAGACTTGGCTTCAATAAAAAAAAAATCATCATTACATTCCCCCTGCCACTCTAGCACTGCTCCTCCACTGCTTTCAGCTGCTCATTGTTGACATAGCTACAGTGGTGATGTCATTATGACCACACGATCATTAGTGATTGACTGTAGTAATCATGTGCTGCTGCATATCTGTTATATCACCACTTGCAGCTATTTGTTATTCTTATTTGTTAATGTGCTCTGTCCTTTGGGTAATAAATTTTGAACATGGAATCAACATGTACAGAAATACTTGTTACACTATCTTACACTTGTTCCTATCTTGACTCCAGGGCCAAGCTCTTCTCCATCCCACTATGGCCACCACCCTTTACTGTGCTCTATGTCGGGTTTCACAAGTCGGTTTTCATAACAGCACCTCACTGACTTCATCACCCAACACTTTGTAGCCTTAGACACATGTGTCTGAGTATTCAGTCAGTGTTGTGTTCAGTTCTGTTTTGCATTTGCTACTGTCCAGTTCTTTCAGCTGCAATCATCCCTTCAAACTGTTGTGGTTTAAATAGCCTGTAAATACCTATCCTGAGCCTGCTGATTAACCTATCATCTGCTGTAAGGATTACAAACTCCTTTAGCAAGTCTTTTCACATTAAGCTGCAATTATGTCAGAAAACTCCTCTGGTTTCTACAACTGCCTTCACTTCTCTCAGACCAACTGATTAATCCATCGTCTGCTGTAAGAGTTACAAACTATTATCTAGAGACTGTTCACATTATGCTTTAATAATCTGTGCAAACTCCTGCTATTTCAACAACCTGCATCCACATCCTGGTTCAGACTTGCTGTTTAACCCTTCATCTGCTGTAAGCATAACAATATATTATCTAGACTTGTTTGCATTACGCTGTAGCGGTCTACTTTACATCTTCAGCTTATATGCTTGTCTACACTTCTGGCTGTGTGGCAGGATTCTGGTGTGACCTACTTTGCTTATTTACTTGCCATACAGCTACAGCATCGTCCATTGTACAGGTCCTTACTGTTCCACTTGCAATTTAGCAAATCCAATCTACAATGAAATCATGCCTAGTCCGTGTGTTCACCCTGACCTGCAACTTAGTGAATCCACCTCACCAAGTGGGCCCTAACAATATTACTTGGCCAATGTATAACACAATTATTTGGAAACCATGGCATTTCCAAATGCACACTTATGATATATAGATATACAGTTGATCCCTACTCTAAACTGCAATTAACCCTTGTCATGCACTACAGTTTCTAGTGTGTCTTCTATTTGCAGGTGTAATTTGTTCTCCCCTGTTTATGGTCACTGATAATAAAACAGAGGTGACACTGTGTAAAGCCCCCGTCACACTAAGCGAGATCGCTGAATCGTCACGATTTTGTGACGCAACAGCAACCTAGACAGCGATCTCACTTAGTGTGACATGCAGCAACGACCGCCCCCCCCCGCTGAGTATCGCTGATCATCGTTGAATGTCCTGGACCATTTTTTCATCGTTGGTCTCCCGCTGGCCAGCGTGCATCGCTGCGTGTGACAGCAGGAGACCAACGATCAGCGAGCTGGGAGCTGGTATCCAATGTACATATCGCAGCCCTTAGTTACCCGATATGTACCCTGGATACCGGCTCCCAGCTTCTGCTGTAGTGCGCTGGGAGCCGGTATCTAGGGTACATATCGGGTAACTGGGTGCCGCGCGGTGCTTAGTTACCCGATGTGTACATTGGATACCAGCATGCTCGCTGGTCCTGATGGTTGGTGAGTCTGCCTATGTGACAGCTCACCAGCGATCAGCTAACGATGTCCCAGCGATCCCATCCACGTTGTATCGTTGGTGGGATCGCTGGGACATTGAAGAGTGTGACGGGACCCTAAGGCGTGGCAAAATAAAAATCCCTGAATCTGCTGTGGATAATCAGATTAGAGTCTTTTGTAGGATCAGTAAAATCCATATCATTCGTTCACAGCCAGTTCAGTAGTTGTGTGGTAGGTATTGCTTCTATATCTTGATTTAAAGGTATGACTTTAGTATTATATTGTACTTAATTTTTAACATACCTGTATTATTTAGAAATGTAGAATGAAACATCATCGAAAAAAACAAATAGTCAAAATATTTTTGCATTTGAAAATAATATCAAATACATTTTCCAACCTCTGCCTCTTCCGTAACACCCCAGAAAATATAGCCCGAATGTCCAAAACAATACCTGCCATGGTGTCCTAAAAAATAACAGCGCAATACGCATTGGGAAGTATTTATCATGAAGGGAATTTTTGGAGTCAGTTTTGCGTGTGGCCGCGTTGCCATTATTTGTGCCAAATTTATTTATTATTTGTGCCAAATTTCTGAAAGTATGGCATGATGTTTGGTAAACTTGTCGCCTCTTAAGATATTACACTAATATCTGGAAGTCTTACTTCACAATCTTTATGCCACTTCAATACTGGAGTTAGTTTGAGAATTTTTGTGCCACATTATAAAAAAATGCCACAAGTCATAAATATGTCTAAAGCAGGGGAAATTATGCAGCCCCATCTCTTTTGAACAACTAAAAAAAAAAGACGTATTTGCCGCGAAACACGTTAAAAAAGTGACTTTTATAAATCTGCCAACAAAGTAAAAATGACACAGAATGTGCCAAAAAAGGCACAAAACAAATTATAAATTTCCCCCAAATCAGCTTACATGTAAAACGAAGGGAATAATCTGCACAAATTGGAGGAAGTTAAATAATGAACAGTAAACTCTTTAATTAGTCAGATTTGCTGAGATCATAGCAGTGCAAACTATTGGTTTCAATAATCCTTCCAAGTCTTAAACCTCCAGTAATGTAGTCCAGGAGGAATTTCCAGGATTTATATCAAAGAAATCTTTATACTCTCGTTCCTCCCTCTACCAGGAAAACCAGATAGATAAGAGACTTGGAGTCATTGTTGGCTGAATCTGTGTGAAGTTATCTAGATATATGGGACTATTCAATTTTAGCGTTTTGATCCCAAGCCTAATCCAGCTTATCGTTTTCGGTTAACCCAGAAGAACTGATGTGGTTGGAAAAACATGACATACCGGTTCTAGGACTTATTGGGTTTATTTAATACAAGTGCCGTCAAAATTTTAATTTCCGTTGCAGACAGAACAAAAGCATATTGGGACCGATATATCAATACGGCTGATTTCTTAGACAGCGTCCACGTAGACGAGATGGTCTCAAAATGCGCCAGTGGCTCAAGATGTTCGATAAATCTATTGCACAAAAAAATGCCAAATTTTGGTGAAGATTTCAGGCACAATAAATGTCAACTAATAGGTAGTGTGGCTCACACAGTCTGTCTGGGCTACACCAGATATTAGTTGACATTTATTGTGCCAGAAATCTTCGTCAAAATTTTTGGAAATTTTTTCGTCGCATAACGACCACAGCTTTTTTTAGCTAAGCCTTACACATCTTAACAAAACCTTTAAGCAAAACCATGCCCCCTGTGTTATAAAACACAACAAAATGCCCAAAACATATTATATAACTATTGTGCAAGTCATGAAAGGCATGCGTTTTAGCTTCAAAAATCTCCCCCAATGATTTTATTGCAAGCATGAAAGTAAGTAACCATCAAATTAAAAAGTGTTCCAATTTAGCAAGTTATCACAGCCAAAGAATAAGTCTTGACTAGGAAATTGCTGGGCATTCCTCGGCTGAGAATACTTACAATGTGGCTCTGAAGTTACCCATCTCTGCCAGTCCCATAACCCATGAAAGGATTGGTTGTCAACATGTGCAGCTGTCGCTCCATTGAGAGAGGACACTTCAGGGCCACATCCTAGGATCGGTGATAACGTGATAACTTGCTAAGTTGTAACAAACATTTAAAACAAACTTTATTGAAAAGATCTACTGCCAGAGCAATAAAAAAATTCACAAATATGCACACTATTTTTTCACTCATTAAATTTGAAAAATGACTAAAAAAAACTGGATATGTGCTCCTCCTGAGAAGGGAGCTCCGCTTGAGATATGCGCTTCTCCTGAGTTGTGTGCACCATGTAACTTGTGCATTCCACCTGAGATATGCGCTCCAACTGAGATGTGCGCTCCTCCTGAGATATGCGCTCCATCTGAGATGTGAGCTCTCCCTGAGATGTGTGCACCACCTGAGATGTGAGGTCATCCTGAGATGTGAGCACCATCTGAGATTTGCACTCCATATGAGATGTCAGCTTCACCTGAGATGTGTGCTCCACCTGAGATGTGAGCTTCACCTGAGATGTGCGCTCCTCCTGTGATGTGCGCTTCTCCTGAGATGTGAGCTCCTCCTGAGATGTGCGCTCCTCCTGAGATGTGCGCTTCTCCTGAGATGTGCAATCCACCTGAGATGTCTGCTCCACCTGAGATGTATGCTCCATCTGAGATGTGCGCTCCACCTGAGATGTGCACTGCACCTGAGATGTGCGCTCCACCTGAGATGTGAGCTCCACCTGAGATGTGCGCTCCACCTGAGATGTGCGCTCCACCTGAGATGTGTGCTCCTCCTGAGAATGGAAATATTGCCCCATAGTGAAACAAGAGTAATGTCAAAAATAATGTCAGTAGCTGAATTCATGATCAACACGTTATCACTGCTTGTAAATAGGTACTGTCAGAAGTAGAGTTGAGCAAAAAGCTTTGCAGGACCCTTGTCCAGCAGCCACGTCAGTGGGCATCGGACCAGAGCCCTGCAAACCTCTTCCTTCCTGCCAGTACCCCCATTGTCTCTTCTGATTAGAAGGTCCATGGTGACATAACGCGTGCTTCACTCCACATCTATGACGTGCTGCTCAATCAAATTATAAGAAGCGCTGGGATGCCACCAGGAAAAAGAAAATTTGCAGGGCTCTGGTCCGACGAGCACGGGCTAAAACTTTGTCTTGCTAATGAAGTGGTCATGACCCTGAACTCTTCTGGGGGGGGTCTTCTTGAAGACCACACCCACTTAGCTAAAAATACTAGATTTATATACTGGCAAGAGGAGGCCATATCTCAGGAACGCAGAGGGCGCAGGAGCAAAAGAAAAACATTGCCGGATTCAAGAGAACAGCGGTGTTAACACCAAGTAAAAAAAACACACATGTTTATGAAAAGTGAGAGGTCGACTTTAAGCTAATGTTTTCTATCTGAAGTATCACTTGGATGAGCACTTCTTCCCCTTAATTTCAGCGATCATACCAACTATACCCAAATCTGCCATCATTAGATAAAAGTTGTGGTATGCTTTATCAGATGATGTAATACATAATTTGGGAATACTCGGTCTCTTTGGCAGCAGTTCAAGTGCTCACAGGAATCAAGTTCTTATGTGCAAACTGTGAGTGGTTTATTACAAGTCTATAAACTGTCCCAGCTCACAAAACAAAACAGCCTTTTCCGGCAAAAAGTGAAAACATAAAGTAAATAGTCCATACACAAGCGTGAGTTCGCCCACTCAGAATAGTGTCCAGCTCTTTGTCTTTACGAAAGACACTCAATACTGGAGTTCTGCACACCTCCACTCACAGTGCAATAATGATACAGCTGAAATTCCTTATATCCACCATACCACGCCCGGGTTGGGGATATGTGAACAGTCACACCAACTCATCTCTCTGACTACTCATAAACCTGGACCTTGTCAGACCCTATTAACACTATCAGCACTATAGATGCTGGAGTTTGCTTCTGGACTTACATCTCTGAGGATTACTACCTCTGTGATACATATCTCCCCGCCATCTTACAATCGGTTTTCTCCACTTGGGGGGATGAAGGTGACTCATGGCGTCACTATGGCTCTGTGATACATCATGTGTAACTGTAACAAGGTGACACGGGGTGGTAGCCATGACTGAGTCCATTTAAATCAACAGTAGGGATGAGCGATATTGCCTGAAATCGTATCTGAATTCCGATTTCCGATATTGGAAAAATATCGGAATTTCCGATTTCCGATATCAATGCAAGTCAATGGGAGAAAAAAATCGTAATTACAAAATGACCACTACAGTGCTATATAATGGATAAAATGGAGGGGAAACACCTCAGGATAATGGGGAAGGAGTATGCAGAGGAGCAAAAAAAATCGCTAGAAAAATGCACAGAGCGAAAACTGTAGCAGGAAATCTGGTCGCCATCTTCTTAACAGCGGTGTTTTTTCTTTGGGTTAGGATTAGTTGGGGTAGGAATATCTACACCTACAAAATAGTCACCGCGGCTAACTGGGACATACCCCTCAGCCACAACAAAAAAAACAAAAAAGAGAACTAGGGAACCACATGTTAAGTCCCTATAAAAGGGTTAATGAAAAATAAAAAATAAATAAATTAATTTAATGGAATCAAATATTCAATAAACCACAAAAAGAGGTGTAATGGCAAAATTCATAAAGTTTATTCTAGTAAACAGTATACAAAAATGGACAAAGTATTGGGGAGACAGACAGATTGATAAAAACTACATTGAAGCTGCAATAGCAGAGAAACTCACGTCACCCAGATCTGATAACAGATCTCAGATCAAGGTCAAGCCAGGAATACGATCAACAAGATAAGTATATACTCAAAGAAATCCCATAAAGTCACATTAAATAGCCTACATTACCTTGTGACATATTAGAAGACCGCTCATATAATGCTGGGATGGCGTGTGAAAGGAGCCCCGACGTGCGTTTCACCGCACTCGGCTTCGTCAGCAGGCGTGGTTAAAATATTGTGGGCATGGAATATATATAGAACGCATAATAAGGGCACATAATTATAGGAACATCTGTTATGTGCCCTTATTATGCGTTGATCGTATTCCTGGCTTGACCTTGATCTGAGATCTGTTATCATTAAATAACGCCGTTTCATTCATCTATTTAACTTGCTCATGATTATGCTGGGTGACATGAGTTTCTCTGCTATTGCAGCTTCAATGTAGTTTTTATCAATCTGTCTGTCTCCCCAATACTTTGTCCATTTTTGTATACTGTTTACTTGAATAAACTTTATGAATTTTGCCATTACCCCTCTCTTTGTGGTTATATTGAATATTTGATTCCATTAAATTAATTTATTTATTTTTTATTTTTCATTAACCCTTTTATAGGGACTTAACATGTGGTTCCCTAGTTCTCTTTTTTGTTTTTTTAGTTGGGGTAGGGTTAGGGTTTATGGTTAGTAGGGTAAGTGTAAGGGTTAGAGCGAGCGTTGTCGGAACACGGTTTGGAGCAGGAGGTACCCGTGCCCTTGGGCACTCCCAAGAACCAGCTGGCGATGCTGGAACTTGGTTTACCCTTTGGGGGAGGCACCTGTGTCCGCACTTCACTGTCACGAAACAGCCGGCGTGGCTGGATCCCGCCTCTTGTGCTTCTGCCTATAGGTGTTTGGCATCTGTCGTCCTTTTTTTCCACTTTAGTCTAACGAGGTACAGCTGGCGGTACTGTTGCCCAGAAACACAGCATGCTGTGAAAGTGGCAGTCACGGAAATGGGCACTAGCTGGCGGTACTAGAGCCCAGAAACACGGCATGCTGTGAAAGTGGCAGTCACGGAAATGGGCACTAGCTGGCGGTACTAGAGCCCAGAAACACGGCATGCTGTAAAAGTGGCAGTCACAGAAATGGGCACTAGCTGGCGGTACTAGAGCCAATGGAAAACAGTATGAGGTGAAAGAGTCAGTCACAGAACCAGGTGCTACCAAGTAGAGGCCAGAGCACGGGCATAACAGATTACGCTGTGTGCAACATAGGCACATGACAGAGCATGCATACTGCTACCAACCATGCATGTAACCTGTGTACTGTGGCCCAGGGCAGCAAAAGCCACCAGAAATCCAGGCTTGGTTCATTTTTAGTAATGTAAGCCGGTACACATTTGCAGCGGATAGTCTGGTACGTTGGTCTGTTAGTACATTGCCAGCTGCACTAAAGACGCGTTCAGAAATCACACTGGCACCAGGACAAGCCAGGACCTCCAAGGCATACTGGCTAAGCTCGGGCCATGTATCCAACTTGGAGACCCAAAACTTGAAGGGGGCAGATCCATCCTGAAGCCCACTGACAGGGGTGAAGAGGTATTGCGCCACCATGTTACGGTAACGTTGCCTCCTAGTGCATTGCACTGTCTGTGCTGATGGTGCCCGAACTGTTTGCGGGTTCAGAAACCGTTGGAACAGGTTGGGTATACTGAACCTGTCAGTAGCAGATGTACTGCTTCTGCTACCGGCTTCTGAACGGATTCCGCTGGGCCCAGGATGCATTGAGGTGCCTGCTAGTGCATGCGCATCACTGCTATGCGGTGGAAAAGAGTACATGAGTGAATTAACCAGTGCTTCTTGGTACTCCTGCATTTTACGCGCCCGGTTCAACGGCGTAATTAGGCTTTCAAGGCTGTCCCGGTAACGTGGATCTAAGAGGGTGGCCACCCAGTAGTCATTTGTGTGGAGAATACGAGCCACGCGTGGGTCTTTTCTCAGACACTGCAGCATGAAGTCACTCATGTGCTGAAGGCTGCCAACTTGCCATGTATCGCTGTCACCAACTGGAGGAATGTGCTCTGGCTGATCTGCATCACCCCATCCACGCTCTATCTGGTGACTACTAGTAGAGCGCTGTGTACTTTCCTCCTCTAGCTCATCCTCATTGTCCTCCTCATCCTCCTCGCTTGCTGTGTCCTGCCTGGACCTTTGTGAGGCACCCACAGAGCTTTGTACCAACCGGGCCTATGAAGATTGCCTGGTTGGTGCAAGTGTCTCATCATACTCCTCCTCCTCCTGAGAAACCTCATCCCTTAGTCCTTTGAGTGATGATTCTACAATGCATATAAGGTGTGAGGAACTAAGCTGACCGCCACACGGTAGCCCGGGTATCACAGCTTCTGATCCCGCCGCCGCTACCCAATGTGAGGGACGACCCCCTTCCTCCAAACGTCATCAATGGGACGTAACTCCACAGGTACAGCTCTCCGGCGCCCCCTTTGTCTCTCAGGTCAGTAAGGGAACTGCACCTAGAGCAAATGGCCGCCGGGGAGGTTGTCCTGTTACCCACTGGGTATTCTAAGATTCGTGATCAGAGTAAAAGCATCAGCCCAAGATTAATTTTATGGTTTAATTGCCTTAAGGGCGCACTAGATAATTACAGAAATATACAGTAAAGCTATACAACGTAATTACAATGGAATTGCAGTCAGAGTAAAAATACAACGATAATGTACAAGGCTTAAAGGTATAAGCTATAGATCAATATTACCGGTAGTATGGTCATGGGGAGGCGGGGGCTCTGCCATCCCCAGGTAAGTCTTCAGTTGCTGGACAGTCCCCACAGCATGTGCTGCTGCTCCATTTGGCAAGGCAAATCAAATCTGTGTTCTTGTGCTTCTTGTTGCTGTGAGAAAATGGAATGCCCCCCTGTTCATGGCTACAGTTCTTAAAACTGCTAGGTCATTCCCCTTTGCTTTGAAGCACGCATATTAACTGGCCTGCAATTCATATGGAGCAGGAAACACTGGCCTGAGTCCGAGCCATTCAACATACCAATGACCATCCCATTCAGACACTGGCCTAAACCAATTAGCATGTTAACCCCTTCACCCCCAAGGGTGGTTTGCACGTTAATGACCGGGACAATTTTTACAATTCTGACCACTGTCTCTTTATGAGGTTATAACTCCGGAACGCTTCAACGGATCTTCGCGATTCTGAGATTGTTTTCTCGTGACATATTGTACTTCATGTTAGTGGTAAAATTTCTTCCATATAACTTGCGTTTATTTTTGAAAAAAACGCAAATATGGCGAAAATTTTGAAAATTTAGCAATTTTCAAACTTTGAATTTTTATTCCCTTAAAACAGAGAAATATGTCACACAAAATAGTTAAGAAATAACATTTCCCACATGTCTACTTTACATCAGCACAATTTTGGAATCAAAATTTTTTTTTGTTAGGAAGTTATAAGGGTTAAAAGTTGACCAGCGATTTCTCATTTTTACAACAAAATTTACAAAGCCATTTTTTTTAGGGACCACCTCTCATTTGAAGTCACTTTGAGGGGTCTACATGACAGAAAATACCCAAAAGTGACACCATTCTAAAAACTGCACCCCTCAAGGTACTCAAAACCACATTCAAGAAGTTTATTAACCCTTCAGGTGCTTCACAGGAACTAAAGCAACGTGGAAGGAAAAAATGAATATTTAACTTTTTAGCCACAAAAATGATCTTTTACAAACTTTTTTTTTATTTTCACAAGGGTAAAAGGAGAAAATGGACAGATAAGGTTGTTATGCAATTTCTCCTGAGTACGCCAATACCCCATATGTGGGGAAAACCACTGTTTGGGCACACGGCAGAGCTCGTAAGGGAAGGAGCGCCGTTTGACTTTTTCAAACTAAAATTGGCTGGAGTTGAGATTGGACGCCATGTCGCGCTTGGAGAACCTCTGATGCGCCTAAACAGTGGAAACCCCCCACAAGTGACACCATTTTGGAAACTAGACCCCCTAAGGTACTTATCTAGATCTGTTGTGAGCACTTTGAACCCCCAAGTGTTTCACAAAAGTTTATAATGCCTGGGTGTGAAAAAAAAAAAAAAAAATTTCCACAAAAATGATTTTTTAGTCCTAAATTTTTGAATTTTCCCAAGGAAATTGGACCCCAAAAGTTGTTGTCCAATTTGTCCTGAGTACGCTGATACCCCATATGTGGGGGTGGAAAACTGTTTGGGCGCACGGCAGGGCTTGGAAAGGAAGTAGTAACGTTTTGGAATGCAGACGTTGATGGGGGTCATGTTCCGTTTGCAGTGCCCCAGATGAGCCTAAACAGTGGAATTCCCCCACAAGTGACCCCATTTTGGAAACTAGACCCCCTAAGGAACTTATCTAGATCTTTGGTGAGCACTTTGAACCCCCAAGTGCTTCACACAAGTTTATAATGCCCGGGCATGAAAATAAAAAATCCTATTTTTTTCCCACAAAAATTATCTTTTAGTCACTAATTTTTTATTTTACCAAGGGTATCAGGAGAAATTGGACCACATAAGTTGTTGTCCAATTTGTCCTGAGTACGCTGATGCCCCATATGTGGGGGGGAACCACTGTTTGGGCGCACGGCAGAGCTCGGAAGGGAAGGAGTACCATTTGACTTTTTCCAACCAAAATTGGCTGGAATTGAGATTGGATGCCATGTTGCATTTGGAGAGCCCCTGATGTGCCTAAACAGTGGAAACCCCCCACAAATGACCCCATTTGGGAAACTAGACCCCCTAAGGAACTTATCTAGATCTTTGGTGAGCAATTTGAACCCTCAAGTGCTTCACACAAGTTTATAACGTAGAGCCGTAAAATTTAAAAATCATATTTTTTCCACAAAAATGATCTTTTCACCCGAATTTTTATTTTTCCAAGGGTAACAAGACTCCAAAAGTTATTGTGCAATTTGTCCTGAGTACACTGATACCCCATATGTGGGGGTATACCACTGTTTGGGTGCATGGCAGAGTTTGGAAGGGAAGGAGCGCCGTCTCACTTTTTCAACGCAGAATTGGCTGGACGCCATGTCGTGTTTGGAGAGCTCCTGATCTGCCTAAACAGTGGAAACCCCCCACAAATGACACCATTTTGGAAACTAGACCCTCAAGGAACTTATCTAGATGTGTGGTGAGAACTTTGAACCCCAGGTGTTTCACTAAAGTTTATAACGTACAGCCTTAAAATAAAAAATCCTTTTTTTTTTTACAAAAATGATTTTCTCGCCCCCAATATTTTATTTTCACAAGGGTAACAGAAGAAATTGGAACCCAAAAGTTGTTGTCCAATTTGTCCTGAGTACGCTGATACCCAATATGTAGGAGAAAACTACTGTATGGGTGCACGTCAGGGCTCGGAAGGGAAGTAGTGACGTTTTGGATTGCAGACTTTGATGGAATGGTCTGGGGGCGTCATGTCGCATTTGGAGAGCCCCTGATACGCCTAAACAGTGGAAACCCCCCACAAGTGACCCCATTTTGGAAAATAGACCCCACAAGGAACTTATCTAGATGTGTGGTGAGCACTTTGAACCCCGAAGTGCTTCACAGAAGTTTATAACGCACAGCCGTAAAAATAAAAATCCTTTTTTTTTTTACAAAAATGATTTTTTCGCCCCCAATATTTTATTTTCACAAGGGTAACAGGAGAAATTGGACCCCAAAAGTTGTTGTCCAATTTGTCCTGAGTACGCTGATACCCAATATGTGGGAGAAAACTACTGTATGGGCGCATGTCAGGGCTCGGAAAGGGAAGTAGTGACGTTTTGGATTGCAGACTTTGATGGAATGGTCTGGGGGCGTCATGTCGCATTTGGAGAGCCCCTGATGCGCCTAAACAGTGGAAACCCCCACAAGTGACCCCATTTTGGAAAATAGACCCCACAAGGAACTTACTAGATGTGTGGTGAGCACTTTGAACCCCGAAGTGCTTCACAGAAGTTTATAACGCACAGCCGTAAAAATAAAAAATCCTTTTTTTTTTTACAAAAATGATTTTTTCGCCCCCAATATTTTATTTTCACAAGGGTAACAGGAGAAATTGGACCCCAAAAGTTGTTGTCCAATTTGTCCTGAGTACGCTGATACCCAATATGTGGGAGAAAACTACTGTATGGGCGCATGTCAGGGCTCGGAAAGGGAAGTAGTGACGTTTTGGATTGCAGACTTTGATGGAATGGTCTGGGGGCGTCATGTCGCATTTGGAGAGCCCCTGATGCGCCTAAACAGTGGAAACCCCCACAAGTGACCCCATTTTGGAAAATAGACCCCACAAGGAACTTATTTAGATGTGTGGTGGTGAGCGCTATGAAGCCCCAAGTGCTTCACAGAAGTTTATAATGTACAGCCGTAAAAACAAAAAAATCTTATTTTTTTTACAAAAATAATATTTTCGCCCCCAGTTTTTTATTTTCCCAAGGGTAACAGAAGAAATAGGACAAATTTCACAATAACTCTTGGGGTCCAGAGTACGCTGATACCCCATATGTGGGGATAAACTACTGTTTGGACGCATGGCAGAGCTCAGAAGTGAAGGAACACCGTTTGACTTTTTCAAAGCAGAATTGGCTGGAATGGAGATCAGACGCCATGTCACATTTGGAGAGCCCCTGATGTGCCTAAACAGCGGAAACCCCCAATTCTAACTCCAACCCTAACCCCAACACACCCCTAACCCTAGTCCCAACCCTAATCCCAACCCTAACCCTAATCCAAACTCTAACCCTAATCCTAACTTTAGCGCCAACCCTAACCCTAACTTTAGCCGAAACCCTAACCCTAACCCTAATGGGAAAATGGAAATAAATACATTTTTTTTATTTTATTTTTTTTCCCTAACTAAGGGGGTGATAAAGGGGGGTTTGATTTACTATTTATAGCGGTTTTTATGATTGGCAGCTGTCACGCTAAAAGACGCTTTTTATTGCAAAAAGTAGTTTTTTGCATCGCCACATTTTGAGAGCTATAATTTTTGCATATTTTGGCCCACAGAGTCATGTGAGGTCTTAATTTTTGCGGGACGAGGTGACGCTTTTATTGGTACCATTTTTGAGCACGTGACATTTTTTGATCGCTTTTTATTTCGATTTTTGGGAGGTTAGAATGAACAAAAATCAGCAATTCATGAATTTCTTTTGGGTGAGGCGTTTTTATTGTTCCGCGTGTGGTAAAATTGATAAAGCAGTTTTATTCTTCGGGTCAGTACGATTATGGCGATACCTCATTTATATCATTTTTTTATGTTTTCGCGCTTTTATAGAATAAAAACAATTTTATATAAAAAATAATTATTTTTGCATCGCTTTATTCTGCGAGCTATAACTTTTTTATTTTTTTGCTGATGATGCTGTATGAGGCTCGTTTTTTGCGGGACAAGATGACGTTTTCAGCGGTACCATGTTTATTTATATCCGTCTTTTTGATCGCGTGTTATTCCACTTTTTGTTCAGCGGTATGATGATAAAGCATTGATTTTTTGCTTCGTTTTTATTTTTTATTTTTTAAGGGGTTCAAAAAAGGGGTTAACTAGTGGGACATTTTTATAGGGGGGGTCGTTACGGACGCGGCGATACCATATATGTGTACTTTTATTGTTTTATTTTTTTTATTTACAATAAGTAATGAATTTATTGGGGAATATTTTTTTTTTTTTTGGATTTTTTTTTACACATGTTTATTTTTACTTTTTTTACTTTTTTACTTTGTCCCAGGGTGGGACATCACTGTATTTCATCAGATCGCTGGTGTGACAGTGTGCACAGCACTCTGTCACACCAGCGATCGCTCAGGCAGTGCAGCAGGCTTCTCAGTGCCTGCTCTCGGCAGGCACTGAGGAAGCCGCCTCCCTCCAGGACCCCAGCGCCATCTTGGATCCGGGTCCTGGGAGGGAGGAAGCCCTCAGAGCAGCGCGATCACATCGCGCTGGTCTGAGGGTCTCAGGGGGGCGCGCAGGGAGCCCCACACTGCGCGATCCTCCCCTGTGCCCCCAGTACACCGCGATCATGTTTGATCGCGGTGTGCAAGGGGTTAATGTGCCGGGAGCGGTCCGTGACCGCTCCTGACACACAGTCAGGGTGTCAGCTGTGATAATCAGCTGACACCCGGCGGCGATTAGCTGCGCTCCCTCGGGGAGCGCAGCTAATCGCCTATGACGTACTATCCCGTCCATGGTCAGAATGGCACGGGTTTTATGGACGGGATAGTACGTCTAATGTCAGAGAGGGGTTAAAGCCCTATTGATTCATAGTGGACATCAAAACTGGTCATACTGAATATGCTAATAGGCCCTGCGTAGTAAGCAGTCTGTGGCTCTGTGAACTGACAAAATGGAGGCTGGTACAGGCCCTATCTAAGATGATGGCGGTCCCGACCTCACATAAGGGGAATGGTCAGGCTGAGTAGGGCAGCATCCGCGCTCACCATCAGAGTGGAGTCCTTGAAGCACTTCAAAATGGTGCATATGTCCTTCATGGTTGCCCACTCTGTGGTTGTAAAGTGGGAGGGCTGAGATGTGTGTCGCCTACTTTGCGCCTGCTGCAGCTGCAACTCCATAATTGCAGGTTGCTGCTCACACAACCTCCGCAGCATATGCAAAGTCAAATTCCACCTGGTGGGGAGGTCAACAATGATGCGGTGCTCGGGCAGGCCCAATCTGCGCTGCATGGCTGAAAGGCGCGATGCAGCCATGCTTGAACGCCGCAAATGAGAGCACTCGTATCTGACTTTGTGCAGCAGCTCCTCAAGGTCAGGATAGTTCCTAAGGAAACTCTGCACCACCAAGTTTAGGACATGGGCAAGGCATGGAATTTGAGTCAGACCACCTAGGCCCAGAGCCGCGACCAGGTTTCGGCCATTGTCACACACCACCATACCTGGCTGGAGGTTGAGCGGCGCAAGCCAATGTCGCTCTGCTGCTTGAGCGTGTTCCACAGCTCAGTTGCAGTGTGGCTAACATTACCAGATAAACCAATTTCAACATGGCCTGTTGATGTTTGGCCGATGCAGTGCTGAAATCGGTTGTTGTGGTACGTGTGGGTGCAGGCGAGTCTGACGAGGAGTATGAGGAGTCAATTTGTACGGAGGAGAGGCCTGCAATCCGTGGAGTTGGCAGGACCCGCGCACTTGCACTGTCTACTTCAGTTCCAGGCTCAACTACATTTGCCCATTGGGCGGTGATGGAAATGTAGCGTCCCTGGCCATGCAGACTGGTCCACGTGTCGGTGGTCAGGTGGACCTTGCTACTAACTGCATTTTGTATCGCATGCTTAATTTTACGCTCCGCATGCTGTTGCAGGGCAGGGACGGCTTGCCTGCTGAACTAGAAGCGGCTGGGAACGCTGTATTGTGGGATTGCAAAACCCCAACATATTGATAAAGGCTGGCTTGCTCACCAGCCAGAATGGTAGCATTTCCACTGCAAGCAGTTTGGCAATCGAGAATTCATGCCCTGTGCTCGTGGGTGGTTTGCCGAGTACGGGCG
The DNA here is from genome assembly GCA_033576555.1 of Oophaga sylvatica. Classification (NCBI taxonomy): domain Eukaryota; kingdom Metazoa; phylum Chordata; class Amphibia; order Anura; family Dendrobatidae; genus Oophaga; species Oophaga sylvatica. The sequence continues at coordinate 364,672,036 of JARQOD010000003.1, forward strand.
CCTTTTCTCCCACACCTGTGTGACAGATGGCTGCACACTGGATTGGGAGTGTGAGGATGCCAGCGATTAAGATGCTGATGCTGACGAAGTACAGACATTGTGCCGCCGTACAACACTGCCTGCAGATGCACCCTGGCATTCTGGCGAGGAAGCGGGAGAAGCTGTTTGCGAGCTGGAGGAAGAGGTGGCTGAAGAGTTGGAAGGTGGGGGACCAGCTGCAGGTGTCGAATCATCTTGGGTGTGATGTTGCCACTCCACAGGGTGCCTCTTCCTGACATGCGTCAACATATTGGTGGTATTAAGGTTGCTAACGTTCTTCCCTCTCCGCACAGTTTGTCGACAAAGCTTGCATCTGACTACTGTAATGTCATCTGCAACTTGGTTGAAAAAAGCTCATGCACCACAACTCTTGGGCGCACCCCTTGTGCTCTTTAAAAGTGCCCTGCTCCTAACGGGTGCTGAAGTTGAGGGAGCAGACAACAAATTTTTCCCTCTTCCTCTCCCACGTGGATGGCCACGCTGCGCCACACCTGCAAGCTCTTCCTCTGAGCTATCCCTACTTGCTTGCTGCCCCTCAGCATGCCATGATGGGTCAAGGACCTCGTCATCCAATACACTTTCATCAGCAGAAACTGGCAGCTGAGTTTCATCATCATCTGCTGACTGGGGTCTGGTCACTGTGGGCACTGGCCCACCCTCCACTTCTTCCTCAGACGCACACAGTGGTTGTGCATCTGTGCACACTACCTCTTCCTCAGCTGCAGGAATGCTGTCTGGCTGGCACACAGATTCCAAGCCAACAGATTCTGAGAAGAGGATTAAGGTTGGCTCCTGGCCTTCTGAATGTCTGGGCAATTTAGTGGGCGATGAAGAACCAGATGGGTGCTGCTCTTCAGTGGCCTGACCCGATGTGGTGGAGAGGTCCTGGGAGGATGCTGCGCTCATTGAGGTGGATGCCTCTGCTGCCATCCAACCAACAACGGTTTCTACTTGATCCTCTCTTATCAGCCTATGGCCCTGTGCTCCTAACAAGCTGCGCATAAATGACTGCTGCCGGGTGAAAGTAGTTGCTGAGTGACTTGGACCTGCTGCTTGCTCTGGATGTGCACCATGTCTAGCTGCTGATGCACCTCTTCCGCGGCTGCCACGGGGACGTCCCTTACTCCCTGCCTTCATCTCTATTGATGGATTCAGAACGGCAATTTCACTATTAGATTCGAGATCTCTCCCTATCTCCAACAGCAACCTATCCCTATCTGCTTTCACAGTAGAGTGAGGCTAAAATGGCAGGCGCAGCCTTTTATACTGCCTGATCACACCATCCAGCCAGCCAATCGCAGTGCAGCCCCTTGCTAGCAAGTTTGGACGCCTCCTACCAAGCTTAGGGGAGTTACACAATGTTGTCAGCAATTCTTCAGCTCCTGATTGGCTCCACGGAGCGCTCAAAGGCTGAAGGATTATGGGATTTCCGATTTCCGATGTGAAAAAAATATCGGAATCTGAAATCGAAAATTCCGATATAGCAAAAATCGGGCCGATTTCCGATATTGCAATATCGGAAAGCTCATCCCTAATCAACAGTCCCCAAGCACCCTGGCTCCTTGCACATGAAACAGACATATGCGATCCCAAGCAATTACCTTTCTCCACAGACACTGCAATCACTTGTGATAAGGGTCCAGTGAAACAGTCCGGTACAGTTTTAATCCAACAAGGAAGCAATTTAATAGAGGAATAAAGAAGTAAAGTAGGTAGCAATTTCCTGAGCTGTCCCTATTCACGATTGCTGCCTCCTCAGCAGCAGCAGCGGAAGCACCAGCTCCCAAGTCCTGGCAGCCTGAATTCCCCAGCCGGGGGTTCCTTCTGTCCCAAAGAGGGACACACACTTGCCCTAGACGAGGGCTCCTTCTGTCCCAGATGGGGACGTACATATGCCCCAGACGGGGGCTCCTTCTGTTCCAGACCGGGACGCACCTGTGCCCCAGATGGGGGGCTTTCCCTGTCCCAGACAGGGACACACACCCTGCCTCAGGCCGTCCTGCCTGGGCTCTGTCCTGCAGACAGGGACTTCCTGTCTGCTTGGAGGCTGCTGAACCAGCCCCCTAAATTAACCCTTTGCTATCCCTAAACTACATACATTGCAATAGAGAATGGTGATACAGTAAGACAAGGCAAACACAGCACATACCTTAATACATACAGTAAACAATACAGGACAATACACAATAATGACCACATACAGGAAAGGAGAAAGGGTTGAAGTCGAAGGTTTCCGCCACCTCCTTACACCCCTCCACCCCTAAA
>JARQOD010000003.1:364674439-364714778 GCA_033576555.1 Oophaga sylvatica
ACCCTTTCCCCCCAAGGATGAATGGAGTGGAGGAGTGCATGATTGCCCATAACTTTATCTTAAAGGGGCGTCAGTTCTCAAGATCAGTGGTGCCCCCAGCATTTGGACCTCCAGAGATCAGGAAGTTATCCCATAGATTCAAGCTTGAAAATACCCTTTAAATTGGAAGTCAAGATATTAAAATGGTTTGCCCATATCATGGGGTTTGCATTTTATATGAAATACTGTATTGATAATGATAATTGGAAAATTTAGAGCTGGAAACAATTTTATTGAAAAACGATGAACAACCCCTACAATTAAAAAGGGCTTAAAAAAATTGATAGTTTATTAGGCTCTTCCACTGCATATGAGGCTAGGGTCAAATTATCGTATTTTCTCTCATCCGAGAGAATCGGGCCAATTATGATGACAACACTCATGATCAGAGTTTAATAGAGTCTGACCACAATGTAATCTGATTTTTCTTGGATGAGGAGAAGATAGAAAAAAAATTCTCCATCTTCTCCATTCCGTAATTCCGTAAATATTGTACAGCACTTTGATATCATCCGAGTGCAGTCCAATGTTTACCACGCACTCATTGACTTGCATGGCCAAGTGATATCGAATATTGGATGTAAATCATGCGTGCAGCATTTTTTTTTTCCTCAGACTCGTAGAAAAAATATAATTTATTACTTCACAATGAGGACAATATGTGGTGAAGGCCCTGTAGCAGGAAGTTGAATGGAAGTTAAGCAGAATATTAAATTATTTTTTGTGTTTTCAATTAGCTGAGGTTTATTTTTAATATTTGTAAAGCCCCCTTAAAGTATTTTGTGAACTACACAATGGGCATAATATTGCCTTCTGAAGCAAAAAATTCAAACTTTTGTTTTCAATTAACAAAAGTCAATTTGCAAAAATGAACTTGAGTTCCTAAGACACCTTTTTTTTTCATAACACAAGAAAAACAGGTCAAAAGCCATCTGAGATGATCTGAAACTCCGAACACACTAATGATCCAATACGGAAATAACAAAAGTCGGATTAAAATTTAATGTCAACTCGTCATTAAAAACCTTCCTCCCACTTTGGATTCAGTAACGCAGCCTAGGTGAGCTACCATTAGTAATTAGATAAGATATAATGCCCCATCAGTCAGATGTCAGTTTGTTGATATTAGTCGAGTGAGTTAAGGTGGATGCAAATCACCAGTGTTTGCCCTACCCCACTCCACTCATGGAGACACCTGTCTATTCCACCTGTTTGTCTACATTCCCATGTATCACACAGCGTATATTAAGAGCAAACTTTGAGCTTGGAAACGGTTGGATATCTCATTGAGCCTGATTTGGCAGGTTTTTTCTTTCCTGTCAACCACTCTTTGCTTTCTTCTTGACGTAGCCAGTGGAAAAGGTGTGGGGGCAGGAATGCCAGTAACGGAGAGGTGGGGTTGGGGGGACAAATGGGCGGGAGGTAATTCTCACGAAATATCTTCTGCAATACGCAAGTCAGCTCTACGTTGGCCTATCTCATTTGAGAAAGACACACCTGTTGAGACTTTGAACACAGAGATTGGTTTGTTGGAAAGTATGCACCTGTATTGGGAGGGGTGAGGACCTACATGTAAGCCAAGCCCTTAGCCTCCTCATTCTCTTCTTGTTTCTCAGCTTAAACAAGCAGCATTGCTCCAGGGCTCTCAAGAAGAACATCTTTCACCACTTGAAGACTTTTTAAGACGTCCTTAATTGTCCTTTGTTGTGTTTTCCATTTTAGTTGAATGTTTTTGGTTTTTTTCCTTTTCTTTTTTTTAGCTTTTTTGTATCATTTTTTTCATGTGTCACCCGGTAGAAAAAGAAGGTAGACATTACCGATCAAGACATCTGATGGATGCAACTGGACAAAGAGGACAGAGACCCCTTTGTTGTGTTTGTTCTTCTCTTTTTTTATTGCTCCGGTATCGATGGTTTCTGGTCCTGATGTTCAAGGCTCGTCTTCCTTGGTGAAGTAACGTTACTACAAATTTGTTTTCTGGTGTCAAAATGTCATAATTGTGTTCCATAGTGAGGCTTGTGGCCGGTGTCATGTCCTAAAAGGGGAAACAAAGTAGAACTCAATTTCCTCTATTTTTGGGCTTTAAAGGTTTCTTTTTAGATTGCTTGCCAGAATTGCTGTTTTTTTTTTCTTTTTTCAATATCAGGTTTCATTTTGTTCTGTAATGCGTAGAGTAAAGAGTATGAATTCAAACTCTTTAGCCCTCAACCAGCCCAACCAGTTAGGGCAGGTACTCACACGCAGCCGCAAGGCATTCAGCATTGGGTACAAAGACAGAGCAGACGTTACATGAGATTTATAGTGGGGGGAAGTGAGAGGATTCTGGCTCTAGAAATGCACACGTATGAATGTGAGAGGCCAGAAAAAAAAAACATAGCCGAAAAAAAAAATATTTACCAGATCTTCTTTCTAGATCTTCATCTATCAAGGTTGGGTTAGAACAGCATGAATTTAACAGGAAAAAAAAAGACTAAAAAAACTTCACTTTTTTTCCCGAGGATTAAGCATGTTCTAAATATGGCCGCGATGCTCGTGAAGAGATAACTATTGTTCCCAGCTAGTGGTGCATTAGATCTTGAGTTTCATTGTAAGTCACTGACACTGTGTCTATCCAGCTTTTTATCATTGTCCCATCTCTTCCTTTAACTCTTTTAATAACATTCTTTCAAGTCGTCTCAAGCTGAGACTGGAGTTTGATCCCTGCTGTCAGCATGGACCTGCTCTTACCTACGGGTGTCACAATATAAAGTAGTCAACTAAACTAAACAATCCAAGTAATTTTTAATGTTTTAGGCCTTGAGATAGTATTTGGTAGAGTCTGATGGTTAGTTTTCTTTTATTAATTGGTGTTGTTGAGATGGTGCATAAAGGAAATTTTTACGGCCTTACTAGTGAGTCTTATGGGTTTATTATAATTTGATTATTCTTTTTATTGTGTTCCTTTGCATAGCTTTGTGGCATTAAGAAATATTCTCAAACTTTTGGATTTTTAAAGTTAAGGTAGATTGTGAGATATTCAACCGTTGAGTCTACTGTCAATTAATCAGAAAGTGCTAAAGTTACATATTATTACTATGCCTTGATGTGAGATCTTTTCATGTCATTATATACATATATATGCATATATAGTGAAGCCTATTTGCTATGACCACCAAAGTCTAGTTTACTAATGGCTCGGCCCTTTTGAAAAAAACTGAACCAATATATAGAAAATTTAAGGAAAATTGGATCAAAAATTGCATCTACTTTTCTCGAAGGGTTGGCCTTTTGCCAGTTTCCATATATATAGATACACTATATATATTTATTATCAATTATTGATGTATCCTATATATTATAACAAATATACAATAATTCATGTTTTTACTGTATTACTGTTATCCTATATAACTAAGTTTCCAGTTCATATGGGTAAAAGTGTTTGCAATGTCATTGATAACGCTCATTCATTCATAAAGAGATTTGAAAAGTCACCTTATTTCTTCAAAATGGCTTCTCATCTCTTCCTTTCAACTTGCCGCCCTCATCGTTGCGACAGCTCTTGTGTTTGGCATGATGCTCAGCTCTGATATAAGACGGACATTAACGTGAGACGTCTTGAGTCATTCTGTATGACGTGTTACATTTTTCCTTAAAGTATATAGTCCCCTTTACCGTTCCCGCCATAATGCGGCAGGAAATGGTTAACCCCTTGGTAGCAAGTCAAGTCTTAACTTTTTTTTACAAAATTGTTGTTAGATAGTCATCATTGTGGGTAAGATGTTAGAATTTTTGCTATTGATGGTATTCAAGTTGCATTTTTTTTTGTTTAGAATAAAGGTGAGAGGTATAAAATGTGAGCCATGGCTTTCAGATCTTGGCGGTTGTGGCCAGACTCTGCGTGTCTTATCTGTTCGAGCAGTAGATAAAGGTATAGGTTTACAGGGCTTTGTTGAGCACACAGTCTCTTTACTATTGATTAAGATTTGACACTGGGGGTTAACCAGCAGGTTAGTTTTTTCTCACTGGAGTCGCATTCCTATTCCAGGCAGGAGCTACCTTAAGCAAGGTATGAAAGTTTTTACAGGCCTTTTATTTGATACTTGATACTATGCAAAAGACCAGGACATAGCAGTTTGGAAATAACATGGGTAAAGAATTAGTAGGAGAAGAGGGAGGGGGGAGAAGTTGGGCGGGAGAAGATCGGCGGGCGGGGAGGACATAGGTAAACCAGGTAGAGGAAGATAATTACAGGCTTCAGAGGTGGAGCTGGCTTAGTTCAGTTTCTTGTTTTGCTCTACGCTTTCTGCATTCTCCATCGCTTTGCCCAAGGCCTGGTCACTGCTAATAACGGTGATGATTAACTAAGTGGTAACTGTAACCTGGGAGACCACGAGGTGGGTTTTAGATTTCAAGAGGACCCGATGCTTGAATGAAGCCGAGCTCCGAGCACCTGTGGAAGCGTGAGATTTTCAACTCTTTCTACTAATTCTTCTTCCTGTGCTTTCATCATATTCGGTCATGAATTCCAGGCAGATTTTTTTGGTCTCTTACTTGAGTTCCTTCCTCTTTACCTGCCTCCCTTTTTTTTCCCTTCGCTCTCTGTTCCGGTTGTTTGCACGGAAGCCATTCTTCTTCTTGGGCTGGTAGGCTGTGAGATATGTCTACGTGTATATTGTAACGAGTCGCCTTCTTTCTTTCCTACGGCCCGATGCATTGTGAACTTACGGCTGTAATGGTTGAGTTACATATGGAGGATTAAGTAGTTAAAGAAGGTCACAGTTTTCCAGCAGGTTGCTTATGTGGTTTTGTGCGGTGGTGCAGAGAGGAAATGCAGAAGCGAGCAACGTATTAACAATAAGATGTCTGCCATATTTGTCGCCTGGAAATAAGGCCTCATTGTTTAGCTGGGAGGGTCCTATGTCGGATCTGTATGGAGAGCTAAATCATGTCATGTCACCAGGCGATCCATCTGTAGAGGTCAATAGCGAAGTGTCTTGCTTGCTTCGTGTAGTTTATAAGGAAATGATCGTCACTCCATTATTACTATTTATATGCAATGCTCAGAGAATTCTCAATTTTTGGATATATTTTTGCTATCCTTTACAGCTCTGGACAATTTTATGGATTCATATTTGTGTAATAGTTAATGATAGAACAAAAATGGATAAAATATGGGAGAATGGATACTAAACAACCCATATTAAAATCTAATTTTTAAGTCATACCAGGTGGTGCTTAATGTTCGTAGGCTGTGACAACGAAGCCCACATATTCTAGGATATTATTGGATCTAAGTGTAAAATATCATTAATTATTATTCCCTTTGATGGCTGTCTGGCACACCCAGAGATGGACGTATACTTATTTTTCTTCCTGTTCCATTCCAATGGCTATTACTAGAGTCCAAGCGTAAGTGACAGGTGCAGGAGTGAGCAGGTTAGTCCGCTGCCTTATCAATGTTCAACGTTTATCAATCGATTTAATTAATGATTAAAATATTTTATTACTATCCAGTTTACTATCATTGGGCCAGAGCTTGCATATATAGTAATACATGCTATATATACATATATGTACATATATAATATATATATATATATATATATATGCACAATGGGATCAAAACATTTTTTTCATGCATATACGTCTATATCTATAATATATATTTAATGTATATTTATATATAATATATCTGTGTTTGCGTGTGAATATATATATATATATATATATCTTTGTATAGTAATCAATAAGAATTGATATTAAGCTGGCATTACCTATATATAAATATATACACATATCAATCTATATTTACTTTATATACATGCATATATACATGTACGTTGTATATATACATGCATCTTTGCACATATACAGTATATACTCATGTGTAAATGTATACTTTTGATCCCATGATATAAAGCAAGCAGACACCCTTATTTACAAAATAGTGTACTGCCAGTTATAGATAGGTAACGTTAGGTTAACATCTTAGTGATTCTTGTTGGCTATTACAGCACCTTTTTTAGATAGTAACATAATGGAGTTTTTTTGCAACCTGCAATGTCTTGTCATACTAAATGTGCAAAAAAAAATGCTGAAGAAAATTTTCTACCAATCAATCTACCGTAATTAGAAATATATAATAGTAATACATTAATGAACATCATAGTGCAGCAGAATGGCTTCAATCAGTTATGTCAACAATAACTCGAGTTGTGGGAACATGACTCTTCTGGGCCTCAATGCAAAATTTTCAACATGGCGCTCAACTATCACAGGCCTTTAATAGTATTGGTCATCTGAATGGAATAAAGAGAGCTGTTGGACTGCTTCTTGGTTCCAGGGCCCTAGTACAACCTTAACTCCTGCACCCACTGTAGTTATACCCATGTATATAGGGTTTTACTACATGTGTTTAAAAAATTCTGCCTGATAAATATTTACCCTCTTAAATTATTTTTGTAGTGCAAGTAACATTTGTCTCCAGCTTGTAAATTAGAATTAGAGGCCCATTTTAATTAGAAAAATATTGAAAAAATGGTTGGATTCAGGGCAGAGCTTGTGCCCGGATGCTGGAAGCCAACAAGTTCACCTCTTTACCCAAAGTATTTGAATAAAGGACTGAACTGAATCTTTGCCCCGAACTCAAGAAAGGTCTAGTTTTTGTTTAATACATGTGGTCTAAAAAATAACCACAGGACACATTGCATATTCCTATGGGATCCTGGGTCTGATGTCATCAGCTGGCCCATCCCATTCGATGTCAAATGTCACCATGACTTTGGCCATGATGTATATCCTGCATGGCACAAAGCCAGTGACCAATTAGATGACAACTATTATTTGTCTGCACCCTATTGGAAAAGTACTTTTTAGAATTTTTTATTTTTTTTTAGTTTTTAGAATTTTTACTTCTCCTTTGTAAAGGGTCACACTGGAGATGAGTATTATTAGAAATGGTCATCCATTGCTATCATTTCTTTGGGTTACATAATATGACATTTGCAGCCTTCCAACGGGAAAAAAAATCAACCCATGAACGGTTTGATACAACACAAGTCATTGACATTGAGCAAATAAATGGCCTTCCAACTTTTCTAATTAAATCACTAGTGTCCTGTTTGGCCTTCCCCTTCGCCATGACATCCTAGTCGGCCTTGATAGTTGCTTAGCTTCTCTGTCCATTAAGCTCTGGTACCACTCATGTTAAGCTCAATGTAATACAAAGATGATTGAGATAATGTAAAATACATTACTCGCCTCTTTTCTGCCTCTCAGTATGAGCTGCATGGATTTTTACCGCAGTTTCCCGGCACCAGCACAGATTATTTGTTTGACTCTGTTTTTCTTGCTCTATCACGATAGCTGACTCGTTCCAACCTTCCCCCTGTAAATGTGCCATGCAGCAGGCTGACTCACAAAATCCAGCTCGCTATTTTTTTTTTTCGTGTGGGTGTTCTGAAGCAGCTGCAATCCACATTCTCCGGATTTGAACCTGGAGGCCATTTTGCAGTTTCTTCTTTTGCTTTTTCCCTCCACAAGACAAAATGGTTACATTGATGGTGGAAACAATGCCAGTCCACAGCCACATTTACAAAAAAAGAAAAACTTGATTTGATAATTATACATATATATTTTTAATATGAAAGTCGACCAACTATGCTCATTATATGCCAATCACGGTGAAGAATGTGGTCTCTTTCGGAAATTATTTTCTTCCTTTAGGACGTCTGCATTTTTTTCTTTTTTTTTTTGGTGTAATGCCAAAGATTTTAAAGGTAAATTTGTAATTTAAAAAAAAAATTCCATTAGGAAGGAATGACAGTGTAAATTGTGGATGAGGTAACAAGACTGAACAAGTAGCTGCCAAATACCTGAGGGATAAGTACAAACCCCTTGAAAATTCAATTAAAATCTTCTCAAATTGTCCAGTTAAACTTGGTATTTCTATGAATGTTTACAAGGCTGGTAACCTTATTACGATGTTGACCTCTTCTTCTTTCTTCCGTCACATCATTACCTCTACATGAGATTTCCAGAAAACAGGAACCTTAAATTTCCTCTCTTCGTACGGTAAGTGAGAGGTAAAATGACCCCATCTTCTTAATTTCTCTTCCTTTTTCTTCCTGTCATCTTGTTCTTCATGCCCACTTCTTACAGATGCTTCCCCCGCCCCCGCAAAATATGTGACACTATTGCCATCTTACTGGGCAGCATTGGATGTTATCTCTGTTTCTAATACTGCCTGGTAATGATGATTATGGTGTCCCACACACAACGTGAGTTAAGGGTTGCCAAAGGGTATGAAATTTATGCTATTTTGTTTTTTGGTACTGATTAGATTTAACCATTGCCCAATCATAAGTGGCAATTTACATCCGCCTATTGGAAAAATGTTTAGAAAATCAGGATTCAAATAAATTTATTGTCAACATCTTAAAATTTTTTACCTTAATTTTTTTTAGATTAAAATGATTATTTTCACGAGCCATAAAAATTTCTTAACATACATTGGATGAGTAGTTTCAATTTTTGGAAGATCGGAGATGTCTACCAATGTTGGAGATGTTGACCAATTTTAGTTTTGACTCACCTCTGGTGGAAATAATTTGTAGAAGGTGAAAAATTTTATGTAACCGAGACACCAGTCACTGCTTCCTTAGAATTTTATATCTTCTTCCAATGTCACTAGCAGAGATAAGCCACCTCAATAAATAGGTTGGTCTGTCTCGAATAATCTGTACTAGTTCTGCACATTTCCTGATATAGTTTCTTCGACTTTTAGATATGTTTGACTTTAGGTGATCGTTGACTTCCCCTGCTGTTTCCCTAGTGATGAATACCAATGTGGTCCTCTATGGACATCTTACTAGACAGTGCTGGATTTATTTTACTTTTTCTAACACTGTCTGGTAACGATGTTTAAAGAGTGAACCAATATGCTACGTGCACCAAAAGACCCATGGATGAGCCTTTGGAGATGTGAAGGACAGTATGAGGTATGAACTTACATCAAAACTTTATTCCAAATGTTTTTATTTTTGCTGTTGTCAAGTCAATTGAGAGCATGCTACCATAATTCATGGTGTAAAAACCCTAATGGCAATATCGTGTAGGCATCCACCATATGCAAAGGTCAATGAGTCGATGACTAAACTTTAATGATTGGATCATTGCTTAGTGACATTACAAAAGATCAAATCGATGATAACTGTCTTCTTATGGTTTTATTCAACCTTACGCTTTTTATGCAAGTCATAGACTTTATAATTAATGGCATGATTCAAGCAGCATGTAGTAATGGCTGATCCCTTGCTTTGGAGTCCATTTCCATGGGTATATTTTTCCAAGAAAGAAAAATTATTATTCTTGATGAATACATTGGAATTGCTTGAATGTGACCATGAGAAGTTTTAGATAGTTTGAAAAGTTCTCCCCTATGAAAATGGCACACCCAAGATTACACCATAACCTTTGCTCCTCTTGGCTTAAGGGTAAAAACCCAGAGAATAACTTTAATTGTAACCTTAGAAAAACTATTTTGTCTTAAGCCAATAAAGTGACATTGTTCTTCTGTCACCTGTTGTTTGCCAAGCTTACATCACACTTAGGACATGCAATGGAAAAAAATATCAGAGAGATCCTGGAAAATAGACCAAGACCTAGCAATGGCTGCTCTACCTAAAGTTTATTCTTATCTGCTCCGATGTAGTGAAGATCTGCACATTGACATATGTTGACACAACTTGTTGAAGAGGTCGATGTAATGTCGGAACTTTTTTGTCTATAGTATATCCCCTATTACGATCAGTTGATAAGAATGTAGGCAGAGGATTTGTTAAAGGTAAGCATTACATTTTCCCAGGGACAGAGTAATTATTTTTCCCTACACTTCTAGTATTTTCAATCTATTTATCAGACATATTTCAACAGGAAGACCAGGGTTTGCATTACAACATTAAAGTTCACCTATTGGGTGCAGCAATCTGAAAAGTCAATATCGACCCTCAAACAAGCCTTGCAATATGATTTAGGATAAAAAGCCAAACTAAACAATCCATTTGCAGACACGTTTCTGGGTGTTTGACCATCATTATTGCAAAGCCAAGGTCTGATTTTGGAGTTTGCGAAGCCTTTGACATGGGTCTATTGGGAAACATTTCTCCTTCTGGAGAGTGCCAATTCAGAGTAAAAAAACTTATAGGCCATGCAATGCTTCTCTGGGAATTTCAATATACAAATTGTCTCCTCTGAGAGGAAAAGGACTATAACTCTATTCCTAACTATTGGGTAGAGTTCTAGTCCTCTTCCTCTCTGAAGTTGATGTTTGCATATTGAAATTCCTGGAGGAGCATTCTATGGCTTATAAGTCTCCTTACACTGACTTGACACTCTCAGCAAGAAAAAATGTACACCCTTAAACCCAACATCAATCAATTAAAGAATCGCTCTGGCACCACTCAGGAGATTAGCGGCATTGATGACATCACAACAACAGACACCTGCCAGAGTGTGTGCTTGACACCTGACAGGCATCTGTCAAGGGGACATCATCAGTGCAGGACTCCTCACAATGTTGAAGTAAGTGGTGCCAAATCAACCCTCATCAACAGTGGTCATGCCACTGGTCTAGAAAAAACATTTTGGTAGTGATGGTAGTCAGTGGACCATATAAATGAATCCCTGTAGGCCATAGGTGTGCATGAGATTGGCAACATCTGCCGTGGAACTTGATTGGCATTCACAAGTCTTTAAACATCTCTATTAACCTTATCATGTTACTTGACTTGGAAAAAGGATATTACAAGTCATTTATACAACCAACTTTTAGCTCTCCAGGGAGAATGTTCTCTTTCCAGATATTTCTTATGAATGGTTATCCATGTATCGAGTCCATCAAGAATAGAGCTGACAAGCTCATAGTGGGAATTCTCAGCAAGGATACCCCTCAAATGGGCATATCGACAAGGTTTGTCTTAATGAGACGACTCTAACATATCCATATATGTACATAACTGCTAAAATTCCAATATGTGCAAAATGCCAGTCTTATTGAAGGAAGTGGGCCCAATTTATTAAGAGGCTCATGCCACCTAATGAAATAAATGTGTCTTACAACTTGCAAATGTTTCCCCAGAAATCTTACTGCAGTCAGGAACTGGAGTACATTTCTAGTATAATTTCTATAAAGTCGTCACGCCTCCCCCACACCTTGTCCCGCCCCATCTCCGCCTACTTTGGAGAAGTTTTTTGGGACTAGAGTAAAATTGCCAAAAGTCGCAACTTTGAAGTGTGCAAAAATTTTACATAATCTCAAGGTGTTTTATGCCATAATTCATAAATACCTTAATGAATTGGGCCCCTAATGTGTCACCATTTGGTAGGAAACAGGAGGTTGCAATACTTGGCCTATATATGAAGAAATACCACATTCTTCTGAAGATAGCACTTAAGATTTTGATTTTCCAATATTTTCTGACTCATGGAGACATTTCAACAATTGGGAAATGACCACTGGTAACATCAGGCATTAGACTGCCAAAAGCCAATGGCATCACAGTAACTTGTTCCAGCTTCTTCAAGCCAATGGTCATGTCAGGTGTTTCAGAACAAGCAGCATAATCTGCATGTTTATGACCTGATCACTTCTGCAACTTGATAAGACAAATGATTGATGGTCATGTAGATAAATATATATTTTAAAAATGAAATTTTTTTATCTCATTTTGTTCAAACTTTTTGTAACTTAAATTCTCTAAAAATATTATCATTAACATCCTAGTGATCCTTGGCCAAGTAGCCATGCTCAGTTCTGTGAAAGGATAATGTAGATTCTTACGAGAATTTAATATATTTTCATAAATTGAAATTCAAAAATTAAAACAAAACTTCCTAAAAACTTTTCAAAAAGTTTTAATATAGTCTGAATATTTTTTTTTCCTGCTGGAAATTGTTTACTTTGTTTCTGATCTAACAGAAGTGGGATCTTCTTTTTTTTTCTAAAATTCCCACAATGAAAGAAATATTTAAACTTTTTTTGGGGGGGTGAATTAAATAACGGAAGATGTTTATTGAGGATTTCTTTCTTTATATAAGGGGTCTTGAAAAATAAGAGCTGAGTTTTAAAATGTGTAAAATATTAGCTGTGTTGGGTCTGGTTTTGTCCTTTTTTTTCCCACCCCCACAAATAAGAAAAAAAGTGATGCCTTCCTTTATTTACTAAGAGGGATGGAACTGATTAGCTTGGTCCAGGAATAAAGCCGGCTTTTGTTAAGCATTTATTTATCCAAGCCTAACGTAGATACACCGTTCTGACACACAATGAGGCCCAGGAGAGGGCAAGACCTGGCAAATGGCAGGCTGGATACACAACTTCACATCTAGTATTGTTTCTTAATCTCAATCTACTGGGAAAAGTATCCTCAACTTGTTCCCTTCAAGCTTAGAAGTTCTTCCTACATCGTTGTTCTGATTATTCTTCCTTGGTCTTCTTTTCGAAGGAACTAAGAAAGTTGACTTAAGTCTTCTGAACCTTATAACTGAAGCACTAGACCAAAAATATTTTTCTATCTATATTCTCTAAAAGTTGACCCAAAGACTTCCATCCTAAGACAATTCTAAAGTCCATGCTTCAAGTTCTAACCCGTATAAAGGTTTCCAGCGTGAAATGTGTGTAGCCTTGAGCTGCCGGTGCAGATACCTACACCATGTTGGTGTTAAATGTTTACTATGAAAAAAATGAGAAAAAAAAATCAAGGAAATATTTCTGGACAAACTCATTCAATGCAATCAAGATGACAACAACAGAAACAAAAATGTCTCGTGTGCTAACAAAACTGTGGACTTTGCATGCAACGTCCTACAAGATGAGCATAATTGTTGGTTGTTGTGTTTACTAATTTGCTTGTAATTGTCGATAAGTGTTTAATAGACAAATGTTATTTTCCTGAGCGGTCTGTATCCAGGACAATTGCCTGTTGACCGATGTCTTACCAGACAAGGTTAGATCTACGTATCCTTGTCTAATACTGTCTGGTAATGCCGTTGGTCACAGTTGGCCGATTCTTCAGATTCAGTTCTTCTTGTATTGTACCCAATCCGTTCCTTGCATGTTTTGTAGCCTTCTAGACTTGGAGGACATACAGTGGAGTGATGGTAAGTTGAAAAATTACACCCAGCTTATGATTCTAAACTAAAATCCAAGGAAGGAGATCAAAGTTTGTCTTATCGCAGTGGTCATAAAGACGCAATAAGCTGAAGATATACAATGCCCATATATCTGGATACTGGATGAATCATATCTGTGTACTTAATGTGCCGAGCCCATACAATTATGATGAACGGACCTAGAAGAAATAAGTTTACAATTGAGTGCATTGTAACATATGTTTGATAGAAGGACAGTACATTATTGCCAATAAATATACATTCATGTTTATTACTTATAGATTAATAAAAAAATAAATAAAATTAATTCACGTTTTTCTGGCTCATTTTTTGATCATTTATTATGACCCGCACGTTCAATCAAGTTAAAGGGGTCAACTTTCATCTTTGGGTAAATGGGCCCCAAATGTTCTAAAATAACAAACAACAGGTACTGACAAACAGCAAACATCACCGCTGCAGCCAATGACTGAGCTCAGCATCTGTGCTGAGATAAATGCCACGAGCTGCCAAGCTCAGTGATTGACTGCACCCACTACAGTTACACTCTTGCACATATTTAAAGAATATTTTTCCCTGCAACATGCATAAGAAGAATCAAAAGTAAGTCTAAATTCATACTAGGCGTTTTAGCTGCTTTTTTAATAATTTTTTATGCTAATTTTTGTCTGCGTTTTACAATACCAACAAAGCCTATGAGATTTCAGAAATCTCATGCACACACATTTTTTTTTTGTCATCAGTATATTGTGCTTTGCATGTTTTTTTTGGACATAGAGTATGTCACTTCCTTCAGTGTTTTTTTTTCAGCGTTTTTCATTTATTGACTTGAATGGGTGGTGAAAAAATGCTTGAAAAAATGCAGGTATCAGGTTTTGCTGCGTTTTTTGTGCCAAAACCTGATTCTATAGAATAGGACTTTTTTTCAACACTAATCTCTATTGGCATACACAAGAGACAAATCTAGCAGGCTAAAACAGCCTCAAAAAATGCAAGAAAAAACAAGGAAAACATGCTTTTTTTCAGCAGATTCTTTCCTGCTAAGAGATCAGGTTTTGCTGCAAAAAAAAATCTGAAAAAGAGTCTAAAACCTCACTGTCTCCTGGTACTAAGTGTTCCTCATAGGATGGAGCTTTGGTAAAGGAACCTCATGGTTTTCTCCTTGATGATGTATTAGGTACCTTGCATGGTTATTACAGAGACATAGGTAAAACATCTTGTGATCTGAGGGTACTATGTGGCGCACCACGGTTTTCTGTGTGGTCCTCAACTACTAGGACAAAGGAATGTATGTATGTATCCTGAAGGCTCAGAAAAACATATCCTGATGGTTCAGAAATCCTGTGGATTCATGCAAGACAGACTGCCATCTTCTCTTCTTTGGAGTGCAAGAGAACCAGGCCCTATTATCTACAGAGACCCTAGGGCACACCCACTGCTACAGTATGTACAACATAAAGAAAACTGATGCTGCCCGGCCACAGATCACTCTACCACTGCTACATCGCAGCATAATGCAGGTGAATGGGGTAGCAAATCTTAAAAAATTAGAACCAATTGGATTTTTTTATGGCGGGTCGCAATGTGACCCCATTCACTTGCATTATGTTGTGATGTGGAATCGGCATAGAGTGATCTGCGGCCATACTTGTTGCCAAAATCGCTGTGTAGCCTCAGCCTTCCTACCACACAAGTCTTCGATATTACCGCAACCTGCTCCATGAATCAGATGTATATGGGTCCAAGGGAGATGAGGACAGTTACACTGGGTTTATCGGCCCCGTACACATTAGATGGCTGTCGGCTGAATAATGTTTCGGCTCGATCATTTGGCCATCAGCCATCTCGGCTGACTCTCCAATACACAGGAGCACTCATTTGGCTGAGCGTTTCTGTGTTCTGCATGAGAAAGCTACCAAGATGACAAAGCGATCGGCAGTCCTAAACTGAACATACCCGATCGACATTTTCCCCAACAATCAGATGGCCGGTGCCCACTACGTACGTTGATATTGTCGACACTAGTCTAAAGTGTATAGGGGCTTATCAGTTAAGTCAAGTCATTTTTAAAGGGGACTTCCACTACTATAATATTGATGACCTATCCTTAAGATAGTGGGTGGAGGTCCAACACCCGGTACACCCACCGATCAGCTCGTTCCAGCTGTTGCATCGATGTGATGAGAACAGTGTATGGAGTGGAACACTACAGCCCCTTACACTGTTCAGTGGCTTTTGACATATTCAAATAATAGAAGCTGATCTGCAGGACCCCACATTGGCCACTAAACAGTGCGAGGTGCTGTGGTGTTCCGCTCCATATGTCTACATCTGGCAGCTACCAGAGCCGGTACCTGTTGATCAGTGGTGTTTTAGGTGTCATACCACTACTGATCTGATATTGATGACCCATTCTAAGGACGGGTCATCAATATAATAGTAGTGAGCATCTCCTAAGTGTCACTTAGCTTTGAAGATAAATGCCGTATTCAAGTCTACGGTAGGCTGGAAAATGTGGCGCCCTGTATACAAATTTGTCCTACTCTTTATTTAGATAATTTCCACTAATTTACATATCATGAGGGTTTTGGTTTTCCTTTACCCGAATGATTTTACAAAACTAAATGACCGCTTCAGAACTGGTGCGATTTTTGATGTTGTAAGGGATTAAAAAAAAATAATGCAATCATGTGCTAAAAAATGTAGCTAATCAGTTGAGCCAGATTCCATGATTATTATCTGTCCTCTCCAAACCCGGATTTGGCTGCTCCACTTACAGAAGAGCATTTTCTGTGTCTGCGTGTGGTCAGTGCTGTGCATGAACAGGGCCACCTGATTGGCTCATCTGAATAGCTAAGCCAGCCCTCTTTATTTGAGAAAGGGCTGGCTTATCTATGTAAATGAGCAACCAGCCAGCCCCTTATACACATGTTCACACAGAAAATACTCTGCCATGCGCAGAACCAGGAATAAAAGTATAGAACATTGGACCAGAGCAGATAACAGAAAATCAGGGTACATGGCATAAATGAAGTATATTAGTAATTTATATATTTTAGTCTTTTAGACACATTTATGTATAATTTATTTTTTAACTGGACAAGCCCTTTAATATTTACACAATACTGAAATGTCCACTTCTAAAGTTTCTGCTATTTGCCTTTTTTCCAAAGACAACCTGTAATTTTTCCTAAAATGTCTATTAAAATAAATAATTTAATTCTCCTAAATAAATACTAATTCTGGAGCTTCTGTTCTAACCATCTTGTCTTTTTATATCCTCTGTGCATTCCTCCTGGCAATTCCCTTTATCCATGTGGCAAGACCTGACATAATCTGGCCCTGTCCAATCAGTGCTTCAAGTGTGTAAGAACGCACCCATATATTGCCATGTCACAGATTTTCAGGAGGAACAGCAGAAGAGTGGAATTATACTTAAAGGGATTTTTCCATCTCCAAAATCCTATCCCAATATGTTCTAGGTGTAATAATAATAATATTAGCAAAAACCTCCAAATAGAAATGTAGTATAGTTCTTCTGATCAGCTATGTTGCTTACCCCATGTGGCATGGACACTCACCTAGTGTAGTTAGTTAGCTGTTAGTGGCCGTAAGGGTACATACCTATTTGTGGAAAAAAAACGCTCCGTTTTCTGGATGGAAAAAACGGTCCGATTATATGCAATTGTCATGCGATTGTCATGCGATTGTCATGCGATTTTTAATCGCACCATCCGTTTTCCATCCGTTTTCCATCTGTATGCAATGCGATTTTAACATGATGTTTTACATAGAGCAGTTCTCTCTATGTAAAAACTCATGTAAAAATCACATTGTAAAAAAAAATGTACACAAAAAGCAAATAATTATATATATATATATGTGTATAGGTCATACACTTCTACATAGTATAATAGCCGCTAATTCAATTGCCGGCTTTGGTGAAATTTCAGACCCGACATGAAATGACACATGGTTTACATACTGTTAACCATGTCATTTCATGTAGTTTGATATATGGGTTTCACTAACAATTACATGAGTGTATGTGTGCAAAATTTCACACATGTAGGGGTTAATTAAAAGTGTAAATTCGCTGAAAAAACATGCGTGGGCTCCCGCGCTATTTTCTCAATCAGACAGACAAAGCCAGCGAGTGGGGGCAGATAATAATAGCCTAGGGAGGGTGAATTTATTTTGTGCCCCCCCTGGCTACTAACATCTGCCCCAGCCACCACAGAAAAGGCAAATCTATAATTAGGTGCGCCCTTTCTGGCACTTAGCCTGTCTATTCCAAATTGCCCTGCAGCGGTGGCTAATGGGTTAATAATGGGTTAAAGCCACCTTGCTATTGAAAGGTGACTTTAAGCCAGGTTAATAATTGAGAGTTGTCAATTAGACAACTCTCAATTATTAATCCTATTGTATGAAATAAAAATAAAACACACACACTTTAATTAAAGATCATTTTAAAGAAATAATCACACAGTTTTTGACCATCTTTTAATTTACAGGTAATCCGTGCGAAGCCGTTGTTGTCCTGTAATAAAAATAAAATAATAAAGCAACATTATTCTTACCTATCCGGTGCTCTGTCAGGTCCCTCGCTGTAATCCTTCACAAATGGTTAACTGGCTTACAGCTAGCAGCACAGCTAATGCTGGCAGCTCAGCTGTAAGCCCCCGAATGAAGGAGTTCCTCTCCCCGGCCGACAAGAGAGGAAGTGATTAGTGTGGGAAGCTTAATTGATTGCTTCCCAGTCTAATCAGTTCACTTCAGGTCAGCCGGGACTCCCTCTGACATCACTGATGCTGTGCGGTGTCCCTGGCTGACCTGAACTGATTAGCCTAGGAAGCAATCAATTAATCAATTTTTTTTCAACGATTTTACACCTTTAATTAACCCCTACATGTATGAAATTTTGCACACACACACACTCATGTAATTGTTAGTGAAGACCATATATAAAACTACATGAAATGACATGGTTAACTGTATGTAAACCATGTGTCATTTCATGTCGGGTCTGTAATTTCACAATAGCCGGCAATTGAATTAGTGGCTATTAGTGTTCAGCGATACTGCTCGATATCTAAAAATATCGGATCGGAATGGTATCGCCGATATCACTAAAATATCGGCGATACCCGATACCGATACCGGAAGTCCAATGTAAGTCTATGGGAACCAAATATCGACATTAAAAAAAACCCATTCTTGCCTTGTTGGTTAATTGTACATGAAGGAAACAACAAAGAGTAATGTAGAATGTATTGGGGGAGGTTGAGGAGACAATAAAGGCATACATGTTTAACCCAATGCATTGGAATAGCATTAATATATTTTTTTTTGGAAATACGTTTGGATTGACGAACAAATTGACAATGTTGTTAACCTTTTTTCTATTTTGGCAAATATGTATGTTTCACAACTTCCATGCTCTTCACCTTTTTAACTTTTGCCAGTGCCACACTTTCTCCTTCATAATCTTCAGCAGCATCATCTTTCTCATCAAATTATTCTTCATCTTCACCTTCTTAATCTTCTTCTTAAACTTCTTGCTATTCATGTTTTTGTTTACATTACTCATATTGTTATTATTAAACTATTAATCTTCTTCATATTCAAATTCTTCATCTTCTTCATCATATTCTTATTTGTGACAGAGATTCCTGTACTTGTAATCTGTAAAAGTATGAATTTTTCATTCTTCCGTTCTAGCTGTCACAAAAGATTTAAATTACAACAGTATTTGTCCGTGTTCAGTTTAGCCTGCAGCAGCAGGCATTTTCCAGGGGCACCACGAGGAGGAACGGACTCACCCCCATACACTGCTTAGTCTTCTTCTGCTTAGAATTTAGAGCATATATTTTGCTCTTCATTTTGGTCTTATACTTCATGTTCTTCTGCTTTTTGATCTTCTGCTTATTGTTCTTCTGTCTGTTGTTCTGTATCTTGTAGTTTGTCTTAACCTTCTTTGTCCTGTTGGTGATCTTCTTCAGGGTAATCTTTTATTTTTTCTTTGTGATGGTGTTCAGGCTGGTTGGCTTCATGCTCGTCGTCCTTGTTGTCGTCATCTTCTTCTGGGTGGTCTTTAAGGTCGTCTAATTTCCGAGAACCAGCTGACGTTACTGGAACCCGGACGGGTATCAGATGGAACAAGAGACAATGGAAGTAACGAGGACCAGCTGACTGTGCTGGAACCCGGAGGGGCAGCAGAAGGAAAAGAGGCAATGTGACAACCGAGTACCAACTGACGTTACTGTGACACGGTTACTAAGCAGGAGGTACCTGTGCTCCAAAGCACTACCAAGGACCAGCAGACGTTGCTGGAACTCGTATACGGAGATGGAGGCACCTAGGCCAAAGGCACTGGGGAGAACCAGTTGACGGTACTGGACCCCGGACGGGTAGCAGAAGGAAAAGAGGCAATGTCACAACCGAGTACCAGCTGACGTTACTGTGACACGGTTACTAAGCAGGAGGTACCTGTGCTCCAAAGCACTACCAAGGACCAGCAGACGTTGCTGGAACTCGTATACGGAGATGGAGGCACCTAGGCCAAAGGCACTGGGGAGAACCAGTTGACGGTACTGGACCCCGGACGGGTAGCAGAAGGAAAAGAGGCAATGTCACAACCGAGTACCAGCTGACGTTACTGTGACACGGTTACTAAGCAGGAGGTACCTGTGCTCCAAAGCATACCAAGGACCAGCAGACGTTTCTGGAACTCGTATACGGAGATGGAGGCACCTAGGCCAAAGGCACTGGGGAGAGCCAGTTGACGGTACTGGACCCCGGACGGGTAGCAGAACGCACCCATGAAAATGTAAGTTGATAGGACGCAAGCCGTCCGCAGTTACCGAATCACACAGTCCTACAGTGGGTGCTTGTCCTATTGTCACAATGGAAACAGCCTTTATTTACATATCCCACAGCACACATAGGAATCACCTAAACTGCAGGCACCATAGAGTCGGCTAACCCGAATGCAACACGACAGCACAACTTATTGGAGGATAATTGACGTTCACACTGCCAGGAAACAGCTGTCGTGCTGTAACCAGGCTGGCCAGGAGTCAGTACCCCTGCCAATTACTTACGAGCAACAAATGGCGGTGTTGTAGCCCAGGGAGTAGAGTTCAGGTGGTAGAAAGATGAACATAACAGGAGACATGGAAAACGTTGCCAAACAGTTATTTAATCTGAAAACGGACAGGCAAATTCAGGTGAGATCCATGCCTTGTTCATTTTCAGAAAAGTAAGCCGGTCTACATTCTCTGAGGATAGTCGCATGCGCCGGTCTGTTAGTACACCACCTGCAGCACTAAAGACGCGCTCAGATAATACACTGGCAGCAGGGCAAGCCAGCACCTCCAATGCATACTGGCTAAGCTCTGGCCATGTATCCAACTTAGAGACCCAAAATTTGAAAGGGGAAGAGGCACCTGGGAGTACACTTAGAGGGAAAGACAAGAAGTCTGTCACCATCTTACGGAAATGTTGCTTCCTGGTGACTGGAGCCGTCTCGGATGGTGTAGACCTTGCTGGCGCTGTCACAAAACTTCGCCACATTTGTAACATACAGCTCTTGCCCTGTGCAGAGGCGCTGCTTGTGCTCCCTCTTGTTGTAGAGGTGTCTACACTGCCTCGACGCACAGAGCTGCTTTGTAAAGCAGTAGCAGCAGCAGCTCTCTCGGCTGGAATGTACAACAGTATGGATTGCACCAGTGTGTCTTGGTACTCCCGCATTTTACGGTCCCGGTTCCCCGGTGTGATGAGGTTTGTAAGTTGTCCCGGTAGCGAGGGTCTAGGAGGGTGTACACCCAATATTCTGACGTGGTGAGAATGTGGGCGATGCGGCGGTCGTTTCTCAGGCACTGAAGCATGAAATCAACCATGTGCTGCAGACTCCCAACTGGCCAACAAAAGCTGTCCTGTGGAAGAGGCGTCATCTCTGCCTGCTCTGCATCACCCCACCCTCGCTCTACATACTGACTAGAGCGTTGTGTACCTCCCTCTGTAGGGATTACTTCCTCCTCCATTGACTCCTCCTCATCCTCCTCACAAAGTGAGCCCTGCCCAGCCCTTTGTGAGGAACCACGTTGCGCTGACTGTCCTGAAGGTAATTGAATTTGTGACTCCTCATCCTCCACCTCTTCCAAAACCTCTTCCTTTAGTGCTTTCAGTGATTTCTGAAGCAGGCAGATAAGGGGGACAGTCATGCTGACTAGTGCATCATCTGCACTCGCCATCCGCGTTGAGACATCAAACGCACGCAAAACGTCGCAGATGTCCTTCATAGAGGCCCACTCAGTAGTGGTGAAGTGTGGACGGCGCAAAGAGCGACTTGATTGCGCCTGATGCAGCTGATACTCCATTACTGCTGTCTGCTGCTCACACAACCGCTCCAACATATGTAACGTGGAATTCCACCTGGTGGGTACGTCACATATGATGCGATGTTCAGGAAGGCGAAATCGGCGTTGCAGAGCAGCAATGCGCGATCTGGCTATGCTGGAACGTCGCAAGTGAGCGCACTCTAGGCGGACCTTCTGCAGCAGTCCAGCAAGATCCGGATAGTCCCTCAAAAAACTCTGCACGACCAAGTTGAGCACATGTGCCAGACATGGTATGTGAGTAAGGTTGCCAAGGCCCAGAGCTGCCACCAGATTTCGGCCATTGTCACACACTACCAAGCCTGGCTGGAGATTCGCAGGCAAAAACCACACGTCGCTCTCCTGCTTGATGGCATTCCAGACCTCCTGCGCTGTGTGGCTTAGATTCCCCATTGAAATAATTTTCAGGACGGCCTGTTGACGTTTGGCCACGGCTGTGCTCATATCGGTCGCAACAGGTAAGCGTTCACGGGTCCATGTGTAGGTATACCGTGACGGCTCGTGCAGCGATGATTCTGAGGAACTGGAGTAGGAGGAGGAATCAATGTGTACAGACTGGATTCCTGCAATCCTTGGAGTTGGCAGAACACGTACAGCGCCACTGGCAAGATCTGTACCCGGCTCCACAACATTGACCCAATGGGCAGTGAGGGAAAGGTATCGTCCCTGGCCATGGGTACTGGTCCACGCATCGGTGGTCAGGTGGACCCTGCTACTGACGGCGTTTAGTAGCGCATGTTTAATGTTTCCCTCGACATGTTTTTGCAGAGCAGGGACGGCTTGCCTGCTGAAATAAAATCGGCTTGGCACATTATATTGTGGGACTGCCAATGCCATTAAGTTCCTGAAACTGTCAGTCTCCACCAGCCTGAATGACAGCATTTCAAGGGACAGGAGTTTTGCAATGCCAGAATTCAGAGCCTGTGCTCGTGGATGGTTTGCCGAGTATGGCCGTCTTTTATCCCATGCCTGTGGTACCGATGGCTGTTTTGTGGCCTGGGAGTGTGACGATGACTGTGAACTTGCTGCTGTGGGTGGAATAACAGTTTGTCTATGGACAACAGTGACCGAGGTTCTTCCATGGAGATCCTGTGAGGAAGCCGAACCAGGTGTGTGTGAGCTGGAGGTAGAGGCTCCAACACGACCTGAAGATGTAGGTGCTGCTGTAGGTTGGCCTACATCTCCAGTGTGTCTTTGTAACTCAGCTACGTGCTTTGTCCGTACATGTTTCCACATATTTGTGGTATTCAGGTTACTGATATTTTTACTCTCTTTAACTTTTTGCTTACACAGCTTGCATTTAACATAGCAAATATCATCTACAAGTCTGTCAAAAAAGGACCACGCAGTGCAAGTCATGGGAGAGCCAATTTTGACATTTGTAAGAGAACTGCTCCCAACAGGTGCCAAACTGGAGGCTACAGGCAAGCGAGTCTGCAGCCTACCTCTCCCTCCGCTTTGTACCGTTGGGCCAATCTCTTCCTCAGAGCTGCTCCCACCACCTTCCTGTTGCTCACGCCATGTTGGGTCTCGGACTTCATCATCTCCACTACCCTCTTCCAACACCTGCTGCTGTTGGATGGTCTGGGCAGCACCATGCTCCACAAAACCTGGCACCTGAGTCTCATCATCATCATGAGATGCGTTCTGCGGTGTGCTGTCCATCGGCACTGGCTCACCCGCCTCTTCAGATTGAGAGAGACACAGCTGTTACTCATCACTGCATACTCCCTCTTCTTCAAATTGCAGAATGCTGCTTGCCTGTGCCCGTGTTTGCGAGCCAACAGATTCTGAGAACAGAAGCAGAGACTCAGCTGGCTCCTGTACAGAACTCTCTGACTGCCTGGGCAATTTGACAGGCGGTGAACAGACAGATGGTTGCTCAACAGTGTTGTGTTCCTGAGAGGAGGTGGAAGGAATTGAAGTCGATGCATTGGCTGCCATCCAACCAACAACGGCTTCAATTTGTTCTTCCCGAAGCAGGGGGGCACGCCGAGCTCCTACCAAAGTGCTCATAAAGGAACGCTCATGGGTAAAACTGGTGGATGCTGTGTCACTGAGGGCGGCAGCAGCCACAGAATCCCCACGTCCTCTCCCTGCTGAAACTCCATGGCCACGACACGTGCCTTACTCACTGACTTCTTATCTTGGTAGATTGAAAGAAGTCAGAAAGTTATAAGGCTAAGTGTGGTTACGCAGAGATGAAGTGAACACTGAAACACAACTGTTCACAATCTGTGAAGGTACTCTTTGTCTACTTCTATAGTGTTTCAACATGTATTGGATACGGATGAAGCGCGTCACACTAATAGATTATATTTATTTTAATGAATGGAGCAGAACCAATTGAAGAGAAATGAAAGGATGAGGCACTGAGACACGTCAGCATACAAGCAGCAGGCTGAACAGTAACTGGAGCGTGATGTGCACTCAAAAAATAAAACACAGATGAAGTGAACACTGAAACACAACTGTTCACAATCTGTGAAAGGCTACTCCTTTGTCTACTTCTATAGTGTTTGCAACCAATGTATTGGATACGGATGGAAGCGCGTCACACTAAAATTTAAATTGCATGGAGCAGCAAGAATTACACTGAAGAAAAAAAAAAGAGTCTGTCAGTGACACGTGCAGATGCCTACAGACAGCGTTGCATGCAGAGCAAACTGCAGCGTCACCTGCACTCACACACACCTTGCAGAGCTGTTAAAACAACACTGCAGGCAAAAGGAAGCTTTACACTTGGTGCTAGCCTGCCTAAAGCACAGTACACTAAATCGCAATCTCTAACTGTCCCTCAGAGTCAGCAGAGCAGCGTTCTGTCCCTTACTGAATTCACAGCACAGTGACGCTAAAATGGCGGCGGCGCCTTTTATAGTGCATTCTGACATCATTTCAGCATCCAATCACAGCCATGCCATTAGTTAACATGACCGCAGCAGTACAGGATGTGCCCACACTTCTTAGGATTCCTCATTGGCTGACTAAAATCACATTGCCTCTCAAAGAATTATGGGAACTTCCGATTCCGGTATACGATATATGGAAAATATCGGAACTAAGTATCGAAAGGCCGATACAGCTAATATCGGCCGATACCCGATACTTGCGGTATCGTATCGCTCAACACTAGTGGCTATTATACTATGTAGAAGTGTATGAACTATAAATATATATATATGTGTCACACTGACATATATATATATATATATATATATATGTATTCTATGTGTATATATCTAGTGTTTTGTGAGCTGTCAGTGTGATTTTACAGTAGCTGGGGATGAATTGCCGGCTTTTCAAAGGACACTGGTGTGTATAAATCGGACAGCACTCGCATGGTGCGAGTGCTGTGCGATTATTTCTCGCACCCATTGACTTGCATTAGCGATTATCATGCCAAAATCGCTGCAAATCGCAGCTTGCTGCGATTTTTTTCTCAGACCGATTTCAGCTGAGAAAAAAAT
Source organism: Oophaga sylvatica (assembly GCA_033576555.1). Lineage (NCBI taxonomy): Eukaryota > Metazoa > Chordata > Amphibia > Anura > Dendrobatidae > Oophaga > Oophaga sylvatica. The sequence goes on from JARQOD010000003.1 coordinate 364,699,494, forward strand.
CGCAAATGAGAAGTCACCTATTGAATAACATTGGTCCGATTGCAATCCGATTTTTTATCGGCTTGCAATCGTCCGTTTTTGACTCCAATGAGTATGCACCCTAACCATGGATATCTAAGCTACTGCAATGTCCTGCACATGGGATAAGAGACATAGCTAATCAGAAGAACTATACTACATTTCTAATTGGAGATATTTGCTCATATTATTATCATTACAGCTAGAATATATTGAGATAGGATCTTGGAGATGAGAATACTACTTTAAGTTCTAAAAAAAAAGATGGTGCAGAATTGTTATTTCATGCCAAGTATTTAGTAAAACGGGTGCTTTTTAAACTGTGCATTAAACAAAAAAAAATAATCTAAAAATATTTAATTATTTAGTTTGATCTAATGATTCAGTCTAACTTTTTAGAGGGGGCAATTTACATTATTTAGAAGAAATCCTAATTAAACAATAGAGTCCTTGTGTACCACAGAGATGTGTCATATAACTGTGACTCCGTCACAGCCTTAATCACTTTATATTACAACACCGCAATTGTCTTTAGCGTGGATCATTCACTCGATGGGAGCTGAAAGAGCTGCTGTGTTTCATCCCTGCTCAGATCCATCTACAAATGAACGCAGAGCACATTCTTCCAGTCTAGCCTGCAGTCTATTATACTCTGCTTTGCCCGAAATGCACGATGAAATGAAACAATGTGCGCATTGACTCTAAACGCTGCCTTCTTTGCTCGAATTTTAAAAAAATAATGTTATAGCCAGATATAATAAGCTACATGTTACTTTTCTTCTAATTGTACTATCTGCCTATGAAGGGTTAAGCCACAGGGAATCCTACAAGGGTAAATGAGCTTTGCCACTATGCATGGCTTCCTCACATTCAAAGTGGACTTCCACACAATTAAGCAGATGACATTTCAACAAGCTACGTGGAAGGTCATGGAAAGTGCAGACTGTCTGTCCATAGCAGCTACATCTGTATCAGAATTGTCCTCCTCCCCCATTATCTCCGCCAGGAAAAAAAAGTCCTAAACATTGTACATAACCAGTGTGGGATCTAGAGTACTTTGGACCCACAAAGAGAAAACTTTGAAGATCCACCCTTGAAGTTTACCAAAGATGAGTATATCTAACAATATTTGCAGTGTATTCTTTGCGCACAGAACGGACATAATATCAATAAAGAGACCCCCAAACACAATAGACGATTAATGAGTTGGTCAACAACTATCTCTCCTGAGTCTGTAATACACAGGAATGCTAGATTCAGACGAGCGTTCCTCTGTCATCTATGAAAGAGCCATTTCCAGATTCCTCTAATTTCCTGGAGAAAAAGATATTGGCTGTCAGATCCTTCTTGTCCTCAGTATTATCTGTTGGCCGATCAAGATCTACTGTAATAAAGACAACCATGCACATTAGATGATAGTCAGCTGATTTTGGAAGGGCCAGTCAAACATCAAATGGGGCCTCCTGACTCCCCTAACAGATGATGCCCTGGAGGAGATGGATCCAGCAGATGCAACTTCAATGCCCAATCTTTTAGTTTTCAGGTGAGAGGTGTATGGCAGTGACTTTCTCCATTCATTTAATTGCAGACGTATAAACGCTTGGCTTTGCCGAGTGCTCATGTTTAGGAAGGAGTCGGGAGAGACGTTTGACCACCAGTTATCTCAAGTCTCATGTTTGGCAAGCTTACGGCAACATTCACACGCCAATTTTTACTTGTACAAGTTCTATCCTTGCTTTTCATGGATAGCACTTGTACCTATAATAATGAATGAAGCTGTACACATGACCGTCATTTTTCCTTTCCATGTAAAATCGCAGAGACATATCCAATTTTGATCAGAGTGTTGAATCAAAATTGGCAATGCACGTCTACAGGTCCATGAAAAAAATGAGACAGTACTTGGATGCCATTTTTCAAGGAGAGAGCAACTTTTTTTTGGTTTCACATTCAAGAAAGATTTATAAAACTTTGACCAAACTCTGACAAAACACTGATGTAACTCCGATAAAAAAAAACCCACACTGATGAAACTGGTATTAGAACATCACCAATGTGTGAATGGGGTCTAATTCTTTTGTATTCATCCCAAAATAAGAAATAGACTCTAGAGACAAGTGATTTCCTCCAAAGTCAGCCTATTGTCTTCTGCTGGACCTTTAGAGTCAATATGTGTCTGAGCCCAAACCCAATGGAAGATCCTCTAATGGGCCACATCTGCATGTTGGGATGCATGACAGCAAAGGGGAGAAGGATATACACTGACACAATGGGCAGGTGATCGTCTTCTAAGGATCTGTGTAAGGATTTGGATGACATTTGTCATTCCTATTGTAATCCATAGAGTGTCTGATGACTGGGGGTCCCATAGTTGGGAATCCCATCATAATATGGACTTTATGTCTTTATGGACTTTATGTCTGTGGGACTGATGGAAATTGCTGAGTACAGTGCTCACTGGTGACCCATGGTCAGCTGAGACAATATCACTTATTCCAAGCCTGCCCCTTCTGGTGTGATTGACATTCCCCGATAGCTCTATTTTGCTACCAGCCTCCTCCAAAGCTTGCACATGTGCCATATATTCCTCGAGGTGTTCTGTACCTAACTTCACATCTGGGAGTACTGACACTCCGAGCATGCAGTGGACTACAGGGAGGCTGATATCACTGTGTTACCAAGGTTTTGTCCCTTGGACAATTTTGAGTGTTCCTGATAGATTTTTCCATGCTGATTTCAGAAATGACTTCAGATTTTTCATATCAAGTAAGTTTTGAGAAATGATAACAAACATTATAATGTTCTGTTATAATTCTAAAAACTCATATATGAACTTTTTCTGAAACAGTATATTCTGAATTTTCCACTGAAATAACATAAATCGCTGATTTACACATATGCAAGCACTTATTATGAGAATTCCGTGCAGGCACAGTGAATTATTCGGCTGACCGTGTACGGAGCATACCACATCTCCTGGGCAGGGGAGGAATCAAAAGACTATACTGACATTACAGCAGGGGATCACCAAGGATTCATTTTGTGAGGTAAAATATTTCACTGACTGTTTTTAAACAATATTTTACCTCACAAAATGTATCCTCTGCGATCTCCAGAGATCAGAGATGGGAGAAGTCAGCACATGGGGAAAGAGAGAGTGGATAGGTGGGTGAGCACATGGGGGAGAGATTCTCAACGCTGCAAAGCCTGCCCTCATCGTGACATTACCGCCCTCCATTGGGCCTCCATCTAGTTACTATCATATATGCGATTTGCCTGAAACTGAAGATTTATTTCGAAATGTCACACCGGTGTCTCAACAGCAGTGATAATTTCTGCTACAAATGCGGAGAATATACAATGAAAGCACAAAAGAAGGAAATGACTCCACTTGTTAAGAAACCATATGAACTATACTTTGAATGTTCAATTGGAGATCAGGACAAACAGTGGGCACTTCATATATGCTGTGCATCTTGTTCTAGATGCCTTAGAGCATGGCTGAATGAATCACGACCTTCAATGCGGTTCGCTGTCCCAATGATATGGGAGGAGAGAGATCACGTAACAGATTGCTACTTCTGCCTTACAAATGTAATAGGATATTCAGCAAAGAACAAGAACTCAATAGAATATCCTAATCTTCCTTCAGCCATAAGACCAGTGCCACACGATGAAAGTCTTTGTGTTCCAAAGCCGCCCAAAGTATGGACAATGGAGGACGACGAAGATGAACTAACAAGGTCAGTGGAAAATCAAACTGCTGCAGACCCAGACTTTGAGCCTTCTACATCTAATCCACATCTGTTTAGTCAAGCTGATCTGAGTGACTTGGTCAGAGATTTGAACTTGTCAAAGAGGCCGGCAGAATTATTGGGATCAAGGCTACAAAAACGGAATCTCTTATAACCAGGAACAAGAGTTTCTGTTTTCGCAGTTGTCAAGAAGACCTTAATCAATTTTTCAACCATGTCGACAGTTTAATCTTTTGCAACGACGTCTTGGGGTTGTTTGGTGCTCTTGGATGTGAACATGACCAGAAGGAATGGCGACTGTTCATTGACTCGTCAGTTTTAAGTCTCAAGGCTGTTTTACTACACAATGGAAATATCTATCCTTCTATACCTATTGGACATGCCGTACACATGAAAGAAACGTATGAGAATATGGAGTTACTGTTGACCCTCATTAATTATAGAAATTATAACTGGAACATATGTGGTGATCTAAAAGTTGTTGATCTTCGTCTTGGTCTTCAGCTTAGATATACCAAGTATTGTTGTTTTATTTGTGAGTGGGACAGTTGTGCACAAGAAATGCACTATTTCAGAAAGGACTGGCCACTCCACGAAAACCTAGTTACTGGACAGAAGAATCTTAAACAAAATCCTCTCGTTGATCCAGCAAAGATGTTTCTCCCTCCTTTGCATATTAAACTTGGGCTTATGAAGAATTTTGTCAAAGCAATGAACAAAGAATCGGAAGCCTTTTCTTACTTGCGACAGAAATTTCCAAGAATAAGTGATGCCAAGATTAAAGAAGGTATTTTTATTGGCCCACAGATCAGAGATATAATGAATGACAGTAGCTTTGATGGTCTTTTGCAAGGTGCTGAACAAGTGGCATGGAGAGTCTTTAAAGATTTGACCTTCAACTTCCTTGGCAACAGCAGGGCACCGAACTTTGAACAACTCGTGGACAACATTCTCACAGCATATTATTTGATGAAATGCAATAAATCACTAGAAATGCATTTTCTACATTCTCACTTGGACTTTCTTCCAGCCAATCTTGGTGCCGTTAGCGATGAACACAGTGAAAGATTTCACCAAGACATTGCGCTGATGGAGAAAAGGTACCAGGGAAAGTGGAGTATGTCAATGCTGGCTGACTATTGCTGGAATCTTATTCAAAAAGCATCTGACATGGATTATAAATGAAAGTTATCTACAAAACACTTTTGAACAATTGCTTTTGCTACTGACATCGATGCACATGTATATAGAGTCTCAGATGTCATAATGTAGACTATAAACTGTTGTTTGTTTAAAAACCTTACGTGATACAGAATTTTGGAGCACATATTCGTGTTCAGCATATCAAAATCTATAAGATACAATAAAATTTTCTCAGGGGACGAGAACTTCCCTGAAATTTGTTGTGCAGTGTATTTAGAGTGGATGAGGGATGTCAATTAGGATTGGAGCACCATATGTGACTTGTCCTTATATTGTCACCGCCCAGATAACTCTTCTATGGTCATTTACCAGTTTAAAAAGTGATTTTTCTGATTTAGTTGCATTAGATTTGTTATACAAGGGCATGTTTAGAAACATTGTAATTCGTGTAATAAAACACAATGTGGGTGAAAATAGTTTAGTTGGTAACATTTGCTTTATAGATGTGGTTACATCTGATTTTTTGTTAAAAGTTTCTTCCCACCTCCATCGATGAGTATTGTAGCACAACACTTGAAAAATAAAAGCTATTTTGAATATTACTGCTTATTAAAATTTGTAGCTGAGATATTTTAACACTTTTTTATTTACAGCTCATTACCTAGGAGACCGACGACTGCTGCTTAGCTTGTAAGCACTGTGCCAAAGCTGGCCAGGATCAGGAGGTAACAGTGTGCTAAAGCTATCCTGGCCAGCTGCCAAGCAGCACTTACAAGCTCAACAGAAAAAAGTTTGAAAGAACTTTTCATGTTCGTCTGTCCAGCAGCGACAATCGGTCTCCGAGGTAATGAGCTGTAAATAAAGAAAAAAAAAATGTTAGTATTTAAAAAAAACTGATGAAAATTTTAATAAAAAATAAATAGAAAAATTGCTTGCTTTAAAAGCACAGTCTGACAATGCCCAATTATGAAGAATAAAATAACCCTTTAAGTATTGTATGGTTCAGAAACCCAAAATTAGTAAAGAGGAAAAGTAGTTACAATAAGTTTGTCTAGTAGAATTCGGAACAGTTCAGAGGAGAAACACTGGCTCTCATTGTACCCTGTTCAGGACTGATGAGGGGAACGAACACCAAAACTGTGTTGTCTACAGATAAATCTCTCATCCTTTTGGACAAATCTCTAGTTTGGCTGCTATGAGCTATATTGCATGAATGTAAAAAGTGTAATGCTTCATTTGTCCTGTGGTGGTGCTGTAAGGATACTGAACCATTAGCTGTCAGGTGCCCGTACAGATGAAATCTGAAATTAGGGCTTGTGGTAAATAAATACCCTGTGATTATCTTATCGTTAAGGAACCCTTTTAACAAGGAGGTTCAATTGAAGACCATGCCTTTAACATCTTCACACCATAGAATGTAATAGTAAATGCCAATGTCTAGGGCAGTTTTTATGGAGCGGGCACTGGAGCTGAACCTGCTGTATACAGGCGAAGTGCTAGTTGTGGTACACAGCTGGAATCTGCCATAAATAGCTGGGCTTCATGGGAGATCATAATTTTAGCACAGTAGCTGAAGATGTAAAGTAGACAACTGCAGAATAATGCAAACAAGTCTAGATAATATATATTGTTATGCTTACAGCAGATGAAGGATTAAACAGCAAGCCTGAACCTGGATATACACACGTGGTCAAAATTTTTGGTACCCTTCGTTTAATGACAGAAGAGGCCCACAATGGTCACAGAAATAACTTGATTCTGACAAAAGTAATAATAAAACAAAAATCTATGAAAGCAAACAAATGAAAGTCAGACTTTGATTTTCAACCATGCTTCCACAGAATTAAAAAAAATAAAACTGATGAAATAGGCCTGGACAGAAATGATGGAACCCCTGAAAATAATGTGACAAAAGGGACATGTTAAATCAAGGTATGTCCCCTAATTAGCATCACAGGTGTCTACAATCTTGGAATCAGTGAGTGGGCCTGTATAGTTGGCTACAGATACTCATTGTGCTGTTTGGTGGCATGTTGTGTATCACACTCAACATGGACCACAGGAAGCGAAGGAAAGAGTTGTCTCAGGAGATTAGAAAGAAAATTATAGACAAACATGTTAAAGGTAAAAGTTATAAGACCATCTCCAAGCAGCTTGATGTTCCTGGAACTACAGTTGCACATATTATTCAGAAATTTAAGCTCCATGGGACTGTATCCAACCTCCTTGGATGTGGCCGCAGGAAGAAAATTGATGACAAATCAAAGAAACGGATAATATGAATGGTAACAAAACCCACCTGTCATTCTATGAGCCAAAGTGGATTTCATGGGAGATGACAAATAAGGACACCACTGTTGAAAAAAAAATCATAAAAAAGCCAAACTGGAATTTGCCAAACTACATGTTGACAAGCCACAAAGCTTCTGGGGAATGTCCTATGGACAGATGAGACAAAAATGGAACTTTTTGGCAAGGCACATCAGCTCTATGTTCACAGACGTAAAAATGAAGCATATCAAGAAAAGAACACTGTTCCTACTGTGAAACATGGAGGAGGCTCTGTTATGTTCTGGGGCTGCTTTGCTGTATCTGGCACTGGGTGTCTAGAATCTGTGCAGGGTACAATGAAATCTCAAGACTATGAAGGGATTCTAGAGAGAAATGTGCTGCCCAGTGTCAGAAAGCTTAGTCTCAGTCGCAGGTCATGGGTCTTGCAACAGGATAATGACCCACAACACACAGCTAAAAACACCCTAGAATGGCTAACAGGTAAACATTGGACTATTCTGAAGTGGTCTTCTATGAGCCCTGACCTAAATCCTATTGAGCATCTTTGGAAAGAGCTGAAGCATGTCGTCTGGTAAAGGCAACCTTCAAACACGAGACAATTGGAGCACTTTGCTCTTGAGGAGTGGGCCAAAATACCTGTCGAGAGGTGCAGAAGTCTCATTGACAGTAACAGGAATCGTTTGATTGCAGTGATTGCCTCAAAAGGTTGTGCAACAAAATATTACCGTATATACTCGAGTATAAGCCGACCCGAGTATAAGCCGACCCCCCTAATTTTGCCACAATAAACTGGGAAAACTTACTGACTCAAGTATAAGCCTAGGGTGGAAAATGAGATTATGCCCTATATGCTGCCCATGTATTATGCCCCCATAGATGCTCCATAGATTGTGCCCCATAGATGATCCATAGATTGTGCCCCCATAGATGATCCATAGATTGTGCCCCATAGATGCTCCATAGATTATGCCCCCATAGATGATCCACAGATTGTGCCCCCATAGATGCTCCACAGATTGTGCCCCCATAGATGCTCCATAGATTGTGCGCCCATTGATGCTCCATAGATTGTGCCCCCATTGATGCTCCATAGATTGTGCCCCCATTGATGCTCCATAGATTGTGCCCCCATAGATGCTCCACAGATTGTGCCCCCATAGATGCTCCATAGATTGTGCCCCATAGATGCTCCATAGATTGTGCCCCCATAGATGCTCAACAGATTGTGCCCCCATAGATGCTCCATAGATTGTGCCCCCATAGATGCTCCATAGATTGTGCCCCCATAGATTGTGCCCCCATAGATTATGCCCCCATATATGATCCATAGATTGTGCCCCCATAGATTGTGCCCCCATATATGATTCATAGATTGTGCCCCCATAGATTATGCCCCATATATGATCCATAGATTGTGCCCCATATATGATCCATAGATTGTGCCCCCATAGATGCTCCATAGATTATGCCCCCATAGATGCTCCACAGATTGTGCCCCCATAGATGCTCCATAGATTGTGCCCCCATTGATGCTCCATAGATTGTGCCCCCATAGATTGTGCCCCCATTGATGCTCCATAGATTGTGCCCCCATAGATTATGCCCCCATATATGATCCATAGATTGTGCCCCCATAGATTGTGCCCCATATATGATCCATAGGTTGTGCCCCCATAGATTATGCCCCCATATATGATCCATAGATTGTGCCCCCATATATGATCCATAGATTGTGCCCTCATAGATTATGCTCCATAGTATAGGCCTCAATTGCTGCCGCTGCTGCTGCAACCGAAAAAAAAAAAAAACATACTCACCTCTCGTTGCTGGGGGCCAGGTGCCGGTGTCCTGAGCAGGCGGGGACACCGGCGCGCTATGGGGGACAGGTGCCGGTGTCACCGCTCGCTCAGGGCCCCGGCACCTGAGATATTTACCTGTCTCCTGGTGCACCGCTGCTTGCCGCTGTCTTCCGGGTCCTCCAGCAGTGAATGATCAGGCAGAGGGCGCGGCGCACAGTAACCACGTCATCGCGCCCTCTGCCTGAACATCGCAGCAAGAGGACCGAGGACACAGCGGAACGGGACAGGTAAATACCGCTTATACTTACCCCTCCGCCGGCGCGGTCTCTGCCCTGCTCTTCTCCCACGGTCCCGGCGCCAGTGTTCAGCGGTCACGTGTTACCGCTCATTAAAGTCATGAATATGTGCATATTCATGACTTAAAAGCGGTACCAGCTGACCGCTGAACACTGGCGCCGGAGACCGCGGGAGAAGAGCAGGGCAGAGACCGCGCCGGCGGAGGGGTGAGTATATAGTACAGCTGCGCTCCCCCTCCCCCGCCGACCCCCTGGTATATGACTCGAATATAAGCCGAGAGGGGGACTTTCAGCCCTAAAAAATGGGCTGAAAATCTCGGCTTATATTCGAGTATATACGGTAAGTTAAGGGTACCATCATTTCTTTCCAGGCCTATTTCATGAGTTTTATTTTTTTTTTAAATTCTGTGGAAGCATGGTTGAAAAGCAATGTCTAACTTTCATTTTTTCATTTTCATAGATTTTTGATTTATTTTTACTTTTGTCAGATTCAAGTTATTTCTTTCATTATTTGTGGGTTTTTCTGTCATTAAATGAGGGGTACCAACAATTTTGACCACGTTTGTAAATGTAAGTTGCAGAAATCACAGGAGTTTGGTCAGAATATTGCAGTGTAATGTAAACAGTCTCTAGATAACAGTTTCTAAAGCTTACAACAGGTGATGGGCAGCATGATGGCTCAGTTGTTAGCATTGCAGCCTTGCAGCGCTGGGGTCCTGGGTTCAATTCCACCAAGGACAACATCTGAAAGGAGTTTGTATGTTCTCGCTGTGTTTGTGTGGGTTTCCTCTGGGTTCTCCGGTTTCCTCCCACATTCCAAAGACATACTGATAGGAATCTAGATTGTAGCCCCAATGGGGACAGTGATAATAATGTCTGTAAAGTGCTGTGGAATTAATGGCGATATAAAAATGAGTAAAGTAAATAAATACAATGATGGATTAATCAGTAGGCTTGAGAAGAATTAGAGGCTAGTTTTAGGGCCCCGTCTCACATAGCGAGTTCGCTGCTGAGTCACAAGTTTTGTGACGCAGCAGCGATCTCGCTATGTCTGACACTACCAGCGATCAGGCCCCTGCTGTGAATCGCTGGTCGTGTCAGAAATGCCTGGACTTTTTTTTGATCGCTGGTCTCCCGCTGGCCAGCACGCATCGCTGCGTGTGGCAGGCAGGAGACCAGCAATCAGCTGGTAACCAAGGTACACATCGGGTTTCCAGGTGCAGGGCTGTGCCTGGAAACCCGATGTGTACGTTGGATACCAGCGCGCTGCTTTCAGGGGAGCTGGTAACCAAGGTACACATCGGGTTTCCAGGCACCGCGCAGCAAGTGCAAGTTCTGAAGTTTTAGCAACCAATTGCAGAGCAACTTTTATTTTTCAAGAGTAGATTAGAGACTGAAAGCTGAGCTGTGATTGGCTACCATGAGATAGATGTAATCTACCTTTTATTCGTATGGCAGCAGCCGGCTATGAGTCATGAGACTTTCTGCATTTCAGGTGCCATTAACAATTGTGAATTATTTGGTGGAGGGGCTCAGTGAGAGCTGAACCAATATGTAAGAGATACATAATGGGACGTGGACGTTCAGCTGCCTAATTTTATTTACACATCTAACATTGAGCTCGTAGACACCCCTTTCTTCTACCTCGCGGCTCATTATCCCGCTCTTGTCGTGGTTGTGCATGGGGACGCCTTTGTCTTCTTTTGTTAATGATAGATAAACACATCAAAACAGCCGGGGATTAAATGACGGTTAAAAAGGTAACCTGAGGGTTTGCAGTCAGGGTAGAGGGAGCGGTATTAAAATCTAAAGGCTTTTACTCAGTGCACAAAGGTCTAGGCGATCTGTTCTGTCCTGCAGCATCTAGCTGACATTTCCGCTTTTTTTGCAGGTAATTGCAATATAATTTGCATGTAGAGAAATGAGCGTTCTGCACTGGATAAACAGACCGGCTGAAAAAACAGCATTAAGCAAATCCGGCTGCGGGGAAAGTCATATGTTCACAAACATGTGCGCCAACGTGTACCAAGATTGAGTTAATTTTTCACGTACAAGCACGATCCATATTTTATCATAAACATATTGATTACAGTCAATTATGATGCTGTTCACACATCAGCATTTTTTTTTATTGTACCATGTGTTTGCTAAACAATCACGGAGACATTCGTGTTTGATCCGAGGTGCGGAACAAATTTACCCTTACAAGTCTACATGTTCGGGAAATCATGAACAGCTTAAGGACCGGGTTGTCCGGTAGTACACAGCCTCTTAAAGTGGAATCCTTGACGGCCTCACCTTGTAATTAAACTCCTTGGTGCTGATGATTCATTTAAAAATAAATTACGATTAACCAAACAGTATCTGTAGATAAAGTTGGGATGGTTTATTTGCTCAAAGGGATGGTTCTAAGATGTTAAAGGTAGGAGTTGTGTACAATGGATTCCATCTGACTTCTTCAAGTTATTCTTTTGTTGGTTCTTTGTGACATGAGTTCCCATTGCAGAATCTTTAGCATTTCCCTCCATTTATTTTTTTCTATTATCAGAAGTGAAGCTCTTTTCAGTCCAATTTTTATTATTATTATATAATAATAATAATAATAATAATAATGCACCCTTTATATGGTGCTTCAGAGGCAGAAGTTGGCCCCCTTACCTTTTAGAGGCTGCACAGGTTGCACCATTGGTATGTCCATACGTTGAGCCTTTAGATTTAGGTACTCTAATACCTCTTCAGTGTTTATAGCTGTCCCCCTGGAAATGCAAAAAGAACGAAAAAGAGTCTACAATTAGGGATGAGGGAAGCCGTGGAAGTTTGGGTTCTGGTACCCAACCAGAACTTTAGTCCAAAGTTCAGTTCGGGTACCAGAACTGTATTCAAACTTGAACCAGAACCCAAGTCCCATTGAAATCAATGGAGACTTTGGATCTGGAAGAAAATTCTCTCTCTCTTTTTCTCTCTCTGCAATGGATTTCCTCCAGAACTCTGAACATTGCAATGAACTTCAGGGGGAAGTCCATGTTCGGTGTTTAACTCCGGACACTAACTCTCGGCATTTTCGGGTTTGCTCATCTCTATCCATAATATATTTGCCAGATAATCCAGACCTAATATACATCATACATATCATATTGTCTTCCATTCCATTGTAACAAGTACTTCTGTATGGGTGAGAGGCTCTATGTTCTCCAGAGATGCAGACCACCCTACAAGGTAAACACATGGAAGCGCTATTGGTGGCCAATTGTGCAAACACTTTAGACAAGTGCACATCTATAACTATAATATTAAAAAAGAAAATTGCACACAAGAACCAATTCAAATAAAGAAATGCAAATTTTATTCACAAAAAAGCAAACAAAAAACAGATAAGGTTGCTCCAGAAGAAGGCAGCAGCCGAAACGTGCGTTGGGGCAGGCACCATCCCCACAAAAGGTGACTTTTGTACCACTTTGAATACTTGTCCTTTGGATTTTTTTCTTCCACTTCCTTATGAGAGTATTTGACTTTAGGATTTTTTTTGTGTACATTACCTTGGGAAGTGTGGTTCTACTATATAAACTTCTGTGTACAACCTCTATTTAGCATATCGTGGGTGTATGGTGCCATCTTTGTGGGTTCCCAATTTTTGACCACCTTATCTGTTTTTTGTTTGTTTTTTTGTGAATAAAAATTGTATTTTTTATTACAATTGGTTCTTGCGTACATCTTTTATTTTTCTGATATTATCTCATTGTACTGAACTCTTTATATGTCCATTTCTATTTTGGCACTTTATTAGTATTTCTTACAATTTAAATCTGGTTTGTTTTGATAAGATGCCATAATCATTGACCCAACCCCCCTATCTTTTTTTTCTTTTTTTTTACCTAATAACTAACTATAGTGAGTGTATGGGCTGCAGTTGCACTAAGGCATTAGAGAACCCTTTGGCCCCGTTGAGTAGATGATTGCTATGAATATTTGGGGCCCGGTTGAAGATTTTGCATCGGGGCCCATAAGCCTCTGCCAACTCTTCATCCGCTAGCTATTCTCTTTTGAAGACTCATCAAAGACTATGTTCACAAGTCATCAAAAAGAATCCAGCAGCAATCCTTTAACAAAAAAAGTTGTTCAGACAAAACTTTTTTGTCCGGTTAAAAAAAACTGATTTCAATTGAATCCATTTTTTTTAACGCTGAAATCTATGGAAAAATGGACCAGTTAATTATCCATCGGTGTTTCTTTCCTTTGAAAAGGATAATTTTTTGCTTAATAGATCAGTTTCAAATGGAACAAAACTAATGGCAATTTAACTGATCCATTTCCCATAGACTTCAACATTAGAAAAACGGATTGAGTTGAAATTAGCTTTTGTTAGCTGGGGTCTGCACAAAATTTTTGATCACGGATTGCTGCTGGATCTGTTCTAACTGATGAATAATGGGCATGTGAACATAGCCTAAGGCAGGATTCACATCACGTTCTGCTCCCCCTACTCCATCGGAGACTTGTGTTTTGGGGGATGAAAAATTAAAACATACCCTCAAAAAAGTCATTCTTTTGAATGAGGTGAATGAATCCAAAATCTGAAACTTTAGATTCCACTTGACCCCCTCTCTGTCAATGTATGCTTTTGTAACTAGATGCAATAACATTCAAATAAAGTTGGCCAACTTTGGTGGGGCAAGTCCTCCCAACACGCTGCACCAAGAGGTTTCTGGCAGAGACGCTTCAGACTTCTGAAAGCAATCCGGTAACATTTAAAGGGATCAGAAAATCATCTTGAATGGGACTTAGTTTCAATACCAGACATAACCTATGGACAAAAGTGGAGATGTTTCAGGGAGGCATGCTTTTCTCTGGGACAATGATTCAAAAATGACCAGCTCATATTTCAGTATCATCCTAAGAAGCATTTTAGGGTAAGATTTCTGTAGTCTTTAAATTTTAAAACTTGTGTGACCTTAGTAACAATTATCTCATCTCGCACAAGGAAGTGTACCTGAGGAAAGCAACCACTCCTGTTTAAAAGACAGCAAGAAGTTAATGATTTCTCGCTGACACATGGCAGACTGGATATTTAAAATTGATTTTATAGGCCACGAAAAATGTCGCTATGGCGCCATGTGACAAGTTATACTGGACAGACATTCGTAGTAGTTTAGGTATCAGGATATATGGATGAATTTGCCTACCTGGACTGATCCCACAGGAGAGCAACCCGATCTTAAATTGCTAAAAAGTTACTGCTGGTTACGATAGAAAGGAGTCTGATCACACATTGCATCACATCTCACTGTGTATAGGGCAGCGTAGCCACAGACCAGTCTGAATGTCACACCGAAAAAAAATTATCAAGAATGATTTCAGAAACATAACATAGAATTCAAGATGTTGACCTCCTAGCTCCTCAGGTCTCTATCTGGTCTATGGAGGGCACACCACACAACTTAAGGATCCCGTACACATTAGACTAAAAAGTTTGCCAAATCCACCAATATCGACAGATTTGAGTGGCGGTCTAATGTGTATGGGGACGGTGGCTGGAGTGATATTGATCAAGAATCCCACTGTTATCCCCGACTTTTCAGTTGGTGGCTTTTGCATAGAGAACACAGAGGCACTTGGCTGTGCGGCACCTGGAAACCCGATGTGTACCTTGGTTACCAGCTGATCGCTGGTCTCCTGCCTGCCACACACAGCGATGCGTGCTGGCCAGCAGGAGACCAGCGATCAAAAAAATGTCCAGGACATTCAGTGACGATCAGTGATACCCGGCAGGGGGGCTGACTGTCGCTGAATGTCACACACAGCGATATCGCTGGGGAGATCGCTGTGCATCAAAAACTAGTGACTCAGCAGCGATCTCACTAGCGAGATCGCTGTGTGTGACGGGGGCTTAAAACTAATCCCAAACTGTTCTTTAACTATATCAATAGTAAAAGAATCACAAGTGAAAGTGTAGCCCCTAAAAAATTGTCAGGAAAGAATGGTTGT
>JARQOD010000003.1:364714878-364760532 GCA_033576555.1 Oophaga sylvatica
ACCGCAGCGGGGCTGGTTCGAGACTCCCCTTGTGCAGCAGCGGGAACTCGAAACCTAACATTACCCCCCCTCCAGGACCTATCCTCAGGCCCATAACCCCTCCAATCCACCAAATAAAATTTTTTACCTTGTACCCAACAATGGCGTTCACCTCATGATCGTCGGTAGATGAACCTGACGTCCCGGCAGATGACTCGGAAAACCGGTAAATGGCCACGGGAGGGACACGTGAAAGGTGTCAGTGATACCAAGGCGAGGCGGAAGGGCTAGGCGGTAAACCACCGGGTTCACCTGCTCAAGAACTTTAAAGGGGCCCAAAAAGCGAGGTGCCAACTTGGTGGACTCTACACGTAGCCTGATGTTTCGGGCAGAAAGCCACACCAGGTCACCCGGAGCAAATGTAGGAGCGGGGCGCCGATGGGCATCGGCCGAAGACCTCATCCTCTCTTTGGAGGCCTGAATGGCATCCTGTGTGCGGTCCCAAATGTCCCGTGCCTCCACAGCCCTGTCTGCCACCCTGGAATCGGCGGAAGACACGGGCATGGGCACTGGTACCCGCGGATGCTGACCGTAGTTCAGGAGGAATGGGATCTGTCCGGTGGAGTCAGCCACAGCATTATTTAGAGCGAACTCAGCCCACGGTAGCAAGGATGCCCAGTCATCCTGCCTGGCAGAGACAAAATGTCGCAAGTATGTGACCAAGGTCTGGTTGGCCCTCTCTACCAACCCATTCGTCTCGGGATGGTATGCAGAGGAGAGATTCAACTCAATGCTGAGTAAACGACATAGCTCTCTCCAGAACCGAGACGCAAACTGGGGACCTCGATCACTGACAATTTTGTCTGGCATACCGTGAAGGCGGAAAATATGCCTAATGAATAATGCTGCCAAGGCCCGTGCAGACGGTAACCGTGGTAACGGCACTAAGTGCACCATTTTGGAGAAGTGATCGGTTATCACCCTGATGATGGTGCAGCCCCGAGACTTGGGTAAGCCCACCACAAAATCCATCCCGACCATCTCCCAAGGCCTGTCTGCCACCGGTAAAGGGAAAAGTAACCCAGCTGGCCGTTGTCGAGGGGACTTATTCTTGGCGCAGGAGACGCACGCCTGAACGTATTCCCTGACGTCACGGGCCATCTGCGGCCACCAGTATGTTCTCGCCAGCAACTCAGAAGTCCTTTTTGTCCCAAAATGTCCACCCACCCTGGACGAATGTGCCCAAGAGAGTACTTCCGGTCGCAAATTGATGGGCACAAAAGTCTTGCCCGGAGGCACAGACTCAAGCGAAACCGGAGCCACCGTTCTTAGGCTTTCTGTGGGGACAATAAGCCGAGGCTCCTCCTCCACCTCCTCAGAGTACACCACGGAGCGGGATAGAGCATCTGCGCGAATGTTCTTCTCACCGGAGAGGAAATGGAGAGTGAAATGGAACCGGGAGAAAAACAAGGACCATCTGGCCTGACGGGAATTTAGCCGCTGGGCTGTCTGCAAATACACCAAGTTCTTGTGGTCCGTGAATACTTGGAAGGGGAAGCGAGTCCCCTCCAGAAGATGTCTCCACTCGGAGAAGGCCAACTTCATAGCCAGTAACTCCCTGTCCCCGATGGAATAATTCCTCTCTGCTGGTGTAAAGGTCTTGGAAAAGAAGAAGCAGGGATGCTTCCGACCCTGGGCATCCTTTTGAAAGAGGACTGCTCCAGCACCAACAGAAGAGGCATCCACCTCTAAGATAAACGGTTTATCGACATCAGGGCAATGTAAGATGGGAGCACTGGCGAAATGCGACTTGATGGAGGAGAACGCCTTTGTGACCTCCTCTGACCACAACTTGGGATTAGCTCCCTTCTTGGTGAGGGCTACCAAGGGAGCTACCAAAGTAGAGAAGTGGGGAATGAATTGGCGATAGTAGTTAATGAACCCCATAAAGCGCTGCACCGCCTTAAGGGAGTGGGGTTCTTGCCAATCCATCACAGCCTGTAGTTTGGTAGGATCCATAGCCAATCCCTGGGTGGAGATGATATAGCCCAGGAAAGGTAGAGACTCCTGCTCAAACATGCACTTCTCCAACTTCGCATATAGGGAATTTGCTCGCAAGAGGTCGAAGACCTTGCAGACATCTCTCCGGTGGGAGGCCATATCTGGAGAAAAGATGAGAATGTCATCCAGATAGACTACCACCGAGGTGGTCAACATATCCCGGAATATGTCCTTCACAAAGTCTTGGAAGACAGCTGGGGCGTTACAGAGCCCAACGGGCATTACCAGATATTCATAATGCCCATCCCTGGTGTTAAATGCCTTCTTCCATTCGTCCCCCTCACGGATGCCAATCAGGTTATACGCATCCCGCAGGTCTAACTTAGTAAATACCCTTGCTCCCCGAAGCCTGTCAAAGAGCTCAGAGATTAGCGGCAAAGGATATTTATTTTTCACGGTGATAGTGTTGAGACCCCTATAATCAATGCACGGACGTAATTCTCCGTTCTTCTTCTGCACAAAGAAGAACCCCGCTCCCGCTGGTGACACCGACTTCCTAATGAATCCCCTTGCCAAGTTCTCCTGAATATATTGGGACATGGCCTCTGTCTCAGGAAGAGAGAGGGGATAAACCCTTCCTCTAGGAGGCTCAGCTCCAGGCAAGAGGTCGATAGGACAGTCATAGGGGCGATGAGGCGGAAGAGTCTCCGCAGCCTTCTTCGAGAAAACGTCGGCATAAGACCAATAGACCTTGGGAAGAGGAGAGAGGTCTATGGGTATCTCAGTGGTGTTGACCTGCACGCTGTCCCTAATGCATCTGCCTTTACATAAATTACCCCAACCCAGAATTCTCCCTGAAGACCACTCAATATGGGGAGAGTGGTGGCGGAGCCAGGGTAATCCCAACAAAACCTCATCTATACCCTCAGGGAGGATAAAAAATGATATATTCTCCTGATGGGAAGGAGACATAGACAAGGTGAGTGGGACAGACTGATGGGTGATTTGTAAGGGCAGAATTGCTCCGTTCAACACCCGTACCGATACTGGTTCAGCCAGCAACACCAAAGGCATGGTGTGGCGAGAAGCAAAGGAGGATGACATAAAATTCCCCTCTGCCCCAGAATCCACACACAGCTTGACGGGTAGGGTGGTAGAACCGTGGGTAATTATCCCCTTGAGGAGCACTTTAGGGGCAAAACTCATGGCGTCCAGTGACCCTGTTCCTACGGTTACTGGGCACGACCGTTTATTCAGCCGCTGTGGACATCGGTTGGCAAAATGTCCCTGCTGCTGGCAAATATAACAAATCGGGGATGGACGAGTGACCCGAGATTTAGATCCTGCAGGAGCAACCTCCTGAAGGTCGGGCGCCTGAACGGGCGACTCCAGAGGGGTGGTGAAGGTTGGAGCCAACCGAACCCTCTGCCTACACTGGGCACGTTCCAGCCTCCGCTCGTGGAAACGGAGGTCGACGCGGGTGGAAATAGCGATAAGCTTCTCCAGTGTGGCAGGAATCTCTCTGGTAGCCAAGGCGTCTTTCACATGACCCGCCAGTCCTCTCCAGAACACGGGAATGAGGACTTTATCTGGCCACTCTAATTCCGAGGCCAGAGTCCGAAATTGGACAGCAAACTGGCTGACCAAAGCCGAACCCTGGGTACTTGCCAGCAGTTTGAGCGCCGTATCGTGGGTGATCTGAGGTCCTAGAAAAACCTTTTTCAGAGCCTCCAGAAAACGAGAAGCACTCCGCACCACACGGTCTTCGCGCTCCCACAGCGGCGTTGCCCACTCCAACGCTCTGCCCGACAGAAGAGCTATCACAAAGCCCACTTGTGCCCGATCCGTGGGGAAACGTGCAGCCAGAAGCTCGAGGTGTATGGAGCACTGACTCACGAATCCCCGACATTGCTTGTTGTCACCAGCAAACTTGTCTGGAAGCGGGAGGTGGGACAATGTAGGGACAGAGGTGGCAGAGGATAAACTGGCTGCAGCTACGCTAGCAGCCTGAACAGCGACTGCGGTAACATCCACAGCTGAGGTTGTGCGCTCAAGAGCCGCCAACCTACCCTCCAGCTGCTGGATGTACAGCTGTAAACGCTGTTCATCCGCCATTTTACTAGCCAGACCCTGGCGCTAATATTATGTTAGGGTCTGCGAAACGCACCAAATATAAGATGTGGAGAGGTGCGTTCGCAGCCCGGGGTCCACCGTGCAGGCGGAGCCTGCTGCTAGTAAAATGGCGTAAGAAGCAAACTCTGTTATCCCGCAGAGTCGCCAAAATAAACGCCGTAACGCGCTGTGGCAATAAGTGCGAACTCTGTTACTCCACAGAGCCGCTAGAAGGAGAGCCGCAGCGCTATATGGCGATGTGTGCGAACTCACTAAACACAACTGAGTCGCAAAGAAAACACGCTAGGGCGCTGTCTAGCGTTGAAAGCGAACCCTGCTACGTCACAGGGCCGCTGAGAAAAAGTGCTGTGTCCTGTCAGGCTCTCAGGTACACAGTTAAGTGCTAAGCGTACATAAAGCGTGATCATGTGCTAATGTCCTCGCGGGAGTCACCCGCAATCTATGCAAAGTGAATAATCATGTGCACAGCCGTATAGGAGTATCTGAGTAGGTTCCCACACCATATAAATATAGCAAATAAACTCAGAACTCAACTTCAGTAGAGTGATGATTTTTAATCGTGTCCACAGTAATAACAGAAACGTTTCGGTCCTGAACTTGGACCTTCATCAGTCACATGGACTACTGTGAGTAGGTGGACCCAGCAAAAAGAGGGGTCCCGGTGGAGCAAAAATGTGCCTGCGGTGGACGCGGTATCCGCCGCTAGTCCGTGCATGATAGCGGCGGATACCGCGTTCACCGCAGGCACATTTTTGCTCCACCGGGACCCCCCAGGTAACCGCTGCCATATTTGATCACCTATATCGAACAGAATTTAAACCTGATATTCCGGGCATAGCCCCTCTTTTTGCTGGGTCCACCTACTCACAGTAGTCCATGTGACTGATGAAGGTCCAAGTTCAGGACCGAAACGTTTCTGTTATTACTGTGGACACGATTAAAAATCATCACTCTACTGAAGTTGAGTTCTGAGTTTATTTGCTATACCCGCAATCTATGGCGTCTGAACGCCAGACCCTGAATACGGCAATCAAAACTCCTCACCGGTTATGCCGGTAATCTAGGACGCCGACCCTGGCCAGCTAGCACACCAAACTCCTCACCGATTAAGTCGGTATTCTAGTGGCTTATTTCAGCCGGGTCCCTAACCACACACACACATGACCACACTGGCGCATAGCATACAATGGTTGATATTAGCGCATGGCGGCCCAGCCATGCTACCCTTTTAGAGTAACAGCTACAGGACCTGCCAGAAACAAGGACCAATGAAGCTTGTTCCAGAACAACAGTAGTCACAGGACCTTCCTGGCAGACCAATAGGAGCTGCTGCAGTACCTGAGCATGTGACCCCTGATCTCCAATGAGAGATCTCACTCTGGGCATGCTCAGAAGGGAAAACGCAGGACTTTGTCCCAAAGACGTCTGCTCCAGCACTGGCTATAATAGCAGATCCAGGAAAGGCAGCAGCAAGTCACTGCACAGTACTGGAGTGGGCAAGACGCTTGGACTGACGTCTCTGCAGAGCAGGCTCCACTGCGGCCGGAGATGAATGGGAGACCGCAGCGGGGCTGGTTCGAGACTCCCTTGTGCAGCAGCGGGAACTCGAACCCTAACAGATGGTCTGTCCAATTGGGGCCGTGTAGAGAGAGAAGAGAAGGGGGCCAAGGACAGAGCCCTGAGGTACCCCGACAGTGAGAGGAAGAGGAGATGACGTGGAACCAGAGAAGAAAACACTGAAGGAGCAGTCAAAAAGATAGGAAGAGAGCCAGGAGAGAGCAGTGTCCTTAATGCCTAGTGACTGGAGCCTAGAGAGTAGTAGACAGTGGTCAACAGTGTCAAAAGCTGCAGAAAGGCCGAGAAGAATGAGCAGAGAGTGGTCACCGTTACGTTTTGCTGTCAGAAGGTCATTGGTCACTTTGATGAGTGCAGTTTCAGTCGAATTTAGGGGGCGGAAACTGGACTGTGAAGGGTCTAGGAGGGAGTGGAGAGGTAACGGGTAAGGCGGGAGTAGACTAGGCGCTCCAAAAGTTTAGAGATGAAAGGGAGATTGGAGACTGCTCTGTAGTTGTTTGTGCAGGAAGGGTCGAGAGCGGGTTTCTTTAGTAATGGAGTAATGATGGAGTGTTTGTAGGAGGATGGGAAAATGCCAGAGGAGAGTGAGAGATTAAAGATTGTAGTTAGGTGAGTTGTGACAACTGGAGATAGAGACTGGAGGAGATGTGAGGGAATGGGGTCGGTAGTGCATGTAGTCGGACGAGAGGAAGAGAGGAGTCTGGAGACTTCTTCTTCTATGATGGGATCAAATGTGGAAAGTGAGCCAGGGGAAATGCAGGGAGGGATGGGAGTCACAGCACTTAGTGGTTGAGAGCAGATTTCCTGACGGATATTATCGATTATTTTTCTATAAAGTGGGAGGCTAGGTCATCAGCACAAATGTCTGTGACAGGGGCTTGTGCTTTTGGCCTGAGAAGGGAGTGAAAAGTGTCAAAAAGTTTTTTGGGGTTGTTGGCTAGTGAGGAGATTAGGGTGGTGAAGTAGGTCTGTTTGGTGAGGTGAAGGGCAGAGTTATAAGTTCTTAACATGAATTTAAAGTGGATGAAGTCTTCTGGAGTGCGGATTTTTCTCCATAGGCATTCAGCACTCCTAGAGCATCGCTGGAGAAGTTGAGTTTGTGATGTGAGCCAGGGCTGTTTTACTGTGTGGTTGGAAGTTCTGAGGGTGAGCGGTGCTACTTGGTCAAGGGTGCTTCAAAGAGTGTCATTGTAGTGATGAACAGCCAGATCAGGACAAAAAAAAGAGGAGATTGGGGACAATGATGAGTGTAGGGAGTCAGAAAGTGTCTGAGGGTTAATGGCTTGTAGATTTCTGAATGTGTGGTAGGTAGGAGTGTGCTGGGGTGGTCGAGGATTTGTGAGCGTGAAGGAGAAAATGTTGTGGTCGAGAGGTGGAAGCGGTGAGTTATTTAGGTGGGAGACTGAACAGAGGCAGACAAAGAATGTTGCAGTCTATGGGACTCATGAAGATAGCAGAACATAGATGTATAAAATGCATACATATATAATGGCTTGAGATGGGCTCATTATTTTGTGATCTGAATAGTACACACATAAGGGCAAATAAAATCCGCTATTTTGGAAATAGTTTCTGGAGTGCTGTCTTTTCTTGGCTTCTTCGTATTGGAGCCAGTGGTTCGATGATTAGAGAAGTGTAAAAGTACTGTGTTACAACTGTTGGGTGTCCCGGGACCAGAGGCACCTTCCCTATCCCTAACGCTAGGGGCGCCCTAGCTCACCCTGCTCCCCGGATTACTTGTGATGGTGAACATGCCAGGGCCATGTACTTTTCCTTAGCTCCTGAATTCACCCTCAGTCTGTACCCTTTCCCCACCAAGGGAGGGGGGCAGAAGTGTACCGTAATACACCAACCGGACTAACAAGGTGATACGCACAGGGATAAAGGAAAATACCAATCATACAAATATACTCACACAAAAAGCAGAGGTAAACAGCTGGAAGTGGAGGATGGGGTAAAACCAAAGTAGCAGAAGGAGGGGAATTAGCACTCACCCAAAACCAGCAACAGTCTCAGATAAGTCCACCCAATGCCTTCTAATTCAACAACCACAAACCACCATCTCCTAACTATGCAGTATGAAGTGAAGCTTTCTCTGGCAATGAGTGCTAGCCAGGGCCCAGATTATATGGGAGATGGGAGTGGCTAACAGTGCATAGCAGAGAGCCTTAGTGCAGGAAAGCATTCAGGAGCTCTCACCAGAGTAGATTAACCCCTGCACTGCTAAAAGAAAACTGCACCGTTTAATATGAAGGTAAAGTGCTTCTAATCAGAGCAGGAGTAGGAGAAATCAGATGCTGCAGTCTTCTGGCTCCTCTCTGTCGTGGTAAACCCAATGTATATGTGTGTGTGTGTATATGTATATACACAGAAGTCAGACCTCATCTGGAATACTGTGTCCAGTTGTGGGAACCACATTTTAAAAAAGACATTGAAAAACTGGAGCAAGTTCAGAGAAGAGCTACCAGGATGGTGAGCGGACAGCAAAGTATGTCCTACGAGGAACGGTTAAAAGATCTGGAAATGTTTAGCTTCCAAAAAAGAAGGCTAACTTAAAAGGCCGGTGTCACATTTGCGTGTGTGATGCGAGAAACACTGCTGCCGGCACTCGGACCGGAGTGTGCGGCTGCATAGAAATACATGTAGCCGCACTCTCCGGTCCGAGTGCGGTGGCAGTACCGGGTGTTGCGACTCGTGTGAGTTTCTCGCATCACACATGCAAGTGTGACACCAGCCATAGCCAAATATCTGAAGGGCTGTCACAATGTAAAGGGATCATCCTTATTCTCATTTGCACAAAGAAAGACGAGACGTAATGGAATGAGACTTAAAGAGAGAAGATACAGATTAGATATTAAAAAAAACTTTTTGACGGTGAGGGTGATCAATGAGTGGAACAGGCTGCCACGAGAGGTGGTGAGTTCTAATTCAATGGA
The DNA here is from genome assembly GCA_033576555.1 of Oophaga sylvatica. NCBI lineage: Eukaryota > Metazoa > Chordata > Amphibia > Anura > Dendrobatidae > Oophaga > Oophaga sylvatica. Next base: position 364,723,503 of record JARQOD010000003.1, read on the forward strand.
AGTCTTCAAACAGAGGCTGGACAAACATCTGTCTGAGATGGTTTAGTGAATCCTGCATTGAGCAGGGGGTTGGACACGGTGACCCTGGAGTTCCCTTCCAACTCCAACATTCTATGATTCTATGATAACATTTACTGTTGCTTTTTGTAAAGTTGACACAAGTTTGTGTTCGGTCACAGCAGGATGTATCAGACAATGGAGCTTGTGTTATAGTGGACGATGCCCTATACAATATGGTCTCCAGCCAAGAGTTGCTAGGGAGCAGGCTGCTAGAAGGCAGAAGGGGGTGCTTTTGTAGGCAGTGCTACACTTTGACAAGCCAGAGTTGTGGAACACCCTTCGGTGTCCCAGCAACAAGAGAAGCAGCTTCTGCAAGAAAAAAAATAATGACTTCCTGCAGTGAGTGGATCTGTCACTATCACACAGGTGAAGCCAGGTTAGTGCTTGTGGGGACGTAGTGCTAAAAATAAAAAAAAATAAAAAAGCAAACAGGAGGGGTGACACTGAAAATCCAGGAATTCTGCAAAGGAATGAAGGAATCAGGGTAAAAACAAGCAGAATCGCACATTTTATCTCGTTTCCACCTACATGTTATTATATTGGATGTGAAAGGTTATAGAACTGAATGAGGGCAGATAAGACCTGAAAAATGTGGCGTCTCAGTCTTATTTCACTGCCTATGGAGCGAGCATTGCAGGGAACAAAAGCTACATTAGAAACAAAGCAAAAAAAAACAAATAAAAACAGCAAAATTTAGAAGTATAATGAATATTTGTTATATTATCAGATCGCAAAGGATTTGGAACGAACAGATATCAGGTAAATAAGGAAAGCGAGTGCGGTTTTCATTATTCCCTGCACATACTGCACTAATAGCAAAAGGTGGCAGGATACAATATTGTAACATTGTATTATACCAGATGTCACAGTGTGACCCAGGTCTTATAAAAACCTGATGTGTAGGGTAAGTTCACACTAGGCGTTTTTTCAGCATTTTATTTTCTGCAGCAAAACCTGATCTCTTGACAGGAAGAAAGTTGTAGAAAAAAAAGCAGGTTTTGCTTGGCTTGCTTTTTTTTGCTGTTTTTCTTGCGTTTTTTGCTGCAGTTTTTGGAATGCTAGATTTGTCTCTTATAAAGTTTAATGCAAAAAAAAAAGTCCTATTCTATAGAATCAAGTTTTGAGATTTTGGAACAAGAAATGCAGCAAAACCTGTTATCTGCGATTTTGCTGCGGATTTTCACCATTTTTTCACCACCCATTCACGTCAATGGGTGAAAAACGCTTCAAAAACACTGAAAAAAACATGAAAGAAGTGACATGCTCTATTGTGAGAAAAAACAGGCAAAGCACAAAATGCTGATGACAAAAAAAACAATGTGTGTGCATGAGATTTCTGAAATCTCATAGGCTTTGCTGGTATTGTAAGACGCAGCAGAAAATTTGCAGAAAACATGCCTAGTGTGAACTTAGCCTAATAAATGCAGAAATTGTGCAGAAAATCTGCACCATCAAAAACTAACCAAAAGCTCTTTGTGGGAATGTAGCCATATAATTATCAAAAGGATTCTGAAAGTTAACTGCTCACAGAGTTTTTAGCAAACTTTGCATAAATCAATTGTACAAGCAAAAACATTGGAAAAATATGCTAGTGTCTCCATTTATCAGTCGCTTCTTCTGTTCATTGAAATCTTTGCAGAGGGGAGTGGGACACAAGTCTCATCAGGTCTAAGAGATCTAGTTAGTTAACCCACATGTGACATTGGACGTAAAAGTATGTCTTAGGCTGGGGACAGACATGCGAGAAACTCGCACGAGCCTCACATGTCAATACCCGGCACTGCACCGGCACTCGGGACCGGAGCGTGCGGCTGCATGTATTTCTATGCAGCCGCACGCTCCGGTCTGAGTGCCGGTGGCAGTGCCGGGTATTGAGGCGAGAGACTCATGCGAGTTCTTCGCATGTCTGACCACGGTCTTAAGGGGAAAGTCACACGACTGTATAACTTGGACGAGGATCGCAATGTGTCGACCCGCCACCACAATTGTGGATTACCAGGGCAATGGGGTACTCAGAGCCGAGCCCATGGAAGTCTATGGGGTTTGTCACAGGTAGCTGTGGCTCGGTCTGTGGCCCTGGCGGTCTGGCGTATGTTGGGGGAATATTTACAGGGGATAGATATATTTACAGTTCGTGACGCCACCTGTAGTCTTCTGGTAATTTGTACCAGCGCTGCTGTAGATCTCTGAGGGGATGGTGAGGCAGCTAGATGTCGGGTCCCCTACAGGTGGGACTCTTCCCTCAGGTCGGTAGTTATATAGGGATTGTGCAGGCATGCAAATAAATAACTCAGTCTCACACGGTCAGCGTCTTTCCATACCTTTACTTGTAAGATGGTAAGGCAGGTCCCAGGGAGGCTGATCCAAGGAGAATGTATTTTGAGATAGCAGCTGGACAAGTTAGGGGCCTCCTTTACTTTCACAACGATGAGTACAACCAGCATGAAGCGTAGTTCCCTCTATAACTCCAGCTATTCCATAGCTGTACTGCCCAGTCAGTTTTGTGGTCGGAGCCTTCCTGTGAGAGAGCTGAATTCCTATCTTGCTGATCAGGCTCAAAGTCTTCACTCCCCTGACCCCAGTTACGTACCGACTATTTAGGGGCTGCTTTCCGCGACCTAAGGTCCGATAAGCCTCTGGTTTTCTTACCACTAAGCGTGAAGCTTTAGTGATCCTTCGGTCCCCAGTGACCGGTAACAATGTGCAGGACTTCTTCAATCCAAAAGCACTTTTTAAATATTCCTTTCCACTGTGCCTTTCGCCTTGTCCGCGCTTGTAGCATAAACACTCACACTTGCAAAAAGTCATATAATCACTCCCTTCTTTTCCTTCCTTTAGAGTTAGTTGACAGACTCTCAGTTATCCACTAGGCAGGAGCACGTCTCTGAACCTTTCACTGTCCTTGAGACAGGAGACTGAAGTATTTCTGTACTAAACTCTTCTTTCTTTATCAGTGTCTTCAAGTGAGGTACAGCTCTGACCAGGCTGAGGTGATTTATATCTCGCCCTTACTGGCCTCCACTTGCTGAACTGCTGGTAGAACCAGGCTGGAATGCTTCCTCCCTCCAGGTCCCAGCTAGACTCCACACGTCTGCTCTGTCCGAAGACAGGAAACTGACTACTCTAATCACTCAACGAATACACCCTGACCACTCCCTCACAAGTGACTACACTACCCTAAGGGTGTGTCTAGTGTATGTTGAGTGAATGGGTATTGAGCATTAAACTGCTATCTCTCCACACATTCTCCAGGGTACTGCGTGTGCCTAACACCAGGGCTACACATTCCCCCATGGTAAAAGACAGCACTCCCGGGCTGTAAAATACAAAGAGACAGTTTTGTTTATGCATGAAAACATCAACATTAAACATTACTTCGTCCCATCCGGGAGGTAAGGATGTCTTGAACGTTGCAAAACAAAAACATTGAATATAGAGAAATACAAAAGTATTAAGGCATCAAAACATTCAATAAATACACAGTATTCTTGTGAAGGACCCGCACCAAACCTTCAACGTGGGTCCTGGGTGGGCTGCAGGACATCTGGATGCAGACCTCACTCAGTGCCACACCACACGGGTTTTAGGTTCAGAGGTAGTTGTGATGGTTTTATGTAAAACCAAGATAAAGCACCGAAGCGCAACTATATACAAATAAGTTCTGGGCTGGCACAGTCCTCAACCTCTGAGTCCATTGTAAAACGAAGACATATTATATCACATTATAATAATAATAAAGTGCAAAACTTTTTATCTGTTTACCCAGCCGGGCATTCTACTGTTAGCAATATATAAATATATTATATACTCGTTTAACTTGTGCAAAAATTGGCAAACATTCTTAAACTTTTACAACTTTACTTATGGTAGACCCCTATCTGGATCTCACCGGTTTTTCTTTTACTATTTGTTTATTTCAACTACATTTTCCATCCCAGGGGCTGGAACAATGCGATGCTCGCACAGGACCGTTCCTATTCCTGGGCCCAGTGCCCAGCACCAAGATCATCGACTCCACCATCGGGGTCTGTGTGGCTGGTGTGCGCTGGGCTGGTGGGGACGTCGGGGGTTCCAGCAGGGTGTCATCATCGCTGGTTACCTGCAGGGCCGGTTCACTCCGGTCCTCTAGGCCGCAGGGCCCGTCCTCCTCTGGGGACGCTGCTGCAGCATAAGATACTGGGCAAAAAGCAGGCTTTTATAGTGGCTCAATTGAGATCGCATCAGACTCTTGCGATGTAGATTGGGTCGCCGATTGCGATGCAGAGTAGATCGCCGATTGCGATACGAAGGTGTACGCAGGGGGCGATGCCGATGCACAATGCTGGTGTGATGCAGAGCAGGAAGAAGGTGTGCGCAATGGCTCAGTTGGGGACGCACTAACCTGTTGCTGTTGCTGCTCCATCATTGACGGCTGAGTCCCCGACGGTGTCCCTACCGGGGATCGATCATCTGCTGCGGCCTCCTGGCCGGGCGGGCTTTCCGGAACTGGCGGTACCTCCTCAACCTCCTTCGCCTCCACCGCTTCACCGGTGGATCAGGATTGGTACTTTCGGGGGCAGCCTCCGGTTGCTCCTTTGCCTTGGGCAGCAGAATTTTCGGTAACTCGAATCGTGGGGGTCGTTGAGGGGAGAGAACACCACGTCCCACAGCCTCCGCTGCTCCTGGGTACGCCGGCGTCTCTCGATCTCTTCAAATCCAGGTTGGTGCTGGACCATCTTTTTCAGGCGTGCATTTTCTTCCTGAATTTCTAGCAACGCTTGCTGCAGGTGCAGGACCACGGATGACTCCGGTGCTGGTGGCAGCTTGGCTGGGGCACGGGGCCTGCCTTCCTCCGCTTCCCTGCTCGGCTGCACACGTCCTGCTTCCATGATGTTCCAGAAGATTCTTTCATCTCCCTCCAGAGACGTCCGGTCTCCTCCGTGGAGGCGGGGTTTGCGTCTCCTCCTCCTCGCAGGGAAGGTGAAGAGGAGGCGGACCTCCTTTGCTGTAGGGCAGGATCGCATGTTGTAATAGCACTTTGAGAGGGCAGGCATTTTCTTTGCGCCACAGGGGGTACACGCCCACGAAGGTACGCCCACCTTCTTCTCCAGCGCCTGAGGGCGCGAATATGGCGACAAAGATGGCGATTTTTGGCGCCAAAAGTGCAAACAGTCCTTTTCACAAAAACAACTCCATAGGCACACAGGGCTCGCAATTTTGCGAGTTTCGCATCCTGTTCGTGACGCCAAAGTTTTGTGTCGACCCGCCACCACAATTGTGGATTACCAGGGCAATGGGGTACTCAGAGCCGAGCCCATGGAAGTCTATGGGGTTTGTCACAGGTAGCTGTGGCTCGGTCTGTGGCCCTGGCGGTCTGGCGTATGTTGGGGGAATATTTACAGGGGATAGATATATTTACAGTTCGTGACGCCACCTGTAGTCTTCTGGTAATTTGTACCAGCGCTGCTGTAGATCTCTGAGGGGATGGTGAGGCAGCTAGATGTCGGGTCCCCTACAGGTGGGACTCTTCCCTCAGGTCGGTAGTTATATAGGGATTGTGCAGGCATGCAAATAAATAACTCAGTCTCACACGGTCAGCGTCTTTCCATACCTTTACTTGTAAGATGGTAAGGCAGGTCCCAGGGAGGCTGATCCAAGGAGAATGTATTTTGAGATAGCAGCTGGACAAGTTAGGGGCCTCCTTTACTTTCACAATGATGAGTACAACCAGCATGAAGCGTAGTTCCCTCTATAACTCCAGCTATTCCATAGCTGTACTGCCCAGTCAGTTTTGTGGTCGGAGCCTTCCTGTGAGAGAGCTGAATTCCTATCTTGCTGATCAGGCTCAAAGTCTTCACTCCCCCTGACCCCAGTTACGTACCGACTATTTAGGGGCTGCTTTCCGCGACCTAAGGTCCGATAAGCCTCTGGTTTTCTTACCACTAAGCGTGAAGCTTTAGTGATCCTTCGGTCCCCAGTGACCGGTAACAATGTGCAGGACTTCTTCAATCCAAAAGCACTTTTTAAATATTCCTTTCCACTGTGCCTTTCGCCTTGTCCGCGCTTGTAGCATAAACACTCACACTTGCAAAAAGTCATATAATCACTCCCTTCTTTTCCTTCCTTTAGAGTTAGTTGACAGACTCTCAGTTATCCACTAGGCAGGAGCACGTCTCTGAACCTTTCACTGTCCTTGAGACAGGAGACTGAAGTATTTCTGTACTAAACTCTTCTTTCTTTATCAGTGTCTTCAAGTGAGGTACAGCTCTGACCAGGCTGAGGTGATTTATATCTCGCCCTTACTGGCCTCCACTTGCTGAACTGCTGGTAGAACCAGGCTGGAATGCTTCCTCCCTCCAGGTCCCAGCTAGACTCCACACGTCTGCTCTGTCCGAAGACAGGAAACTGACTACTCTAATCACTCAACGAATACACCCTGACCACTCCCTCACAAGTGACTACACTACCCTAAGGGTGTGTCTAGTGTATGTTGAGTGAATGGGTATTGAGCATTAAACTGCTATCTCTCCACACATTCTCCAGGGTACTGCGTGTGCCTAACACCAGGGCTACACAGCAACACAATGCTTGGACTGGCCGCCGGCTCTCCCCACCCAAATGTATTCCTATGCAGCTGTCACATTTTGGTGGGGAGAACCGACGGCCAGTCCAAGCATTGTGTTGTAATCCTCATTTGAGTTATACGGTCGCAACACTCTCCCCTTATGTCCAGTTTCCATGCTGCCTGCTCAAAAGTTGAGCCTGCACTCTACCCAGCTGTGTAACAATCCAATTGCTGCTGTCAATCACTGACATTGGCCTTTCAATGGCACAATCGTGGGCTCACTGGCTCCCATCTGCTCCCTTAGGCCGGGATCACACATGCGAGTAAGTCGTCCGACACTCGCATGTGAAATCCCATCTCTGGCGCCGGCACTCAGGAGTGGAGCGCGCGGCTGCATGTAGTTCTATGCAGCCGCGCGCTCCACTCCCGAGTGCCGGCGCCAGAGCTGGGATTTAACATGCGAGTGTCGGACGACTTACTCGCATGTGTGATCCCGGCCTTACAATGAGACGCGGGTGCTGATGCGTTCAGATAGTTTCTGGTGAACTGCTGACAGCCCCTTTGTCCTCCTGTGAAGCCCAGACACAGGCTGGGCTTCATTAGAGAGATGTCAAATACATTGGTATTGCAATTTATAAAACATGTTCACGTCTGTTAAAAAAAAACAAGTTTTTTTTAATGTAAAAAAGAAATAAGAAAAGAAATATAAAGATTCAAATCACCCGATCCCCTCATTAAAAATAGCAAAAAAGGCGTTCATAACGTCTGACCTATCAAAATGTAAAACTAATTAACCCAAATGGTAATTGTCCCAAGGAGAAAAAAAAAAAAAAATTGAACTTCAGCCTTATCGGTCTTCACAATACTATACAGAATACGATAAAAAGGGATTAAAACATTGTGTGTAACCCAGAATGGTATCAATATCCCTTTCACAGCTCCATCAATGGAAAAATAAAAATGTTACAGGTCTCTGAAAATGAAATAAACCCCATTTTCTTTAAGATGTCAGTGTTGCGGAGGAAAGAATGACAGTTTAAAAGGAACCAGTCACATATGGAAGTATTCCTATGGCTGTATAGGAATGTATAAAGATGATCCTTATTTGTAGAGGTCCAATTTGAGAAATCTAGTGTAGAAATCATATATAAATCAGGCTGAAAGTGCATTGGGGCGTCTCAGTGCTCTTGGAAGAATCAGTCCAAATACAGTGACCCGCCCCAAGTGCACTTCAACCTGATTTACATATGGCTTTCACATTAGATTCTCACCATTGGCACATTGTATCAGTGCTTGTCCTACAATATACATAATCCCTGTTTTGTAGACATCAAGCCATGCCACTACTTCCATATGGAAAAATGAGATTGCAGGTTCCCTTTAAGGGCACAATTGTCACTGAAGTACTTTTGCCCTTTATTGTAGAGATTGGTGGAGGATCAAGACCCCCACGGATCACAACTTCTGACCTATTTTTGTTGGATCACGTACTGATTAAACACATTTGTGGCATATCTAGTTGTTATATGACCCTTTAACGCCTTCATGTCGCAGAGAATTTCCATTTTTTGTTAACGTTTTATCCTCTCCTTCTTTCAAGAGCCATAACATTTTTATTTTTCCGTCCACATGAGGGCTTTTATTTGCAGGACAAGTTGTACTTTTGAATGACACTGTTCATTTTATCTTGTGATGCACGGGAAAGTGGGAAAAAAAATTCCAAGTGCATTGAAATTGCAAAAGAAAGTACAATTCCACAATAGTTTTTTTTATTTACCATGTTCCATATATGTTAATACTGACCTAGAAATATGATTCCCCAGATCAGTACGAGTACGCAGATACCAAACATGTATAGTTATTTTTATTTCAGTGGTGAAAAAAAACGTGGAAATTTGTGTAATAAAATTTTTTGCTTGTGTCTCCATTTTTCATGTTCCGAGACTCGTAACGTTTTAACGTTTCAGGTTCTGGGTCTGGGTGAGGGCTTATTTCTTGTGCCCTGAGCTGAAGTTATTTTTTATACCATTTTGGGGTAGATATGTTTTGATCGCTGCTTATTTCAATGTCGCAGAAGCCAAAAAAAAACATACTTCTGGGTTTTTAATTTTCTTTCTCATTTATTTATTTTACTCAATTATATAGCGCCATTAATTCCACAGCGCTTTACAGATATTATTGGCACTGTCCCCGATGGGGCTCACAATCTAAATTCTCTATCAGTATGTCTTTGGAGTGTGGGTGGAAAACTGAGATCCAGGTGAAACCCACACAAATACGGGGAGAACATACAAACTCCTTGCAGATGTTGTCCTTGGTGGGATATGACCTCAGGACCCCAGTACTGCAAGGCTGCAGTGCTAGCCAATGAGCCACTGTACTACCCTTTACTCCATTTAACTATTGGAATAATTAATTTTATATTTTCATAGATCCAACTAGTATGGAAATAGCATTTCTGAATGTTTTTTTTTTAGTTATTTTTAGTTCAGTAAAGGAGGATGATTTTGAACTTTTATATTTTTTTCCACCTTTTACTCCATTTGTTAGTCCCTTAGGGGACTTGAACCTGCGATCATCTGATTGCTTGTACTATACATAGCAGTGCAGTGCAGACTTCATCTGCCGGGCAAGATGCGGACTTGCGCATCAGGGATCCGACATGTGACGTAAATATTCGTCATATGTCGAGAAGGGATGAACATGAAGAACACAAGTACAGAATATGCATGAGAGTATCAGTGGCCTAAACTATGTCTCATTGGATACCACATCCACTTCTGTCCTCACAAAAAGTCTCAAATTTAGTTTATTTTTATTTCGGGGTGGTTTCAGTCTTAACAGGGCAGTCCCTTTTCAAAAAACCTTGTTCTCTAAGAAGAAACAGTTATAAACAAACTTACCCTCATTGGGTACAGCACTGGCTCTCTATAGCTTCTGAGATCTTGGACCTCACGGACATCACGTCAACAGCTCTGTAGCCAATCATTGAGCTCAGTGGCACTTCCATCTATTTCTGTCGTTTGCCTGCAGTGCTGACATCATATCAACAGAGCTGCAGTCAATCAATGAGTTAAGCAGCTCTTGCTGTCAAAATGACAGAGCCACCGAGCTTTAAGTTTCTCGAATATTGAGGTCCACCTCTTGACGATGAGCAGACATCTGCATTTCCTTTGTAGTCCTTTAATATCTCCGATATAAAGAGAATTCTAGTGGAACAAAAGGATGACCCCTGGAGCCTGCTCCATTCTTGGCGTCTATTAATAGTCCCTGTATTAGAAATCTGATTTGTGTGAGAAAACAGAAGTGTTATATGCCTCAGTCTGCTGGAGAAGCCTTGGGTGTGGATGTGATCCCAGGAAACGGCTCAGCCTCCTCTTTCCTGTGATCGTATGACACCTTTATTAGGGCCATTGTATCCGGAGCTTCTTAGGTTTTGGAGTTTATTTTGGAACCAGAGTCTATTCTTACAGATATTAAGCTTCAGATACAGACAATGATGGATTTAATCAACTCAATTTCAGCTGAGACTCTTCGAAGAATCAACTGGAAATTTAGCCGATTAAATGGTGATTCCCTTAACGCTAACGTGTCTCTCGCAGTGGGTCCATCATGACTGCCAACAATGACAATTCGGGGAAATCAATCTCTGATCTAAGGCTTGAAGAGAAGCGATAACAGAAAATAATCAGGTTCTTGTGTTATTTGTATTTTTTTTTAAATATCGCAATGTGGCATTTTTGCTATATCATGATTTTTATAAAGAAACACAATCAGTAAACTTGTAATTGTTCCACTGGCAACTTGCTTTTTTAAAAATATACTTAATATATAGCTTTCCCTATTAACCGGGATACTTCTGAAGGTGAAGAAGCCTGGGCAGCCACCCTCCTGAATTAGCCTTCTGTCTGCTCCCTTCCCCCACCTAGGGAAGAGGGGAGCTGTCGTGCACCGCAGTAAACCAACCCGACGAACAAGTCAACATGAACAAGGGTAAATGAAAATACCAGGCATACAAATTTTCACTCATCTATAACACAGGAACGCACCAGGGAGTGGAGGACAGGGGAAAGTAAGAAGAGGGAAGGGAATTATCACACTTACAAACCCATGCAACAGTCACAGATAACTCCTCCAACCTCCTTCTCATAATAAGCACCAAAACACCTCTCCTCCAAGCCATGCAGCATAAGCTAGCTCTGACAATGTGTTTCAATCAGGACCCAGATTATAAAGGGGATAGGAGTGGCTAACTGAGCTCAGCTGAGAGCTCAGACTCCCAGAGCTCCCAGCATGGCCAATTAACCCCTGTACTGCCAAAAGAAATTAACACCATTTAAAAAGAAGGTGAAGGGCTTCTTTTCAGTGCAGGAGTAAGAGCAATCAGACACTGGGGTCTTCTGGCTCTTCTCTGTTGCGGTAACCCCGTGACAGTAACATTTCTAAATACCTTAGATAACAACAGATCCACCAATCACAATAGGTGATGTCACATTTTATCTCCTCCCCAATGACTGATAAGTGATAACTCCTCTATATACAGTAGATAACACAGGATCCACCATTCACAATATGTGATGTCACAGCTCACTTCCTCCTCCTGTACAATGACTGGTGTATATAGAGGTGTTATACACTTCTATATACAGTAGAAAACACAGGATCCACCATTCACAATACATGATGTCACAGCTCATGTCCTCCTGTAGAATGACTGATAACACCTCTATATACAGTAGATAACAGGATCCACCATTTACAATAGATGATGTCACAGATCACCTCCTCCCCTTTCTGTACACCGACTGATAACACCTCTGTATACAGTAGATAACACAGGATCCACCATTTACAATTGATATCACAGCTCACCTCCTCCTCCTGTACAATGACTGATAACACCTCTATATACAGTAGATAACACAGGATCCACCATTCACAATAGCTGATGTCACAGCTCACCTCCTCCTGTACAATGACTGATAACACCTCTATATACAGTAGATAACAGGATCCACCATTCACAATAGCTGATGTCACAGCTCACCTCCACCTTCTGTACAATGACTGTTAACACCTCTATATACTGTAGATAACACAGGATCCACCATTCACAATAGGTGATGTCACAGCTCACCTCCTCCTCCTGTACAATGACTGATAACACCTCTATATACAGTAGATAACACAGGATCCACCATTCACAATAGCTGATGTCACAGCTCACCTCCTCCTCCTGTACAATGACTGATAACACCTCTATATACAGTAGATAACACAGGATCCACCATTCACAATAGCTGATGTCACAGCTCACCTCCTCCTGTACAATGACTGATAACACCTCTATATACAGTAGATAACAGGATCCACCATTCACAATAGCTGATGTCACAGCTCACCTCCACCTTCTGTACAATGACTGTTAACACCTCTATATATACAGTGGTTAACCAATCACAATAAGCGTTGTCACAGCTGACTCTGCCCCCCCTTCATAATGATGTTTGCGCACGCTCATAAAATACATCAATACATATTATAGGGTCAGTCTGCTCACTGCAACTATGTACATGTGTTATTTCCTGAAATAACAGGAAATTATAGTCTAAAAAAAGCCCCAGTGGTCAGTGTTAAAATTGCAATATTTCCATGTTTTATTTTTAATACAGATTGTGATATGAAAAAACATTGCCAAAATGTTTAAAACATTGCACTTAACACAAAAACCTATCTTAAACAATAGGTTATTTTCTGACGATAGCTTCCCTTTAAGCCCCCCATACACAATATATACAGTAGCTGTTGGCTGAATGATCATTCGGCCATCATGCAGTCAAGGGCTATCTCTCCAGAGTCCCCCACACATTGGATTGGTAGTTGGAAATCCGACATGCCCAAGCAAATGTCTGCGGAGAGGACCGGGGTGGAGAGGAGCTTTGTATTTGGACAAGTGAGGGGCTGGGGATAGACTAGTATCATTTTTTTCCGGGTCCGGGTCCTTAAGGCTTTGTGCACATGTTGCGTTTTTGCTGCATTTTTTCAGTGCAGATTTGTCACAAAACCTGAAGGTTTCCTGATGCCAGCAAATTGAATGAGAATCCTGGAGTCTCATGCACACACTGCTTATTTATTCCTGCAGATTTACCGTATATCTGCAACATGTCAATTCTTTCAGTGTTTCTGCTGCAGATTTCACCCATAGTAATGACTGTAAAAAATTTGACCCAAAAACGCAAGGAAAAATGCTGCAAAAACGTGTGCTTTACCTGCCAAGAAATTGAAATTGATCACTGGAGGTTTCAGCAGCCTGATGTGAACTGATCGTCTGATCGCTGGAAGACTTCCTTATAACTCTGTGAAGCGCCTAATTTTTCGAAGTGAATTGGCCGCGACTTGTCATCATTTATGTAGAGCGTAGAGCGTAATAATCAGTACTGACAGAATAGAAATTAGTACTGGAGTCCCAGCCAAGTCATTCTTCACATCACTTCACTGTCGTAAGACATATGAGGTCATTTCAGAACCTAAGCGCCATATGAAATTTCATCCAAGAAAGTAACACAACTACTTCTAGCTGCTCGGTTTATGGGCAGGAGATCAGGTTTTGGCAAGTGCAAAATGTTCCTTTAGATTAGAAAGTTATGAGCCATCGTCTGATTTTCATTTTCATTCATGCCAGCAGACTTCTTTTTTCTTTTTTTTTTAATAAGTAACTTGGCATGTCAGGTCTCTAGTTTCCAGTATAGGTAGATTGGATTTCGTCCAGGTCATTGTCTTTTCTGTTGCATTCACACTTGCCCTTTTTCCGGGTATACAATGACCTGCAAAAGGAGGAGAACAAGAAAGCAACTAAATCTGAGATCGTTGCACCAGGCAAAACACACAGCGCTTCTGGCAAAACCAATGTGTGAAAAACCACCTGTAGGTAGCGTTGGAGCAGGCTTTCGTGACTCGTGCTTCGCCATCTGGTGTGCACACAACTGTTTAAAGGGAATCTGTCAGCAGGTTTTTGCTACCTCATCTGAGAGCAGCATACTGTAGGCAAAGAGAAGCTGAATCCAACGATGTATCACTTTGTTTACTGGGTGCAGCGGTTATGACACAATCAGAGCTTTTAGATACAGAATGAAGCAGAGCTGAGAAAGCTAACTCCGCCTACACCAGGTTCTTTGTGTACAAAGTCCATAAATAGTGAGGTGCTTATCACAGGAGGGGACGTTGCCAGACAAGTCCAGCAGTGTTAATTTCTAAGGCCGGCGTCACACTAAGGAGGAATACGGACGAGTGAGAGGCGTGAAAACCACGCATTACACACGGACCAATATTTCTCTATGGGGTAGCTCTGATCATGCGTATTTTTCTCGGCCATATGTTATGGTGCGAAACACCCGCAGCATGCTGCGATTGTACGCGTATTACGCCCGTTGTACGCCAATGAAAGTCTATGGGTGCGAGAAAACAACGGATTACACACGGATTAGGCGTGTGACTTGTGAGAAATACGCAAGACTTCTGCAGCTCACAGGAAATGGTGCAACACATGCAGCAGGAAGCTGACACATGCAAATTAGCTCAAAAAGAGCGCCAGACATCCCGAAAGAACGCCTCCACGGAGTCGGCCATGATGTCAACCCTCATCAATGTGGAGATGGTGATTGTGTTGGTGCAGGAGAGGCCTGAAATTTGGGACCAACGAGATGCACATTATGCAGACCGTGCAAGAAAAGAGGCAGCATGGAGGCGCATCTGTGGGCAGATGTTTCCCCACTTTGGGGACAGTCCACGCGAGGAGCAGCAGCGAATGAGTAAGTTACCTGATTATTTTGCAAACTTCTTAACAGTCAGAACGTAATAATAGTGATGATTTTCCCAACAAAATATGTTGGTTTCTTTTTTGCGCCAAAATGTTATGTTCAATACATTCGACTAGGCCCCCATGACTATGTGAATTATATGTAGAAGAATTTTGCATTATGCAGCTAGCTAAATTATTACTTTATATGTCACATTGCAGTGGATGATCTCATGAGAAGATGGCGAAGCATCCGCGACCAATACCGGCGGGAACGGCAGCAGAGGGCAAGGAGCGGCTCAGCAGCACCCACCAAGAGGAAGTACGTTTATTTCGACCGCCTTGGTTTTTTGGCTCCTATTCTGGATCTGAGACCGTAAGTACCTACATCACACCACATAACACCTATGCTGTTTAGGCTCACATCTACAACATGTTCTAATACCATTTCATTTCCAAACAGAACTCAGTCCAACCTCACTGAGAGGGAGACAGGCTCTGACTCAGAGGCCATAATTGACCCTGTTGGGGGAGGAGAAGAGGTGGCTGGCCCATCATCTGACCCTCCCTGCTGCATCCCCCAAGCTTCACAAGCACCAGGACCTGACCAAGGAGCTGGACCGCAACCTGCACCTGACCCACCTGCTGCAGCAGCAGGCTCCAGTGTATAGGAAGCAGCCAATAGCAGCAGCCCCACTGTACCTCTAGGGGTATCCCCCCAGGCTGCTGCAATATCCCGCCGTGGGAGAAGACGTCGAGACATCACAGCTTCTGATTCCCGGAGGCATGTGGACACTGGGGTCCTCAATTATCTGTCAAGGGCAGCTGTGGATGAAGGTGAGGAGGCCTATGCACGTAGCCCTGCCTGCTACCTTCGTCCCCTACCCCGAGAGGTCAGGCTCCAAGTGCAAGGATCAATTCAGATCCTAATTGACGCATGCACACCCCCCAATACCCCATATGAGGTGTTTGAATTCCTTGAGAGGTGGCAGCTCTCACCCCGTAATCTTACGGTATGCACCTTACCCCCCACCAAAATGTTCATGCTCAATTAGGATCTGATGATCTTCCTGAATGGGCGCCTACACCTCAACCCATTCCCCCACAAAACCAACCTTGGCAACAACAGAGTCAAATGGCCGGCTATAACCCCACTTCCCAATATGGCCACTTGTACAGATCCAGTGTTGTAGGCTGGTCCCAACCTGGATTTGCTCAACATGGTCATATTGGGGGTATGATTCTCGTGGGTACCATCTTACCCAGGAATATAATCTCCCTTATCTGTATGGCAATGTGCCCACACACCAACCTGACTGTGGGCAGATGTTTGCTCAGGGCCCAGAAAATCCACCCCAACAGGGTGATGGTCAAGGTGCTCCTCAAAGCCAACCACACAGAGACGCTGGGCACCCACCAACCCCACCACCCACATACCACCAGCTGTGATTTTTTATTTTATTTATATATTATGATTTAAAAACCTGTTTGTTATTTTTTTATATTTAGTTGAAGCTCATGTTGTGCCAAAGAAATTTGCACTAATCTAGTTGCCTCTAAACAACATATGGTACCAATATGCTATTCAGTAGGCATACTCAAAGTTTGTTATTTTCATTATCTCTTATTATTTATACAAAAGTTTGTTATTTTTTTATATTTATTTTTAAACCATGTTGTGTAAAGCATATTTGCACTCATCTGAATGCCTACAAACAGCATATGGTACAGAGATGGTGGGAAATGGGCTACCTGAAAGTTTGTTATTTTCTTTATATCTCATAATTTATTGCAATGTTTGTTATTTTCTTATATTTAATTTTAAACCTTGTTGGCGATTGCATAATTGCAATAGTCTAGTCTTACAACCCTACCATATGGGTCAGATATGGTGCTCACTAGTGATAGTGAAACTTTGTTATTTTGATTTTGTAATATTATTTATGCAAATGTTTGTTATTTTTTTATGACTTATTTTGGTACTTGTGTAATAATGCACACTTACAGTATAGTGCTATGAAGACATATACCATATGACTAAAATATGGTTGTCACTGCCTTAAGTGCGAGTTAGCACATATAAAGATATATTTTTATATAAAGTTTGGTGTCTTGTTGCATAAGTAAGTTCTACTACATCACCAACATATCTGCTATGAACTGTAACACCAGACACAGACTATGTCATAGAAAAATACCATTGATGTATACACACACAAATACATTACACCATAGATAAAGCATCATCTTGCCATGTAGTTGTACCTTCAGGTGACACAAAATATTGGGTAAAGATATCACGGGTTTTCAGTCCTGACAGTGGACGATGTAAAGGGATGACATGGGGTGTAGGCATATCCACATTGGTCACCACACTTTCACCAACATCAGATGGGCCACAATCATACATTCTGGTGAAATTATGTAGAACAACACATGCTTTGATGACCTCGTTGACGTTGGCTTCACTCAGCTGAATAGCAGACTGGAGGACCCGCCATTTTGCTCACAGAATGCCAAAAGCACACTCCACCAGGCGCCGGGCCCGTGATAGGCGCAAGTTGAAGATCCGACGACGGTGGTCAAGGTGTCGTCGTGGATATAGCCTCATCACATTCCTTGATAGCTGGAAGGCCTCATCCCCAACAACAACATATGGGACCGGTTCCAGATTGCAGCCAGGAAGTTGGCGTGCTGATGGTAGGTGCAACTCGTTATTGCGCAGCCGCCGAACCATAATGGAAGAATTGAAGACTCTAGAGTCTCCAGTTCTTCCATAGGCCCCAATGTCTACAATTATAAACTGTAGTTACTGTCAACCAGAGCCAGCAGCACAACAGAAAAATATTGTTTATAATTATAGAATTGGGACCCTGAGTTCAGCGGCTTACGCACTCGAATGTGCTTCCCATCAAGGGCTACTATACAATTTGGGAACTGGCATTGCTCCTCAAATCCCCTCATCCAGTCTTCCATCTTTGGCTCAGGCATCACCAGTTGATGAAGTCTGTCCCAGAGTTGAGAGCAGGTATCACGCACAATGCCAGATATGGTTGTCCTCCCAATCAAGAACTCCAGATGGAGTGTGGCATAGGATATGCCAGTAGTTAGGAACCTATAAGTAGCCAAATGTAGAGAGAACAATCAGTACACATGCACAAAGGTAGAACAAACGCACTATACATAACCGTTACATCATTTCATTTAAAAATAATCTAAGTTCTATTTACCACAAGTCAAAGGTTGCTGTAATTTTTACACCCACATAATAGTTCTGGTAGTTCTAGGTGATATATGGGATATATTATGAGGATATTTCAGCAACAGACATAAGGGTAAAGGGACACTTGTGAGAAAACACATCATCAACAGACAGTATGTAGGTGAGGCATACATACCGTAGTGTAAGGAAAGTCGCTCCTCTGCAGAGATAGCTTTGCGCATCCTGATATCCTGGTAGGTGATCCCAGGGCGCAGAATCTCCAACAAAACATCAAATGTGGGAATGGTCATCCGACAAAACAGAAAAAACTTGTCTGGATGAGTCCGCAGAGATGCATAAAGGCGGTGAAAATGGCCTTTAGTGAGGCGTTGCCTCAAATGCGGATGCACCCATATTCGCCTCCTCCTCCGCGGAGCAACGATCACTGGGTATGGCTGCCAAAGCGGCAGGACAAAACCCAGTTGTACAACACTCTATCAGTTGTGGTGAACTGAAGAGTGTCAGACATTTTGGCAACCAAGCAGCAGTACTCCAACACAAGCACACCACCAAAATGGCCAGATTGGGGCTGCCACCTGATGCAGAGCCAATAATAGGCATGCTGATGATGGTTTCAATGAGTTTCAGGCCAAAAAAAACCGTTAAATGTCCATTTTGCAATGCTGCGAGAAAAATACGCTGTACGGATGCCATACGGATTGCATACGGATGCTTACATGCGCAAAATACGCAGCCGCACCATGACAACGGATGAAATACGGATTGTTGTGCCGGCAACATTTTTGCGAATTACGCTCGTACAATACGGTCCGTATTTTTCTACGGTGAGTGTGACGCCGGCCTTAGTGATAAATCCATCACAGTAAACAACAGCACGCACTTTGACAAGTGACATATCCTTGAATTTTGTGTTTCATCCTCTATCTCCTGATGTCTTCAAATTACAGAGCTAAAACCTGCTGACAGATTCCCTTTAAGTCTTATTGCAAAGTATTTCGACTCTTAAAGGGGTTGCCCAGTGTAGAAAAGAGAATGTTCACAATTTACTTATTACTTGAACTCATTCAATTGGGGCAAAAAATATTTTTTTGCCACCGGGTTTGATTAAAAATGTTTCCCTTCTGTAATCTCTGTGTTGCACTTATTGCTGGATGCAGCATGAGTTAACTGAGGATCCATCAGTGAGCTCAATATGACTGTCTGGGGAAGGAAATTTCTAATTTTTTTTTATCTATCCTTTCTGAGCCCCTCACAGCTGATTTATGGCCACAAACTACTTTAAGGAGGAACGTAGAAAACAAAAAGCTTGGAAAAGCCAAATGGTGCAACATTTTTAATGAAACTCAAATGTCAAAATGATTTTTAGCTCCAAATACATGTAAGGGAAAAAAACTGTCCTCAAAAGAGGACAGACCCTTTAACACCTTCATGCATTGGCCAATTTTTGTCTTTTGCATTTTCACTTTTTCCTTCCCTTCTTCCAAGAGCCATCATTTTTTTATTTTTCTTTCTACATAGCCATACGAGACCTTGTGTTTAACATAACGAGTTGTAGCTTTAAATGACATCATTCATTTTACCATACAATATACTGAAAAAAAGGAAATTTGCTGTGAAATGTGAAAAAAAACAATTCCAACTTTTTTTTGTGTTTTCATTTTATGGCTTTCACCATGCAGTAAGAATGACCTGACAGTGTGATTCTTCAGCTCAGTACGATTTCGGCGATATCAAACCTGTATGTTTTTTAATATATTTTAGTAGTCACAAAATTCATTCCTTTGTAAAAAAAAAAGTCACCCTTTTTTTAAACCCATATCTGGAGTTATGTTCAGGCTTGTATTTTGCCTGTTGAGTTGTACTGAGTTAATTGTTATCATCTTGGGGTACATATTTCCTTTTTATTGTATATTGGGGGAAATGCGGGACTAAAAAAACAGCAATTCTGAATTTTTTTTTTACTATGGGTTAAATAATTTTATATTTTGATAGACTGAACTTGTACAGACCCAGCGGATTATATTATTAATTTATTTTTTTATTAATAATGGGGGAATGAAAAACTTTTTTATTAAAAACTTTAACTTTTCTTTAAAACTTTCCATTTACTTTTTAGGCCCCCGAGGGGACCCGAACCTTCAATTCTTTGATAGCTTATGCTATATAATGCAAGACTTTGGTTTTACTTTGTATAGTGAAATGCGCCATCTCTTATAAAGCCTGTGGCCTGGCTTCACAGGAGTACCAAGATGGCAGTCAGTGGATGCCATGGCTACCCATCACGTCAAAAGGGGAGGTGACCGAACAGACACCCCAACAAGTTTGTGCTACTTAAATGCCTCTGTTAGAGAATGACAGTGCCATTTAATCGGTTACACAGCAGCGATAGGAGCTAACTCTGATCGCTGACGCCCCCATATGGGAGGAATGGGCTCTTGACTTCTCTATATTTGGAACGACAGCTTATGGTTACCATTCCCCTTGTCTACGTCCCTAGACCCTGACATGACAGGTTGTGGTGAAACAAGCTGCTGACAATGGGAGTGATAAGGCCCAAAGGTCAATTGATCGGTACCCTGTAACTGTCTTTGTCGCCCATAGCAACCAATCTGAGCTCAGCTTTCTTTTTTAAAACTGCTCTGGTAAAATGAAAGCTATGCTGTGATTGGTTGCTACAGGCAACAAAAATCTTGCTTACTGACAGTAGTCAGTCCAATATTTAGACCTCAAACAACAATTTCTCAAGCAAGTATTTCCCTAATGTCATCTACACTGGGCCGAAATAATTTGTAAGACTGTTCTACGAATCACCTATGCCGTCTTTGCCATTATGATGTTCGTCGTAGTTTTTATTTCTATAGTCAGCCAATAAAACAATGCAGTGACCCCATGGCCGTACTTACACCTAGACAAACAATTGGAAGCGGAAATTAAAGGAAGGTTATAGTCATATCCTTTGGGCACACTGAGGTTTTTTTAGGTGGTTTTAGAGCTGAAATTGAGCAGAAACTCTCAAAATTCCTCCTCCAAATCTCAAAACTCCTTAAAAACATGAAGTTTCTGCTCAGATTTTGCTCCGAAAATTCAGCAAAAAGACTATGTGTGCACATAGCCATACAGAGTTTCTTGAGACGTTCAAAAACGACTCGATTTTTCAAGCGAAAACCGCTTCAGGGAATTTTGGAGGAATTTCTCTTTTCCTGAAGAGATTATGAAGAGTTTGGGAAGTGCTTGAGGTGGTTTTTTTGCAGTGTTTTGATTGGACAGTACCTAGCTTGGAGCAGATCAGAAGGCCCGTCAAAGACGTGACATTTTTTTTACCCATCAGACATTTTTTAGAATCTTTTTAAGTGAAAAAAAGCTCTCAAAAATTTCTCATATGAACAACATTGTGAATATTCCATATAAATAAGAAGGAAGAGTTTTTCAAGCAATTTAGAAGTAGTTTTGCAGGATGATTTTGGAGCAATTCCACTTCCAAAAACTCCTAAAAATATATAGTTTTAGGGTATGTGCACACAACACTTTTTTTTTCTGTCAAGTTTTCCTAGGAAAAGCCACGTTAGGAAAACACATACCATCTTTACACTGAATAGATTCACTGCTGGCTGTGTTGTCATATTTTTAACAGTGGCTCTGTGTCGACCCGCCACCACAATTGTGGGTTACCAGGGCAATGGGGTACTCAGAGCCGAGCCCATGGAAGTCTATGGGGATTGTCACAGGTAGCGGTGGCTCGGTCTGTGGCCCTAGCGGTCTGGCGTATGTTGGGGGAATATTTACAGGGGATAGATATATTTACAGTTCGTGACGCCACCTGTAGTCTTCTGGTAATTTATACCAGCGCTGCTGTAGAGCTCTGAGGGATGGTGAGGCAGCTAGATGTCGGGTCCCCTACAGGTAGGACTCTTCCCTCAGGTCGATGGTTAAGGCAGGGTTGTGCAGGCATGCAAGTAAATAACTCAGTCTCACACGGTCAGCGTCTTTCCATACCTTTACTTGTAAGATGGTAAGGCAGGTCCCAGGGAGGCTGATGGGGTTGATGGAGGATGAGCTTTGAGGCAACGGCTAAGCAAGTTAGGGGCCTCCTTTACTGTCCAATGTTGATGAGTCCAACCAGCCTGAAGCGTAGTTCCCTCTATAACTCCAGCTATTCCAAAGCTGTTCTGCCCAGTCAGTTTTGTGGTCGGAGCCTTCCTGTGAGAGAGCTGAGTTCCTATTCTTGCTGATCAGGCTCAAGGTTCTCACTCTCCCTGACCCCAGATACGTACTGACTCTTCAGGGATGCTTGCCACGACCTAAGGTCCGATAAGCCTCTGGTTTTCTTACCACTAAGCGTGAAGCTTTAGTGATCCTTCGGTCCCCAGTGACCGGTAACAATGTGCAGGTATCCTATACTTATGGCACTTCTCTGTTCTCTTCCACTATGCCCTTCGATATGCTCAACTCTTAATAGATATCTCAGTCCGTCTTATAGTGGGGCACAGCTCTGACCAGGCTGAGGTGAACTGGCTCACCTGTACTGGCCTCCACTTTCTGAACTGCACAAAGACTGCACTTCCTCACTCCTTCGAGTCACTGACTGAACTGAACTCAGACTACTTAGCACTCCCCTCCACACCCCTGGTGGGTGTGTCCGAAGTGTACATGATATCATGAAGAGCCGTTAACCGTTACCTCTCCACTCATCCTCCTGGTATTGTGTACCAGGGCTACACATTCCCCCATGGTAAACGACAGCACTCCCGGGCTGTGAAATACAAGAGACATTTTTGTTTATGCATTAAACATCAACATTAAACATTAATTCGTCCCATCCGGGAGGTAAGGATGTCTTGAACGTTGCAAACAAAACATTATATATAGAAAAATACAATATTAAATAACATTTTCATATAAATAGACAATATGCTTGTGAAGGACCCGCACCAAACCTTCAACGTGGGTCCTGGGTGGGCTGCAGGACATCCGAATGCAGACCTCACTCAATGCCTCACCACACGGGTTTTATGTTCAGAGGTAAGTCAAGGCTTCGTGTGAAACCATTAAAAGGCACCTTAGTGCAACTATTTACAGGATACAGTTTTTGGGCTGGCTCAGTCCTCAGCCTCTGAGTCCATTATAAGACATAATAGGGAAAAACACACATATATAGACTTTTTACAGTATTCACATTAATTCGTTATAATTACTGCTGGTATCGAATGGGTAACTTTCCTTTTGTGATTCGCTCTGATCTACGTGGAGTAGCCTCAGGTATATTAAGTTGCGATCTGTCTGCACTGCGTAACGGCAAACTATAGAACTGCCTCAATCTTTCTATGGATCTGGCAAGCGTACTGATGGCTGGGCGGTGTGAGTCAGCTTCACCAGGGGATCCCATAGTATGGGGCGCTGCTTCAGATGATCCTTCTTGAGATTCCATAGGTTGAGGTGTTGCTGGGATGGGTAACTCCTGAACGGGCTCGACTGGCACCACGGGCACAACTGGAGGTAAAACTTCCTCTTGTGGCTGATAAAACTGCAACACCGGAACTATTACAGCATCTCCCAGTCTAGGCCAATCCGCAGGAAAATCTCCCAGATCGGTGTGTATGACCTCTTCTTTCCTTTCTTTTTGATTGATGACAGGGTTCTTGTCACAACATTTTAAGGGTTCTGTACACAATTTCAAATGGTCTCTGGACACAGTGGTTATTGTTCTTCCTCCGTCCTTACTGATGATACAAACTTTTCTGTTGTCATATTTAGAATCTTGTACAACGTAGGGTTCTTGCTCCCACTGGTTATCCAATTTGTGCATCTTCCTTTTTCTTTTTAATACTACCTCTCCAGGCATCAAAGGCTTGGCAGGAGCATTTCGGTTGTAAACATCTTCCTGTTTCTCCCGTGCCTTGTTGAGACTTTCCTCTACACAGATTTGTACTCTTCTGTATTGCTCTTGCCGATTGATGTCCCAGTTTTCAACGGCGTCGTCTGCCTCCGGTTCTACCACTCCAAGTTCTAGATCCATTGGTAGTCTTCCGGGCCTTGCTCTCATAAGATAGGCTGGAGTGCAGTTAGTGGAACTGACAGGTATATGGTTATACAAATCAACCAAATCAGGTAGTAAATCCGGCCATCGATTCCTGTCTTCCAACGGTATGGATCTCAACAAATCAAGGACAATATGGTTCATTTTTTCGCAAAGACCGTTGGTTTGAGGGTGATATGGTGTTGTTCTAATTTTCTTGCACCCGTACATGTGACAGAATTCCTTGAATAAATCAGCTTCGAAAGCAGGTCCTTGATCGGTTAATACTTGCTCCGGATACCCATGCGGTCTGCAGAAGCTTGCTTGAAAGGTTTTCGCGGCCGTCACTGCGGTCTGGTCCTTAACTGGAACAACCACCAGAAATCTGGAGTAATGGTCCACCATGGTCAGGGCGTATGAGTATCCAGATCTACTTGGCGACAGTTTGACGTGGTCCAGGGCCACAATCTCCAGGGGGCGAGTCGTCCGGATAGGTTGCAGGGGTGCCTTCTGACTACCGTAGTCCTTCCTTCTGAGACCACAGGGTCCACAGTTCCGACACCACCTCTCAATGGAGCTGCGCATCCCTACCCAGTAGAACCGCATCTCAACAGGGTCTCCAGCTTTCTCCAGCCAAAGTGTCCTGCTTGATCGTGGTATGCTTCCAACACCATTGGGACGTCTGCCTTGGGGACCACTATTTGCCAGACCATCTCATGGGTTCTGGGGTTGACGTATCTCCTGCACAACTTCTCACGGTATAGGAACAACCTGCTTTTCTCGTTCCACAGGAGCTTGGCTGACATAGGTGCTTCCTTTTCCAAAGAGGAGCCTTCCTGTCTTAGCAACTCCTTGATGCGGCTGACCACTGGATCACTGTCCTGAGTCTCTTTCCAACTGTGATGGGGTAAAGGATTTAATGTTGCACCATACTGCTTTCTGTGGACTCGATGCTCGTGGACTACCCCATTTCGATGGAACGCAGGTAGCTCAATTTCTTCCAGGTCATCCGATTCCCCTTCCGTATCAGAGTCATGCGGCATTCGGGACAACGCATCAGCATTAGCATTCTTTCGACCTGCCCGGTACTTGATAGTAAACTGGTAATTGGACAACCGAGCCATCCAACGCTGCTCCATGGCGCCCAGCTTGGCGGTTTCCAGGTGCGTTAACGGGTTGTTGTCTGTGTACGCCGTGAACTTATTGGAGGCCAGATAGTGCTTAAATCTTTCAGTAATGGCCCAGACCAGCGCCAGAAACTCCAGCTTGAAGCTGCTATAATTTTCCGGATTCCTTTCAGTTGGCCTGAGTTTTCTGCTGGCATATGCGATGACTTTTTCTTGGCCATTCTGCTTCTGACTGAGAACTGCTCCCAAACCTTCATTACTGGCGTCGGTGTACAACAGGAACGGTTGGCTGTAATCAGGATAGGTTAAGATCTCATCACCTGTAAGGATCTCTTTCATCTTTTGGAATGCTTCAGCCTGTTCTTTACCCCAATTAAAGGGAGGGTTTCTGCTCTTTAAGGATTGTCCTACCAGGAGGTCCTGTAAAGGAGCTGCCTTCTTCGTGTAATCTTTCACGAACCTTCTGTAGTAACCCGTTAGTCCCAGGAACTGTCGCACTTCCTTAAGGTTCTTCGGCTCCGGCCACTTCTGGATGGCAGTGACTTTCTCTGGGTCCGGCGCTACTCCTTCCGAACTGACGATGTGCCCCAAGTATTGTACCTTCTGCTTGAGTAGATGGCATTTTGAGGGTTTTAATTTCATCCCGTACCTGGACAGGGACTCGAATACTTCTGCCAGGTGCTTCAGATGGTCCTCATATGTCTTGGAATACACGATGACGTCGTCTAGGTATAGCAGCACGGTTTCAAAATTGAGATGTCCCAGACAATTTTCCATCACTCTCTGAAATGTTCCTGGGGCACTGCTGAGCCCAAACGGCATTCTGTCGAACTCACAGAGCCCCATTGGGGTGGTGAAAGCCGTTTTCTCACGATCCTCCTCAGCCACAGCCACTTGCCAGTAACCACTAGTCAGATCAAGGGTAGAAAAGTAGTTAGCCGTTTTCAGAGCAGCTAATGATTCCTCTATACGTGGTAACGGGTATGCATCCTTGTGTGTTATGCGGTTCACCTGCCTGTAATCCACACACATTCTCATACTACCATCTTTCTTTTTAACCAGAACTAGAGGGGCTGCCCAGGGGCTACAACTATCCCTTATCACCCCGGCTTTCTTCATATCATTCAACATTTCTTTAGCCTTCTGATAATGAGCTGGAGGTATGGGCCTATACCGCTCTTTGATGGGAGGATGACTGCCTGTAGGGATATGATGTTGTACTCCCTTAATTATCCCAAAATCAAGTGGATTTTTGCTAAACACTTGGGCGTACTCTTGCACCACCCGTAATACCCCTTGCTTCTGGTGAGCGGGAGTGGTGTCCGTCCCAACATGGAGCTGCTGACACCACTCCGCCACCTGAGTTGCTGGGTCATTGTCCTCCGCTATTTGACAGGAGTCTAAGGACTCAGCCGGGAGAATAGAATTATTATCAACAGCATGTAGTTTAGCAATGGTTGCATAACGGGGTAAGTTTACCTCATCATCTCCCCAATTGAGAAGCCGTACCGGTACTCTTCCATTCACCACTTCTACTACTCCTCTAGCAGTCATAAGTGTAGGTCTATGTTCTGAATGGTGGGGTTCTACTACAGCTTGGTAATTCTGTCCTCTCAGACCTATGGCCGCCCTGCACCAAATGATCATTTCACTCATTGGGGTATCACAATAGGATCCGAGTCAGTGACCCGTACATTACCAATTTCGCCGTCTGTAAGCTTCGCTTGCTGCTGACACACCAGGGCCCGGATCTCTCTTTGGATTACTCCTCTCTGCCTTGGTCGGGCAATCTCAGCGAGCTGTTGGAGCAAGAACACAACTTCTCCCAAACAATTACCGATAATGTTAGTACCCAAAATTATATTTAAACCGTTCTCCTCATTTACAGTCTTTACTACCAGAAGCCCCTGGTCTTTCAACTCCTCTCTGCCCACCTTTACATCTACACATTTTGTTCCGAGTACTTCTACAGGAAGACCATTAGAAGCATACACGGTAAAGTCAAGGCTCGGAGGTTTAAGACTGTCCATTGACCAGTACTTGGTATATAGGGCATCAGGTATTAGGGTCACCTGCGACCCAGTGTCTAACAATGCTGGAACAGCAATACCATCTAGAATAATAGACAGGTAGGGTCGCCCGCCCACATACCTGCGGCTCCAGTCTAGGGGGCCTGACGGGTATTCTCCTGGGTGTTGGCCCTTGGACCCAGGTTCTGCCCGTTTAAAGGACACTGTGGAGACATATGACCTTTCCGGTTGCATCGATAACAGATGATCTCTCGACGAGGAGGGTGTTGATCAGAGGTCGCTCCTGGGGGTGGCGTTGTCCTCCTCCGGGGGGCGACGTCTTCTTTCTTCTCCGGTGCATCCACGGGACGTCTTCTGGGCAGTCAGCTAACAAGATCTTTCCTTCCTCCTCTTTCCGCAGCTGCAGGGCACTCATTACAGCAGCCAGATTTTTAGTCAGCTGGCGCACCTCTGAGCGCAGACAGTCCAATTCACTAGGAGGTGTCACCTGCGCTTTGGCTTCAGCCACTAGCGGGGAAAAGGGGGTTACTGCCGGTTCCAGAGTGACTTCAGCCTGATGATGTTGGGTTGCCACCTCGGGTTTGCCCAGGGGCCGCAGCCCTTTTATTGCCATGTCCTTTAGGGCATCAAAGGTAGCATCCGGATGGTCTAAGGACCACCAGTTTACAGTTCTGCGTTCCTCTTGGGATCTCAATCCCTGTATAAATTGTTCTTTCAGCATTTTATTCTCGTCGATAGCATTTAAATTGTTAATTTGCTTGAGGGCTCTCAGGGCTCCCTGTAGTCGGCAAGCGTAGTCCCGGATGCTGTCACCTGGCTGTTGTGAACAGTGATAGAAGGCCATCCGGAGATCCGTTTCTGTGCGGTCTTCAAATATGGCATGCAGCTTAAGGAAGATCGCAGGTACCGACTCCTGATCAACGGTATCCCAAGTCTCCACTTCCCTCTCAGCAGCGCCAGTTAGCTGCCCTATTAGCACAGCAGCTTTTTGTCTCTCAGGCATGGAGTACATTTCTAGGATGCTGCATAACTTCCGCTTGAAGCCTGCTAATGTGCCTGGCTCACCGCTGTACTGGGGAAGCCATTTCGCCCCAGGCATATATGGGAGCGTTAGTGGCATGATCGGACTACCGGACTGGGTGCAGGGCCTGCGCCCCCATCTGGCGCTACAATACCAAGCGGTGCGGGATTGGGCCTCCGGCCGGGGCCGCACTGTCAGCCGGTTGTTGTGACATCTTAGCGCCCCCTTGGTTAAACGGAGCCTACCGGTTTCAGACGCTGCTATTTCACAGGCACCGCAGTGGAACAGGACCTTCGTCGCAGGCGCTCTGATGTCAGAGCGTTCACTTCCTGTTGCAGGACCTGCCGCTGAGTCAGAGCCGGGGGCGTGTCCAAGACTTTGCGCGCTCTTTCAGGTACGCCCACCTTCTTCTCCAGCGCCTTAGGGCGCGAATCTGGCGGCAAATATGGCGGTATTTGGCGCCAAACAACAGCAACAGTCTTTTTCGCCAAAACACTCCACAGGCACACAGGGCTCGCAATGCTGCAAGTTTCGTATCCTGTTCGTGACGCCAAAGTTTTGTGTCGACCCGCCACCACAATTGTGGGTTACCAGGGCAATGGGGTACTCAGAGCCGAGCCCATGGAAGTCTATGGGGATTGTCACAGGTAGCGGTGGCTCGGTCTGTGGCCCTAGCGGTCTGGCGTATGTTGGGGGAATATTTACAGGGGATAGATATATTTACAGTTCGTGACGCCACCTGTAGTCTTCTGGTAATTTATACCAGCGCTGCTGTAGAGCTCTGAGGGGATGGTGAGGCAGCTAGATGTCGGGTCCCCTACAGGTAGGACTCTTCCCTCAGGTCGATGGTTAAGGCAGGGTTGTGCAGGCATGCAAGTAAATAACTCAGTCTCACACGGTCAGCGTCTTTCCATACCTTTACTTGTAAGATGGTAAGGCAGGTCCCAGGGAGGCTGATGGGGTTGATGGAGGATGAGCTTTGAGGCAACGGCTAAGCAAGTTAGGGGCCTCCTTTACTGTCCAATGTTGATGAGTCCAACCAGCCTGAAGCGTAGTTCCCTCTATAACTCCAGCTATTCCAAAGCTGTTCTGCCCAGTCAGTTTTGTGGTCGGAGCCTTCCTGTGAGAGAGCTGAGTTCCTATTCTTGCTGATCAGGCTCAAGGTTCTCACTCTCCCTGACCCCAGATACGTACTGACTCTTCAGGGATGCTTGCCACGACCTAAGGTCCGATAAGCCTCTGGTTTTCTTACCACTAAGCGTGAAGCTTTAGTGATCCTTCGGTCCCCAGTGACCGGTAACAATGTGCAGGTATCCTATACTTATGGCACTTCTCTGTTCTCTTCCACTATGCCCTTCGATATGCTCAACTCTTAATAGATATCTCAGTCCGTCTTATAGTGGGGCACAGCTCTGACCAGGCTGAGGTGAACTGGCTCACCTGTACTGGCCTCCACTTTCTGAACTGCACAAAGACTGCACTTCCTCACTCCTTCGAGTCACTGACTGAACTGAACTCAGACTACTTAGCACTCCCCTCCACACCCCTGGTGGGTGTGTCCGAAGTGTACATGATATCATGAAGAGCCCTTAACCGTTACCTCTCCACTCATCCTCCTGGTATTGTGTACCAGGGCTACACAGCTCTGCCAAAAAATCATCCCCCCCAAAAAAAAGAGCGTTTCCAAAAGTAGTGTCCACTAAGAAAACTCTTAATATTTGATAGCCTAAAAAATTGTGTAAGCATAGTTTAAGGGTATGTATACACTATGTTTTTTTGGAAGTTTTTGGAGCAGATACTTGCTATGTGCTCTTGGAGTCCTTCCGGAGCGGAAACTGAGCAGAAACTGGGCAAAAACTCTAGAAATCCTCCTCAAAAACGTGGAATTTCTGCTTCAAAAATTTCTAGAAGACCTCTGTGTGCACAAAGCCACTACTGAGCAGAAGCTCTTCAAATGCTCTTCAAATACTCTGAACTACTCAGCAAAAATACTACGTGTGCACATATCCGTAATGTTTATTTGTTTTCTATGTCTCTAAAGTTTTCTACATTTTATTCCCCACCCTCAAATAACAAAACTAGTAAAATGACCTAGGTTCACTACTCAGACCTGGAATCTCCCGATATGCAGCTGAAGAGCAATCCATCTGAGCCAAAGGAGGAAACCTCGCAGCAACGATTGTACGATACATCAAAACATCATTCAGAGCGGTGGGAGTCAGAAAACATGAAAGGCCCAATAATACAAAGGACGCCATAAAAGAAGCAACGCCGTCTGCAGCCAAAAATGACAAAGACGAGTGGACGGAAAATAATCCTTCACAGGAAAAAAGCCATCATCGGTCTACAAGCCAAACCGTGAAGGTTCCAAGGGCTTCAAGAAAGGCGCTTTCCACGGCAAAAAAGAAAAGGAGGAGTCAGCTTTGCTCAGACTCACGGATTTTGCCAGGTATGTTCAGAGATGTATGTGGTTAATTCAGTTATTTAAAAAGTTGTGCTATCTTGGTTTTAAAAGAAGATTTCTCCAATATTTTTGATGAGGACCTCACAATCGGAGCAGGTTTATTAAGTTGTTGGTTGTTTTTTGGAGGAGAAACTGAGCGTAAATTCAAAACTCCTCAAAATTTCAAGTCTCTGCTCAGTTTTTACTCCAAAAACTCAGCAATAATGAAAAACTCAGTGTGAACACACCCAAAGACTATGTGTACAGTTTTTTGTGCAATTTTTGGATCAGAAATTGAGCAGAAACTCTCCAAATCTAAAACCTCCTCAAAAACTGTGAGTTGTTCCAAAAACTAAGCAAAAAGACTCTATGTGCTTTATAACACTTTAGCAACTAAGATCCATTTGCCTATGGGGTTGTAATAAAAAGCAAAGCAAAAAAAAACTGCACTTATCTTTCTCCTGTGTTCTCTGTCAGACTGCTGGCATCAACATTTGGTGATAAGTGTCAAGTAATGGCTGCAGGCAATTAGTGGCCACTGATTGGCTGCAGCATTCCCATTCTATATGAACAGGAAACCAGCACAGATGTCCTGCTTGTATGGATTGATAAATGTGCCGCCAAGAGTGAGAGAGGTCTTCAGTGCAAATATATTCAAAACGCTTCCACTCAACCTAACAGCTGCAGCTTGTACTGAGCAGTGTGAGATCCAAGCATCAGCAGGGAGGAGGGACACTGAGGAGCTATCAATTAGACTAGGTTGGTGGAGATTTAATAGAATATGTGGGAGGAGATTGAACAGCAGCAGGGAGGGACCCTGAGGAGCAGTCAGTCAGGTCGGGTTGGAGGAGACTGCAGCCATTCTGTCATGTATTATCAAAGAAATACACTGGCTGCATCAGGTCTAAAAGAGCTACCTATTAATAAATGCAGCTTGTATTATGAAATCTGGTGGCAAATCTCTACAAAACCACGTAGACAATAATGTGATCACTTCTGACTTTACTTCCACTCCAGAGTGGTGCAGAAACATTGGATAGCCATAAATATGTGAACCCACCCATCCTTGGAAAGTTAATAAAGTTTCTCTTCACTTTTTACTTATTGCTCTGATTATACTTATTGAAAGCCTGGGATTATAATCTGGCCTTGATCATACCATGAAGTGTTAAAGGAAAAGAAACTCTAATCAGCTTTTCAGCAAGTAAAGCTCGTTATTACTAAGTCCCTGATTAAACAGAAAGAGAAGCGAGAAGCGCGATGTGCTTGCTCATTACGCGGCAACGTGAGTCATCACAGGTACTACTGGAACTAGCTATGTAATGCCCTAGATACATCTATTTTTAACCGCTGCTGCTTGACATTTCCGGATTGGCATTCAGCCTTATTACATCTGGTTTCACTAAAAGAAATATGATTTGAGAGATATGAGCGCTACTCGGACTCCCTAAAAGAATCCATAAAATACACATTTGTGGTAGAATTTTCTCCAGGCCGTGTGATAATATCTAGGTGAGGAATCTATATTCCTGCTCTACGGTCATCCATGGTCAGAGTAGGTTCTCAGAAATTTTGGATTCTGCTGCATACAAAATTTTCGAGACCGAGCAAAATGGCGGCCACTATTGTGTTATCTTCTTTTAAATATGTGGTCAAAATGCTAAAAATACATTATTCACACCTGTCCTTACACTGCCTGCACCGCAGCTCCATGTTTCTTTCAGCTTTCCTCTCGTTTTTCCACCACTTTTTTCCAATGTCGAGGCCACTGAATGGTAGTATTGTTAGGTTAGTTTATGCAGTATTTTTATGTTGCTGTAAGGTGATTTTCGTCACTTACCACATGGAGGTATTATTCAGGCATGGTTCGGTGGTTTTATTTGGTCATGATTTTGCGGTATTATTTAGTCACTGCATAGTGGTATTGCTCATCAGCTGCATGGTAGAATTATTACATCATTCAATGGTGGTATTATTTAGCCACTGTATGGTGGCATTACTCAGTCATGGTATGGCAATATTATTTGGTCACTGTATGTTGGCATTATAGGGTCACTATGTGACAGTAATAATCTGTAGTCTGTGGCAGTATTATTCTGTCACTACATGGTCATATTAGTCGGAGCTATTATTCAGTCACTGTATAGCGATATTCAGCTATTATAAAGTTTGTTTATTGAGTCATTCATGGTGCTATGATTGAGTGATGGTTTGGTGGTGTCATTTAGGCACTGTATGGTATTAATACTACATCACTCTATGACGGTAATTTTGTTTAGTCACTATACGATGACACTGCCCAGTCACTGTTGGTGGTAATATTCTGTTAAGGTATAGTGGTAATATTTAGTCACTCCATAGTAGCATTATTTACCCGTGTGGAGGTATTATTTAGTCACTCAATAGTAGTAGTTCTTAGCTACTGTTTGGTGATAATACTTGGTGATGGTATAATAACATTTAGTCACAGTATGGTAATATTATCTAGTTGTATGGTGGTATTGTTGAGTCACTGTATATTGGTATTGGTTAGTCAGTGCATGGTGCCATTATTTATACCTAGTATGGTGATTGCTAGTGATAAGCGAACGTGCTTGGATAAGGAGTTATCTGAACATGCTCACATCCTGATCGAGTATTTTTGGCATGCTCGAAAAATATGCTCGAGTCGCCGTGGCTGCATGTCTAACGACCGTTCGACAGCCGCAACACAAGCAGGGATTGTCTTTTGAACAGCTGCGAGACATGAAGCCTCGGCGACTCAAGTATATTATTCAAGCATGCCGAAAATACTTGATTAGGACACGAGCATGCTCAGATAACACCTTATCCGAGCACACTCGCTCGTCACTAGTGATCATAGTCAGTCATGGTATGATGGTAATATTTAGTCACTGTATAATGGTATTATTTATTTACTATATTGTAGTAATACTCACTATGGTAATATTAGTTAGTGACTGTGGTTATATTTGGTGTTAATAAGTATTATTTGGTCATGCTATGATGTTATTGTTTGGTTGCTGTATAGCAGTATTCCATTACTGTGTGGTGGTATTGTTTAGTCATTGTATGATAGTATTGTCTGGAGACTTTATAGTGTTATTTCTCAGTCCTGATATGGTGATCGTATTCAGTACTGGAATGTTGGTAATATTGAGTCACTGTTTTGTGATAATATCTACTGTATAATGGTAATACTCAGTTACTCAGTAGTAGTATAACTCTCTTGTTGTATAGTGGTACTACTGGTCCCTTTGTGGCGATATTATTTGCCTGTTCTGTGGTGGCATACTTTGGTTATGTAATGGTGGTATTTGATCAATGTACGGTGATAATTTTATTCTGTCACTTTATAGTGTTATTACAGTATATAGTCATGTTATGGTGGTATTAGCCTCTGATGGTCACTGTATGACAGTAATGTCCAGTTCCTATTTAGTAGCATTATTTAGCAGATATTTGGTGATCACTCGACAGAGTTATAATGCATTTGTTGCATGGTAGTAATAACTACTTCATAGCTGCAGAATGATAGTAACCATTATTCATTATTCATTGATATTATACAGTTAATCAATTTCATTGCAATGTGATCGTATTATTTAGTGACTGTATACTGGTAATCTTTAGTCACGGTAAGGTAGTATTATTCAGTCCGTGTATGGTAGTATTATTCGGTCATTGTATAGTGGTATTATTCAGTCATTGTATGGTGGTATTATTTAGTCACTATATGATGGTATTATTCAATCATTGTATGGTGGTAATATTTAGTCACAGTATGGTAGTATTATTCAGTCCGTGTATGGTAGTATTATTCGGTCATTGTATGGTGGTATTATTCAGTCATTGTATGGTGGTATTATTCAGTCACTATATGGTGGTATTATTCAATCATTGTATTGTGGTAATATTTAGTCACAGTATGGTGGTATTATTTAGTCCGTATATGGTGGTATTAATCAGTCATTATATGGTTGTATCATTTAGTCACTATATGGTGGTATTATTCAGTCACTATATGGTGTAATATTCAGTCATAATATGGTAGTATTATTCAGTCCGTGTATAGTAGTATTACTCAGTCCGTGTATGGTGGTATTATTCATTCATTGTATGGTGGTATTATTCAGTCACATATGGTGGTATTATTCAATTATCGCATGGTGGTAATATTCAGTCACAGTATGGTAGTATTATTCAGACCGTGTATGGTGGTATTATTCAGTCATTATATGGTTGTATCATTAGTCACTATATGGTGGTATTATTCAGTCACTATATGGTGGTAATATTCAGTCATAGTATGGTAGTATTATTCAGTCCGTTTATAATAGTATTATTCAGTCCGTGTATGGTGGTAGTATTCAGTCATTGTATG
This sequence comes from Oophaga sylvatica, assembly GCA_033576555.1. NCBI lineage: Eukaryota > Metazoa > Chordata > Amphibia > Anura > Dendrobatidae > Oophaga > Oophaga sylvatica. The sequence goes on from JARQOD010000003.1 coordinate 364,758,143, forward strand.
GTGGTAATATTCAGTCACTATATGGTGGTATTCGTCAATCATTGTATGGTGGTAATATTAATATAGTATTGAGTCATTTTAGGATAGTGCTATTACTTGTATTGTATCATTCAATCACTGTATGGTGGTATTATTGAGTTACTGTATGGTAGTTTTACTGAATCAGTCTATGGTGATATTATTGAGTCAGTGTATAGTAGTATTTAGTTACCATATGGTAATATTACTCAGTCATTGTACCGTGGTACTATTCAGTCTTTGTATGAAGGTATTATTCAGTTACTGTGTGGTTGAATTATTACTGTGTAGCGATATTAGTCAATCACTATATGGTGTTATCATTCAGTCTTTGTGTGATTGCATTAAGTTACTGTATGACAGTATTATTGAGTCACTGTATGGTAGTATTAGTCCGTCACATTACAGTAATATTCAATTACTGTATGGTAGTATTGAGTCACCGTATGGTAGTATTAGTCAGCTACTCTATGGTGGTATTATTCAGTCACTATGTAGTAGTATTTAGTTGCTGTGTGGTAGCATTTTTTAGTCATTGTATAATGATAATAATGAGCAACTGTATGGTAGTATTCAGTCACGGTATGATGGTATTATTCAGTCACTGTATGGCGGTAATAACACATCAAGCAGACGCATTGCGCTGAGTAACCAAAATGATTTTGTAATACTTCTGTTACTTTGTTGTTACATTGTGTCCAGCATCAGCAGCTATAGACTTGGAGTACAGTACAGTATAATGCTACTACTATGAATACTTTGCATGCCATCGTTTCCCCACAGTAACATCCTCAGAGTTTATCTGGGATGGACTCATCATTGGCATCCTTTTGCCATAGCCGGCGTTTGTCCGGTGTTGACATGAGCTTCAGGTCTGAGGTTGAATAAATATATGTGTGTTAACAAGCTGTAAAGACAGATATGGCGCTGGATAAATGACTCTTCCTACAGATGAATGACGAGTACAACTTGGCATTTACCCTATCACTTATCTTATCCTAAAAAGCCGGATTGGAGACGGCCGAGGCAGAACCCTTAGAGGCATCGAAAATGGAAACATCCTCAGCTCAACACAAGCCATCCCATCTCCCAGAGAAGAGGCCGAAAGAGCCACGGGGTCCAGGACCTTTCTTTTACTTTGGTGGGGGTAACGGGGCACAATTGTAAGTAACCTATCTTTCATGTACTGTATAATTGAGAGTGGATGGTATTGTTCACTCACGGTATAGAAGTCAGTCATGGACAGTTGTATTTTCTGGTTACAGTGTGGCGGTATTATTTAGTCACATATAGCACACAGTTTTTCAGAACATATATTTGTAGCACATTCATAGCTATAAATTGAATACAGACTTACATTCACAATAGCTGAGAGAAGAGAACCCTATATAGATAAAATAATGTATAAAGCTTTATTAAGGTAATTTAAAATACAGACAAATGCACAAAAATAATTTATGGCAAAGTGTCCAGCGGGGTGGGTGGGGGGGTAATCCTATCACACTATGTTCCTAAAAGTAAATTATATGTATACGTACTCAAAGATTTACGGTACATGAAAAGGCAAAATATATAGCAAGGGCAACCAAGAAAAAATGTTTACCACCAGCAATTATTGTGTATCCTGATGATATCAAGTGGTAAAGATACAATAAATTCATGAGATTAAATATTCCTGTAACCTTAATGCTATATATTGTTGGCAACAATGTGGTCACAATAAGGTGTGCCAGTATGGTTAGACAATACTATATACATGTATATTGTTCAAAGCCTAAATATAGATTCTGTTGGATTCTAGAGGTGTACCACAGGACCAGGGATATATATGTAGGTACAATGTATCTCATACTAATAAGCGTAAGTATACTGCAGCATTGAAAAGTGGGCTGTAAACTCATATAGAGAAAATATGGCACTGTACCTTAGTGAGAGGATCAGCAGACCACAGAGTATGGTGTTAAGATAGGTCAGGTCTTTTCCCCTCCGCCCCGACGTGCGTTTCGCTCAGAGCTTCTTCCGGAAGAATTATATGCTTATTATTATGAGATACATTGTACCTACATATATATTGATGGTCCTGCTGTACAGATTTTGACTTTTCATGTAAATCTTTGAGTATACATATAAATTACCTCTAGAAACATAGTGTGACAGGATCAGGCCCCCCTGCTGGACACTTTGACATAAATTGTTTTTGTGCCTTTTTCTGCATTTTAAATTACCTTAATAAAGCTTTATTCATTGCTTTATCTATACATGGTTCTCTTCTCTTGGCTATTGTGAATGTCCGTATTTGGTTGCATGTCATTTTGAAGTGTCATAAGTATTTATATGGACATTTCTTGGATATACCTATAGCTGTAAATCGG
>JARQOD010000003.1:364760632-364837982 GCA_033576555.1 Oophaga sylvatica
TTGAGCACCTTGAGTTTTTAGAATGGTGTCACTTTTGAGTATTTTCTATCATATAGACCCCTCAAAGTGACTTCAAATGTGATGTAGTCCCTAAAAAAATGGTGTTGTAAAAATGAGAAATCGCTGGTCATCTTTTAACCCTTATAACTTCTTAAGAAAATAAAATTTTGCTTCTAAAATTGTGCTGATGTAAAGTAGACATGTGGGAAATGTTACTTATTAAGTATTTGGAGTGACATATATCTGTGATTTAAGGGCACGAAAATTCAAATTTGGAAAATTGCAAAATTTTCTAAATTTTCACCAAATTTTTATTTTTTCACAAGTAAACGCAAGTCATGTCAAAGAAATTTTACCACTATCATGAAGTACAATATATCACAAGAAAACATTGTCAGAATCACCGGGATCCATCGAAGCGTTCCAGATTTATTACCTCATAAAGGCATAGTGGTCAGAATTGTAAAAATTGGCCTGGTCATTAACATGCAAACTACCCTTGGGGGTAAAGGGTTAAGCAGCAATGCTCCTCTGGGAAATATGCATATTGTCTCTTCAGGAGGAAGAGGACTAGAACTCTAATGCCACCTATTGGAAGTAGTTCAAATAATATGTTCGAGTCCCCGAGGCCGCATGTCTCGCAGCTGTTAGACAGCCACATCACATGCAGGGATTTCCTGTTTGTTATGCGCCAATTTGATGCCTTATGTTTGTCAATTTAATTAACCGCAAAAATAATATATCGTCATCATATACAGTGCATTTTTCTACTTGAATATTCTAAGTTGTCCCTAAAATTGATGGTTTTCCTCCATTAAAATGAAAGAAAAAACTAAACAATGATTTAAAGAAGCCTTCCTCCTCCTCCCATCAAAGGTTTTATGTTCTTAGTCTATGTGCGCACGTTGAGTATATGCTTGCAAAAATTTCTGCGAGGTTTCTGCATCTCACTGATGTGACTGCTCTTGAAGACAGACGGTGATACACTGGCGGGAGGTAATCGCTCCCGAAGTATTACTGAGCTACTGTGAGAGAGTTCACCGGAGTTGATCAGCTGATCAGCTTCGGTTATCTCACAGCACCACTGCTGCATGGGAAAGTTCTCACGCAGCGGTGCCGTAAGTGAGAGCACCAGAGCTGATGAACTCTGTTGACCTCTCTCTCAGCGGCTCAGTGATATACTGGCAGGAGGTAATCGCTCCCTCAGTGCATCGCCAGCTGTCGGGTAGAGCAGTCACATCTCCTGATGTGACTGTTCTACACGTGAGATCGCCGTGAGACACTAGAAATTAACCGCACTACAGCAGACAGGGAGTATATGGTGGTTTATTATTTCACATTATTTCAAGGAGACGAGGGCGTCGGGGATTTGGTGTTAGGTGACTATAATGTTTTTTTAATTTTTATTTGAATATGTATGTAATTTTACGTTTTTTTTTTAACTATGAGCAGAGGCACCGGCAGATGAGACTACGTCTCTCATCAGAGGCACCTGCTGTCACTGTTCTCAGTGACAGCAGACGTGGCCTGATGGGAGCAGTAGTCTCTTGGGCCCACACCTGATGACCTGTGGTAAGCATTTTACCTCATGTCACGGCTGCGGGTCACAGTCACAGCTGCGGATTCATGCTGACATCTGACAGCATGATCCTGCAGCGTTCTGATCGAAAGTCTGTGGTAGCGTTACCGTGGTCACAGTCACAGCTGTGGGGTCACGCTGACATCTGACAGCATTACCCGCAGCGCTCTGAACGACTGTTTTAGTGGCGGTAGCGTTACCGTCTATAAGAACCTCTGTGCCTGTATTTCCAACGCTGTCACACAGATGACAGCGTAGGAAACACCGTAGGAAGACGGTAAAATGCAAAACAAAAACTCAGCAAATCCGCAAACATTTTTATACCTGCGTTTTTGCTCCTGATTTGACTGACTCAATTGAAGTCAATGGGTGCAGAAACGCGAAAAGAATTCAAATACTGCAGAAAAAACGCACTGCAAATACGTAAGGAAAATTACTCATCAAATGCACAACACTTCAGGATTGTCATAGTATTAGCTTGCATAAGGATTCCACTGCATTTTTTGACCACTTTCGCAGGAAAAAAACGCAGTGAAAACGCATCAAAAACGCATAGTGTGTACATAGCCTTAATATATTGCAGTCATTATATTATATGTCACTGTGTACTTACAATTTCTCATTTTGCCTTTCTACCCAGTTAATTATTCTCTTTTCTATTAGGTCTGTGACATCACTAGAGTTGAGCGATACTTTCCGATATCCTAAAGTATCGGAATCGGAATGGTATCGCCGATATCACTAAAATATCGGCGATACCCGATATCGATACCGGAAGTCCATGTAAGTCTATGGGAACAAAATATCGAAATTAAAAAAAACCCATTCTTGCCTTGTTGGTTAATTGTACATGAAGGAAAACAAGAAAGAGTAATGTAGAATGTATTGTGGAAGGTTGAGGAGACATTAAAGGCATAGATGTTTAACCCAATCAAATGGAATAGCATAAATATTTTTTTTTTTAAAGATGTTCGGATTGACGAAGAAATTGACAATGTTAACGTTTTTTATATTTGGCAAATATGTATATTACACAACTTCCATGCTCTTCATCTTCACCTTTTTAACTTTTCACACACTTTCTCCTTCATAATCTTCTGCAGCATCATCTTTTTCATCAAATTATTCTTCATCTTCACCTTCTTTATCTTCTTCTTAAACTTCTTGCTATTCATCTTTGTTAACATTACTCATATTCTTCTTATTAAACTATTATTCTTATTCATATTCTGCTTCATCTTCTTCATCATATTCTTATTTGTGACAGAGAATCCTGTACTTGTAATCTGTCAAAGTATGAATTTTTCATCCTTCCGTTCTTGCTGTCACAAAAGATTTAAATTACAACAGTATTTGTCCGTGTTCAGTTTAGCCTGCAGCAGCAGGCATTTTCCAGGGGCACCACGAGGAGGAACGGACTCACCCCCATACACTGCTTAGTCTTCTTCTGCTTAGAATTTAGAGCATATATTTTGCTCTTCATTTTGGTCTTATACTTCATGTTCTTCTGCTTTTAGATCTTCTGCTTATTGTTCTTGTGTCTCTTGTTCCGTATCTTGTATTTGTAGCACAATCTTGTACCAGCTGATGTTACTGGGACACGGTTACTAAGCAGGAGGTACCTGTGCTCCAAAGCACTACCAAGGACCAGCAGACGTTGCTGGAACTCGGATACCAAGATGGAGGCACCTAGGCCAAAGGCACTGCGGAGAACCAGCTGACGATACTGAACCCGGAGGGGCAGCAGAAGGAAAAGAGCCAATGGCACAACCGAGGACCAGCTGACGTTACTGGGACACGGTTACTAAGCAGGAGGTACCTGTGCTCCAAAGCACTACCAAGGACCAGCAGACGTTGCTGGAACTCGGATACCAAGATGGAGGCACCTAGGCCAAAGGCACTGCGGAGAACCAGCTGACGGTACTGGAACCCGGAGGGGCAGCAGAAGGAAAAGAGCCAATGGCACAACCGAGGACCAGCTGACGTTACTGAACCCGGAGGGGCAGCAGAAGGAAAAGAGCCAATGGCACAACCGAGGACCAGCTGACGTTACTGGGACACGGTTACTAAGCAGGAGGTACCTGTGCTCCAAAGCACTACCAAGGACCAGCAGACGTTGCTGGAACTCGGATACCAAGATGGAGGCACCTAGGCCAAAGGCACTGCGGAGAACCAGCTGACGGTACTGGAACCCGGAGGGGCAGCAGAAGGAAAAGAGCCAATGGCACAACCGAGGACCAGCTGACGTTACTGAACCCCAGTAACACAGGAGCAAGTGTTGACTGTGCTAACAGCACTTCCGAGCAACAACTGGGTGTTGGAGCCCAGGGTCAAGGAGGATGTTTAAATACTAGATAAAGTAATTTCCTTGTTACCTGTCAATTTTAAATGTCTATACTTCAAACAAGAGAAAGATAACCTTTACTACCATAAGATGATGATTTCATTTAAACTAATATCTAGATAAATAAAGAATTGACAAACATAAACACATACATTAACATGTTGAACAGCAATGCAAACCACAAAATAAATTAGTTAAGGAATCTGCTATACGGTTGTACATAAAAGCATACAAGTACATATCTGAATCCATTAATGATGGATAAGTAACAGTATGTACACCATTTTTATTGTATAGACAATGAATGTCTGACTTCAAAACATCATCAGCATTACAAGTTATCTGTGACATTACTAAAATGTTACATTTGCTGAATAATGTCACTAAACAGTTTATACAAAATTATACAATTTCCATCATGTAATACTCATAATATGTGGCAATAATCATGTTTATTAACAAACATAACCTTTAAAAAGTGCATAGTGCATAGTGAAAATTGCTATTTATGCCTGACTGTCGACTTGCAAGCATGACAACGGATAGATAAGGTATATATAGATGAGACTGCATAGCCACAGATGGTGAATGGCGATGTAATACTGTACCTCAATAAAGTGTGCGTCACTACTACATAATTTTTTTTATATAGCTTTATAAACAGGGTACGTGGATGTATGCTTGCGCCTTTGTTTTGACGCACAGACTGCCTTCCTGCTGAGACGCGTTGGGTAGTGAACAGTTGTGTGCAGTGTTCACTGTAGTCTGAGGTTTTCCTTTTTGGAGTGCAGATCACGCTCCAGTTAGTTCTTCAACCACTGCTGGTTGTAGTCTGCTGAGCGTGTGTCACTGGCACATCCTTGAAATTTTTCTCTAATTGTTGCTGCTCCACTCTATTACAAATAAATAAAATCTATTAGTGTGACGCGCTTCCATCCGTATACAATACATTGGTTGCAAACACTATAGAAGTACACAAAGGGGCCTTTCACACCTACTGAACAGTTGTGTGCAGTGTTCACTGCAGTCTCTGCGGAATAACCACACTTAGGCCTTATAACTTTTCAGACTTTCTTTATCAATCTACCAAGATGAAGAAGGCAGGGAGTAAGGCACGTGGTCGTGGAGTTTCTTCAGGGAGAGGACGTGGGGATTCTGTGGCTGCTGCGGCCCCCAGTGACACAGCATCCACCAGTTTTCCCCGGGCCGTGAGCGTTCCTTTATGCGCACTTTTGTAGGAGCTCGGAGTACCCCCCTGCTGCGGGAAGAACAAATTGAAGCCGTTGTTGTTTGGATCTCAGCCAATGCATCGACTTCAATTGCTTCCACCTCCTCTCAGGACCACAGCACTGTTGGGCAACCATCTGTCTCTTCACCGCCTGGCAAATTGCCCAGGCAGTCAGAGAGTTCTGTACAGGAGCCAGCTGAGTGTCTGCTTCTGTTCTCAGAATCTATTGGCTTGCAAACAGGGGCCCAGCCAAGCAGCATTCTGTAATGTGAAGAAGAGGGAGTATGCAGTGATGCGCAACAGCTGTGTCTCTCTGAATCTGAAGAGGCGGGTGAGACAGTGCCGATGGTCAGCACACCGCAGAACGCATCTGATGATGATGATGAGACCCAGGTGCCAGTTTCTGTTGAGCATGGTGCTGGCCAGACCACCCAACAGCAGGTGTTGGAAGAGGGTAGTGGAGATGATGAGGTCCAATACCCAACATGGCATGAAGAACAGGAAGGTGGTGGGAGCAGCTCAGAGGAATAATAATAATATTTATTTATATAGCGCCATCATATTCCGCAGCGCTTTACAGTTTAGCAGTTTCAGAACACAAGTCATAAGTAACAACGTTAACAATACAATAATTTAAGCTAAATAAGTCGCCCCTGCTCGTGACAGCTTACAATGTACAATGAGATGGGGGAGATACAAAGTATAGGTGTTTATATACAATGGTGCATTTACAATGATGTTCCAGCCATCTTAAGGGACTGAGGGATGGAGATAGTGAATGGGCTAGAGACACACACACACTTACACAGAATACATAGAATGACTTTGATTAGTGAATGTGATAGGCCGCTCTGAACAAATGTGTTTTGAGGGAGCGCCTGAAACCATGCAAATTGTGGATAGTCCTAATTTCTTGGGGTACAGCATTCCAGAGGATTGGCGTAGAGCAGGAGAAGTCTTGGAGTCGGGAGTGGGAGGTACGTATTAGTGCAGAGGTTAGTCGAAAGTCGTTTGCAGAGCGCAGCAGTCGGTTAGGCCGATAGATAGAAATGAGGGAGGAGATGTAGGAGGGGTGCTGCACTGTGGAGAGCTTTGTGGGTGAGAACCAGTACTTTGGTTGAAAGCTGGGAGAGGCCTAGAGAAATGGTTAGTGATAGAAGGAAGATAGAGGAAGACATTGCCCCAACGGTACAAACAGGAGGGAGAGTTAGGCTGCAGACTCGGTTGCCTGTAGCCTCCAGTTTGGCACCTGTTCGGAGCAGTTGTCTTCCAAAAGTCAAAACGTGCGCTCCCAGGACTTGCACTGCGTGGTCCTTTTTTCACACACTTGCACATGATATTTGCTATGTGAAATGCAAGCTGTGTAATCAAAAATTAAAAATAGCTAAAAGTGTCAGTCACCTCAATACCACAAATATGTGTAAACATGTGCGGACAAAGCACGTAGTTGAGTTACAAAGACACACTGGAGATGTAGGCCAACCTACAGCAGCACCTACATCTTCAGGTTGTGTTGAAGCCTCTTCATCGAGCTCACACACAGCTGGTTATGCTTCCTCACAGGATCGCCATGGAAGAACCTCGGCCACTGTTGTCCAGAGACAAACTGTTATTCCACACACAGCAGCAAGTTCCCTGTCATCCTCACACTCCCAGGCCACAAAACAGCCAGCGGTAGCACAGGCATGGATAAAACACGGCCATACTCCGCAAACCATGCACGAGCACAGGCTCTGAATGCTGGCATTGCAAAACTCCTGTCCCTTGAAATGCTGTGATTCAGGCTGGTGGAGACAGACAGTTTCCGTAACTGAATATCATTGTCAATCCCACAATACAATGTGCCAAGCCGATTTCATTTCAGCAGGCAAGCCGTCCCTGGTCTGCAAAAGCATGTTGAGGGAAAAATTAAACATGCGCTACTAAAAGCCCTCAGTAGCAAGGTCCACCTGACCACCGATGCGTGGACCAGTACCCATTGTTATGATCTGCTACAACCAGTAAGGAAAGAAGGGAATTCTGTCCCTACAATACAACTAAGCTGAATCCCTACGATGTAACGGGGAACCTGATCCTGCGACCAGACCCGCTAAAGTCCTCATCTAGTGTGAACGAAGACCTATAGTTGCGAGGGAGTAATCCCTACAAGATCTAGGGACGGGGAGAAAAGGTGGACACCTCCTAGTCCTAACATAAATTGTAGCATGGATAATTAAACAGAAAAATAAATACTTTGTGATCCTAACATCAAGCAAAACTCACAGATTAAGGCACCTAAGCACCCGGCTAGCTTAACAGTAGATAATACAATGAAGTCAAGCAAAGCCAGAAGGGCGGAGCCAGACTAAATAGGGAAAAAAGGTCATGTGACCAGCAAACTGAAACAAAACCTAACAAGAGGGTTCTAACACCCATGGCCAGGGACAATACCTTTCCCTCACTGCCCATTGGGTCAATGTTGTGCAGCCGGGTACTGATCTTGCGAGTGGCGCTGTACGTGTTCTGCCAACTCCAAGGATTGCAGGAATCAAGTCTGTACACATTGATTCCTCCTCCTATTCCAGTTCCTCAGAATCATCGCTGCAGGAGCCGTCACGGTCTACCTCCACATGGACCCGTGAACGTTTACCTGTTGCGACCGATATGAGCACAGCCGTGTCCAAATGTCAACAGGCCATCCTGAAATTAATTTCCATGGGGAATCTTAGCCACACAGCGCAGGAGCTCTGTAATGCCATAAAGCAGGAGAGCGACGTGTGGTTTTTGGAAGAGAATCTACAGGCAGGCTTGGTAGTGTGTGACAATGGCCGAAATCTGGTGTCAGCTCTGGGCCTTGTCAACCTCACTCACATACCATGTCTGTCATATGTGCTCAACTTGGTCGTGCAGAGTTTTTTGAGGGACTATCCGGATCTTGATGCACTGCTGCACAAGGTCCGCCTAGAGTGCGCTCACTTGCGACGTTCCAGCATGGCCAGATCGCTGATTGCAGCTCTGCAACGCAGATTTCACCTTCATGAACATCGCATTATATGTGACGTACCCACCAGGTGGAATTCCTCGTTACATATGTTGGAGCGGTTGTGTGAGCAGCAGCCAACAGTAATGGAGTATCAGCTGCATCAGGCGCAGTCAACTCGCAATTTGCGGCGTTCACACTTCACCACTACTGAGTGGGCCTCTATAATAAGAATAATAATATTATTTATTTATATAGCGCCATAATATTCCGCAGTGCTTTACAGTTTAACAGTTTCAAAACACGAGTCATAAGTAACAACGTTAACAATACAATAATTAAAGCAAAATCAGCCGCCCCTGCTGGTGAAAGCTTACAATCTACAATGAGGTGTGGGAGATACAAAGTACAGGTGTTTATATACAATGGTGTTTTTACAATGATGGTCCAGCCATTTTAAGGAAGTGAGGGATGCATGGAGATAGTGAATGGGCTACACACACAGAATTACACATAGAATGACTTTGATTAGTGAATGTGATAGGCCACTGTGAACAAATGTGTTTTGAGGGAGCGCCTGAAACCATCCAAATTGCGGATAGTCCTAATTTCTTGGGGTAGAGCATTCCAGAGGATTGGCGCAGCGCGGGTGAAGTCTTGGAGTTGGGAGTGGGAGGTACGGATTAGTGCAGAGGTTAGTCGAAGGTCGTTTGCAGAGTGCAGCAGTCGGTTAGGCCGATAAATATAAATAAGGGAGGAGATGTAGGGGGGTGCTGCGCTGTGGAGAGCTATGTTGGTGAGAACCAGTAATTAGAATTGGATCCTATAATGAATGGGCAGCCACTGCCAGTGTAATGAGTGGCGAATAACTCTATGAAGGATATCTGCCACGTTTTGCGTGCGTTTGATGAGTCAACGCGGATGGCGAGTGCAGATGATGCACTAGTCAGCCTGACTGTCCCCCTTATCTGCCTGCTTCAAAAAACACTGCAAGCACTAAGGCATGAGGTTTTGGAAGAGGTGGAGGATGAGGAGTCACAAATTCCATCACCTTCTGGACAGTCAGCGCAACGTGGTTCCTCACAAAGGGCTGGAGGACTTTCAAAGTACCATGCTGTATCAACAATTGAACCTCCAGAGTCGCTGTCTATATTTTCATAACCATTACAAACTTTTAATGTATTTACAAAGCACATAATGTACATTTTTTGTCTATCCTTTTGTAATGCTATTGTATTTCCATAAACTGATGTTACAGAATTATGATACAAAGTTTTTAAATTTTGAGTTTTAAATTTTGTAAATTTATATGTATTTGAAGGACTTTGTGAGGAGGATGAGGAGTCACAAATTCCATCACCTTCTGGACAGTCAGCGCAACGTGGTTCTTCACAAAGGGCTGGAGGACTTTCAAAGTACCATGCTGTATCAACAATTGAACCTCCAGAGTCGCTGTCTATATTTTCATAACCATTACAAACTTTTAATGTATTTACAAAGCACATAATGTACATTTTTTGTCTATCCTTTTGTAATGCTATTGTATTTCCATAAACTGATGTTACAGAATTATGATACAAAGTTTTTAAATTTTGAGTTTTAAATTTTGTAAATTTATATGTATTTGAAGGACTTTGTGAGGAGGATGAGGAGTCACAAATTCCATCACCTTCTGGACAGTCAGCGCAACGTGGTTCTTCACAAAGGGCTGGAGGACTTTCAAAGTACCATGCTGTATCAACAATTGAACCTCCAGAGTCGCTGTCTATATTTTCATAACCATTACAAACTTTTAATGTATTTACAAAGCACATAATGTACATTTTTTGTCTATCCTTTTGTAATGCTATTGTGTTTCCATAAACTGATGTTACAGAATTATGATACAAAGTTTTTAAATTTTGAGTTTTAAATTTTGTAAATTTATATGTATTTGAAGGACTTTGTGAGGAGGAGTCAATGGAGGAGGAAGACATCGCTCCAGAGGGAGGTAGACAATGCTCTAGTCAGTATGTAGACCAAGGGTGGGGTGATGCACAGCAGGCGGAGATGACGCCTCTTGCAGGGGACAACGTTTCTTGGCCAGTTGGGAGTCTGCAGCACATGGTTGATTTCATGCTGCAGTGGCTGAGAAACGACCGCCGCATCGAACACATTCACACCACGTCTGATTATTGGGTGTACACCCTCCTAGACCCTCGCTACCGGGACAACTTACAAAGCCTCATCACACCGTTGAACCGGGAGCGTAAAATGCGGAAGTACCAAGACACACTGGTGCAATCCATAATGTTCTCCATTCCAGCCGAGAGCACTGCTGCTGCTACTGATTTACAAAGCAGCTCTGTGCGTCGAGGCAGTGGAGACAGCTCTGCAACAAGAGGGAGCACAAGCAGCGCCTCTGCACAGGGCAAGACCAGTATGTTCCAAATGTGTCGAAGTTTTGTGGCAGCGCCACCAATGTCTACACCATCCGAGACGGCTCCAGTCAGCAGGAGGCAACATTTCCGTAAGATGGTTACAGACTACATGTCTTGCCCTCTCAGTGTACTCTCAGATGGCTCTTCCCCATTCAAGTTTTGTGTCTCTAAGCTGGATACATGGCCAGAGCTTAGCCAGTATGCATTGGAGGTGCTGGCTTGATCTGCTGGCAGTGTATTATCGGAGCGCGTCTTTACTGCTGCAGGTGGTGTACTAACAGACCGTTGCATGCGACTATCCTACGATAATGTACAACGGCTTACTTTTCTGAAAATGAACTAGGCATGGATCTCGCCTGAATTTGCCTGTCCGGTTTCAGATTAACTAACTGGTTGACAACGTTTTCCATGTCTCCTGTTATGTTCATCTTTCTACCACCTGAGCTATACTCCCTGGGCTACAACACTGCCAGTTGCTGCTCAGAAGTGTCGTGTCCACAGACCAATACACAAGCTATAGTAATAGTGGGGTTCAGTAACGCCTGCTGTTCCCCTGCTGTGTGTCCGGCAAAAATTACTGCTACCTAGCTACACATGTTTAAAAAAACATGACATGTTAAAGTGGCTAGTGCTACACATAGATATCAGGCTACACCCTTATTTCTAAGCTGTAAACAAGTGAAACGTCAAATTTAAAACCATTCAATGATTAGTGTTGGTAACAAATCTGTAACTAAATAATTGTGACATATTATGGCAGATATCCACATGTCTAACACAAATGCTAACACAAAAGCATACTTATGCTATAGGGTACTGATGGTGAACCTTCTCACTCCATAACTTTGACCAATCCAACTCACATCATGCCTCAAATGCTGCAATGTTGGAAGTGCATAATGTGGGTTGAACTTTGACAACAGCTGCAGTGCGAAGGTTATCCTTCTGTGTTCTTGGCTTTTAAATAAAAGCATACAAGTAAATATAATAATACATTGTTGATTAAGGGACATGATGTACACCTGTAATATTGTGCAAACAATGGATGTAGGACTATTCCTCTTCAACATTACTTATATTTGTGTCATTTGAAAAAAACACATATTTTAGTTAAAAATTAAAAACCCATGTTCAGTAGCTGTGAAAGGCCCGTTTGTGTACTTCTATATTGTTTGCAACCAATGTATTGTATACGGATGGAAGCGCGTCACACTAATAGATTAGATTTATTTTAAATGGAATGTAGCAGAACCAATTGGAGATAAATGAAAAGGATGAGCCACTGAGACACGCTCAGCAGAGTACAAGCAGCAGTGCTTGAACATGTAACTGGAGCGTGATCTGCACTCAAAAAAGTAAAAAACACAGACTGAAGTGAACACTGAAACACAACTGTCCACAATCTGTGAAAAGCTCCTTTCTGTACTTCTATAGTGTTTGCAACCAATGTATTGTATACGGATGGAAGCGCGTCACACTAATAGATTAGATTTATTTTAAATGGAATGTAGCAGAACCAATTGGAGATAAATGAAAAGGATGAGCCACTGAGACACGCTCAGCAGAGTACAAGCAGCAGTGCTTGAACATGTAACTGGAGCGTGATCTGCACTCAAAAAAGTAAAAAACACAGACTGAAGTGAACACTGAAACACAACTGTCCACAATCTGTGAAAAGCTCCTTTCTGTACTTCTATAGTGTTTGCAACCAATGTATTGTATACGGATGGAAGCGCGTCACACTAATAGATTAGATTTATTTTAAATGGAATGTAGCAGAACCAATTGGAGATAAATGAAAAGGATGAGCCACTGAGACACGCTCAGCAGAGTACAAGCAGCAGTGCTTGAACATGTAACTGGAGCGTGATCTGCACTCAAAAAAGTAAAAAACACAGACTGAAGTGAACACTGAAACACAACTGTCCACAATCTGTGAAAAGCTCCTTTCTGTACTTCTATAGTGTTTGCAACCAATGTATTGTATACGGATGGAAGCGCGTCACACTAATAGATTAGATTTATTTTAAATGGAATGTAGCAGAACCAATTGGAGATAAATGAAAAGGATGAGCCACTGAGACACGCTCAGCAGAGTACAAGCAGCAGTGCTTGAACATGTAACTGGAGCGTGATCTGCACTCAAAAAAGTAAAAAACACAGACTGAAGTGAACACTGAAACACAACTGTCCACAATCTGTGAAAAGCTCCTTTGTGTAGTTCTATAGTGTTTGCAACCAATGTATTGTATACGGATGGAAGCACGTCACACTAATAGATTTGATTTTTTTTTCTAATATAATGGAGCTGCACCAATTCCACAAAATAAAAAAAAAAAAAAAAAAAAAAAGAGTCAGTGACACGTGCAGATGCCTACAAACAGCGGTGGATGCAGAGCAAACTGCAGCGTCACCTGCACTGTCACACACACACCTTGCACAGAGCTGTTAAAACAACACTGGCAAAATGAAGCTTTACACAGCGGTTGGTAAACTAGCCTGCCTCAAGCACAGTAGTACACAAAATCGCAATATCTAACTGTCCCTCAGAGTGAGCAGAGTAGCGTTCTGTCCCTTACTGAGTTCACAGCACAGTGACGCTAAAATGGCGGCGGCGCCTTTTATAGTGCATTCTGACATCATTTCAGCAGCCAATCACAGCCATGCCATTAGTTAAGATGACCGCAGCATTACAGGATGTGCCCACACTTCGTAGGATTCCTCATTGGCTGACTAAAATCACATTGCCTCTCAAAGAATTATGGGAACTTCCGATTCCGGTATACGATATTGAAAAAGTATCGGAATTAAGTATCGGAATTCCGATAACGCGAATATCGGCCGATACCCGATACTTGCGGTATCGGAATGCTCAACACTAGACATCACATGATTAAAAACTGACTAGCTGAATCCTTCCAAGCTCTATGGAGAAACAGGAGATCAATTTTCCCTGTGTGAGTCATGAGTCCCTGCAAAATCCCTGGCAGGGGGAGGAGGGAGCAGCTGGGTCAGGAGCTGAAGAGGGGAATGATAAATGCAGGAAGAGAGACTTCCTGTTTCTACGTAGAGCAAAGAAAATAGAGGATGCACCGCTGTGTGTAGCACAAGTGATTAGACATTGGCACCTTTAAGTCCCCTGAAGAGACTATTAAATACAGTAAAAGATAAAAAAAATGAAAAAACTCACAAAAGTTCAAGTCTCTCCCTTTTTGCCCCATTAATTATAAAAATCCAAAATACACATATTTGGTATCGCTGCATTCGTAAAAGTCTGATCTATCAAAATATAAAGCAAATTAATCCCGTCAGTAAATGGCGTAACTCAAAATGCCTAAATTATGTTTTTTTGCCGCTGCAACATTGCAATTGATAACAGGCGATCAAAACACCATAGTTTTAGCATAAAGTGAACATAGTAAACAAAAAAAAAAAAAAACAGTAGTGGAACTGTACTTTTTTTGCAGTTTCAATGCACTTGTAATTTTTTTTCTGTTTTCCATTACACTATATGGTAGAATGAATGGTGTCAATCAAAAGTACAAATTTTCCCGCAAAAAATAGCCCTCATACCACTATATGGTAAAGTTATGGCTCTTGGAAGATGAGGAGGAAAAAACAAAAATGAAAAAAAAAAAGGAAAATCGCCATATCACGAAGGGTTAAGAAAATGTTATTAAAAAAAAATCCTCTGCCACACTAGTACCACCACTCTCACCACTCTAGTGGTGGTCCCCAGTGGTCATGATGGAAAGATATGACATACAACTTATGTGCCATGTGGGACTGCACAAATTCTAAATCTCTAAGGCTACTTTCACATTTGCGCTTGGGCGACCTGCGCCTATCTGCGCACGGCCGCTAAGCTTCTCCCCCGGCCGCGCCTCCTCCCGGCGGCTCCGCCTATGGGCACATGACGGCGCATGCGACCTGTGTACCCTATATTTATCATTGGGTACGCAGGCCGTGCGCAGTATGCGATTGACTGCGCATGCGTCCTTTTGACGCTGCGCCGAGCGCACCAAAGCGCACAATGTTGCATTTTAGTGCGCTCGGCGCACCGTCAAAAAGGACGCATGCGCAGTCAATCGCATACTGCGCACGGCCTGCGTACCCAATGATAAAGATAGGGTACACAGGTCGCATGCGCCGTCATGCACCCATAGGCGGAGCCGCCGGGAGGAGGCGTGGCCGGGGGCGGAGCTTAGCGGCAGCCGTGCGCAGATAGGCGCAGGTCGCCCAAGCGCAAATGTGAAAGTAGCCTAAGGACCAATGATGTTATGGGAGTGAAAACTGGGCAAAAGCTCAGGGCCCCTATCCACAAAGGGGGTCCCCAGCTCCTGCAAGGGTTCGCTCACACTTGCATATAAATCAGATGAGTGACCAATGTTATTCACTGAGGCCGCACAGATCTTATTTTTTCTCAGCTGTATTCGGCGTGCTGCATTTCACTCCGAAATCGGACAGTGTGAGAAAAAAAATTGCATGCCGTACGGACCATCAGTATAGCACCTGATTTTTACCGACACATTACAATGCTGTAAGATAGGAAACTGTAAATGGTCCTGTAAATAATTAATAGCTGCTGAGTTAAAAAAAATGGATTGCACACGGATGACAGGTGAGAAAAAATTGTCCCACTCTCCCAGAAGAGAAAGGGGCCTACTTTTTTTAATGCAGGTATGAGTGAACCCTTATGTACGTCCTCTGTAGTTTTGTGTTTATCTCCCTCTCTCTCCCCTGGCACTGTTGGTGTTGGGTCAGAAGTTGAGAGGGAGGAGGAGGTCGAGGGGCTGACTGACCAGTGTGTAGCCCCCAAAACAGGAAGCAGCCAGCAGTCTTATGTCCCCTTCCTCATCATCATGATTGACCCCTCCAGGTCTCTTCCTGGGATATCAACAAATGAAGCAGCAGGTCCTAGCAAATATATATTCACTGTAAGGATACACACGAGAGAGCCGGTGATACGGGTATCACCCTGCCGTCACCAATCTGTGACAGAGCTTACACAGTCGCAGCTCTCTGGCACCTCCCTTCCCCTCAGGTCAGTCAGGGAACTGCACCTAGAATAAGTAGTCACCGGAGAGGCTGCCCAGTCACGTACTGGTTATTGAGGCACTCTGCAGTGAGGGTGGTATATATATCACCAGTCTTAGTCCGGGAATATATATGAACCTCCAGTCCGTCACTGCCAGGATCCCCCAATAACACTAGAACAATATGCTGCCATTAGTTCCTTGTTAGATATAAGCCCTGTCCTTTAACAAGCTTATATCAGGTCAGAAACCAACCCCAGGTAATGTATAAGTAGAGTTGAGCGAAACAGGTCGGTCAGATTCATAAGTCGCCGACTTTCGCCAAAGTCGGGTTTCGTTGGCCGAAACATGACCATAGCGTGAGGTCGGTCATGCGGTCGTCGAAACGAGCGCCAAAGTCGAGTTCCCCAGAATGCTTTCAGGCGCCTTTTTTCAGCCAATAAACAAGGACGTACACTGTGGGCAACGAGAAGACATGGGCAGCGTCCATCACCATCTTAGAGAAGGGCATTGCAGTGATTGGCTTGCTTTGGGGGGCGTCATAGTGTCTGTAAAAGCCCTGACCACCGACCGCCATTTTACTTCTGCTGATCTTAACAGTAGGGAGAGGTTGCTGACGCTGTTTATCAGTAGGGAGAGAGTTAGGGCTGGAAAGAGAAGTTCTTATGTGCTTGTGCTGATAGCAATTGTGCTGTACAGCTAGTGTGCAGTGACAGAGGAGGATTTTCTTGTGTGCACCAGTGCTGGTTATTAGGCTGCCTGCTAGCTGTATTGCTGTGTGTACACTGCTGTGCAGACTGATTTTTACACAGCACTGATACTTTTATTCTTTTTTTCTGCACAGTTACTGAGCGTTCATTTTTTCCCACACCGTATAGAGCTGTACGCTCCTCACACACTACCGTGTACTGGCTGGTATCATGGACAAATACATGCTGACTATCTGTGTGTGACTCCGGAAATATATACGGAGATTTACAATTTCCCCTACACTGTATAGAGCTTTTTGCTTCTGATACAGTACCCTTTTTCTGCTTTTTGTATTCTGGTCAAATCCATACAGAGCGAGCGTCTGTGTGTTACTCTGGAAATATATACAGAGATTTAAAATTACTCCAACACTGTTTACAGCTGAAAGATACTGATACAGTACCATATATCTGCTGGTATTTTGGGTATTTATGGTGGAAGAGGACGTGGGCGGGGGGGGCAGCTGTTATTCCCCATTGACTTGCATTGAGGTCGGGTTTCGTTTTTTTGTCGACCTCCGACTTTTGCCTCGAGCTAGTCGGCCGATCTCGTTCGACTCGACTTTTGCGAAAGTCGGGTGGTCCGAAACCCGATTCGACCCCAAAAAAGGCAAAGTCGCGCATCTCTACGTATAAGTACTAGCCGGACTCACACACATGGGAAATCAGGTTTCGAGATAAAAGAGCAGCCCAAAATTAATTGATATTTTAATTGTCGAAAGGCACACTAGATGCTAAAAATATATACAGAGTAATATACAGATATTACAGCCAGAGGTGCAGATAAAAGTGGGTTACAGATTGGGGATAGCAGTTAGCTGTATGTGTCACATTACCGTTCTGTATAACTTGTGGATGGAGGGAAGCTCTCTTATCCACAGGCACCTTCTTAGTTTCTGGTCCGTTTCCATGCGTGACTTGACAGGACTTCCATGGCAGAACAATGACTAAGGCTAAAAAGGTGTAGCTAGCTTTTAACCCCTAGCTTGCCCCTCCCATATTTGCCACCGCCCTTCCGGGTTGGACTAAATTCTTCCTCCCTTGACCTCCTAGCTGAAATAAGTCTCAATATCTAGGATGGGTCATAACTTCCTAGCAGGAGGTCCAAACGGGACAACTGATGTCTCAATGGGTTCGTTGGGGCTGGACCGATATGGAGGTGTCCAAACTTGGGTCGGCTAATTGGTTCTGGAGAGCCAGTTTCGATAGCTCAGTATCCGGGACCACTAAAGAAAGATGAGACGCAGGGGTGCGTGCGGAGGGCTCCCAGGGTTCTGGTGGTATATTGGGCTTAACTCTCATAATTCATCTCTAGATGTTGGTAACGCTCTGTCTAGAGCTTTCCCTTGATATGGGCCGCCTTGCACAAAAGACCGCAGGGGGCCCCAGCTCTGCTCCTCCTTGCCTTCATTAACACGTAGCCTCTAATTCTCTGGCCAAATGGCGAAGTTCTGTTCTTTTGGGGATTTGTGTAATTATCTCAAGGGTGAGGGCCACTTAAGGAGTGGAGGAAGATCTCTGGACAATATATTGGGCCTGAATTAAAAAATCCAAAATGGAGTCTCCCTCGTCCCTCACTCTTCCCCGCTTTAGAGGGCGCATAGGGGTTATCATATCCCTGTGTTCCTCCGTGCGCTCTTCCACAACCTATCCTTGCTGGAATAACCCATCAGCATTCCATGGTCACGCCCCCTTTTGTGGCGAATGGTGAAGTGGTATTGCTGGAGCGCGTAGCAACTTCCCATTCGTCCCGGTGTAACCAGCTGAGGTGGTTGTGGTCCGTCTCCACGGTGAAGTGGCGCCCATATAAGTAGGGCTGCAGACGCTGCAGGGCCCATACAATTGCCAGGTATTCCTTTTCCATCGTGGAGTAGGCCACCTCTTTCAGCAATAGCTTCCTGCCCAGGTACAAGATGGGATGTTCCTGGCCTGTTGAGTTAACCTGACCGAGCACAGCACCGAGGCCAAAGTCACAGGCGTCGGTCTGTACTACAAATGGCCGTTCAAAGCCAGCAGCTTGTAGTACTGGGAAGCTAGAGACAGCGGTCTGGAGTACCTGGAAAGATGTCTTGCAGCGGACTGTCCAGTCAACTGCGGTGGGCAGCTTCTTCCTGGTGAGGTCCATCAGGGCTTTGCCAGGGTGCTATAGTGTAGAACAAATCTCCTACAGTACCCGGAAGTCCCCAAGAAGGACATCACCTGTTCCTTGGTCATGGGGGTGGGCCAGGATGCTATGGCATCCACTTTCCATGGTCCTGGCTTCAAAACCCCCCCCCACCTACCAGGTGACTCAGGTAGAGGACCTCGCTAATTCCCAGCTGGCATTTTTTCTGGCTTGATGGTCAAACCTGCCCTTTGGATCCACCCAAGCACCTGCGCCAGATGCTCTAGATGATCCTCCCAGGTGGGACTGAAGATGATAATATCACCAAGGTATGTGGCCATGAAACCTTCAGTTCCTTAGAGCAGTGTATTGACCATCCGCTGAAAAGTGGCAGGGGCATTCTTCATGCCAAATGGCATCACTGTGGACTTGTACAGTCCAAAAAGGGTAATAAAGGCAGACCATTCCCATACCTCACAAGTCAGGGGAATCTGCCAGATCCATGATGTCAAGTTCTTAGCCTTGGCCAACTGGTCGAGCAGTTCATCGATGCGTGGTATGGGGAATGCATCAGTGACCATCACAGCGTTGAGCCCCCTGTAGTCCACGCAGAACCGGGTTGTTCAGTCGTTTTTGGGGATGAGGACTACAGGCGAAACCCACATGCTGCTGGATGCTTGGATCACCCCCAGCTTCAGCATTTGGTCAATCTCTTGGTGCATGTGCTGCAGCACCTCGAGAGAGATCCGATATGCAGAACGCCGGATCGGGGGGTGATTCCCAGTTTTTACGTCATGGACGGCTGTCTCAGTCCTTCCGGGCAGGCTGCTGAACAGCTCCTGGAAGGGCTGTAGGGCGACCTTCAGCTGGGACGGTTGGTCCTCTGAGAGCTGGTTGCCAACCTTCACATCCTTAATGGATCCACCCGCCTTGGCCTGGGTGAGCAGATCCAGGAGAGTTTCTGCCTCCCCTTCCTCGGTAATGTTGCACATGGGGAGGGCGCCAGCCTCCCGCTCATGATGGGCCTTTATCATGTTCACGTGGAAGGCCTTCCTCCTTCCACGGGCATGGTCCAGGATGATCAGGTATGTGACTGCGTTGATCTGCTGGTGCACAAGGAATGGGCCCTTCCAGGCCACCTGAAGCTTGTTTTATGTGGTACAGGGACCAGTACCCCCACTTTTTGACCCACCTGGTAGGTCCTCTCACAAGCATTCTGGTCATACCAACACGTCTGGTCAGTCTGGGATTGAGCCATATTGTCATGTACCAGCCACGTCAAGGCTATCATTTTATCCCGGAAGTGCACGACATACTCAATGACCGATACTCCAGGGGTGTCCAAGTTCCCTTCCCATGCCTCTTTCACCAGAGCCAGGGGCTCTGCACACGTCACCCATACAGGAGCTCAAAGGAGGAGAACCCCGTTGAGGCCTGTGGAACCTCCCGGTAGGCAAATAACAGGTGTGGGAGGTATCGCTCCCAATCTCTCCCGTGGGAGTCGGTCAACATCTTAAGCATCTGCTTCAAGTTGCCATTGAACTGCTCGCACAGGCCATTAGTCTGTGATACGGGCTAGCCACCAGATGTTACACATGTATTTGCTTACAGAGGGACTCTAACAGCAGTGACATGAACTGGGTCCCTTGGTCGGTGATCATTTCCTGGGGAAACTCCACTGGGGAGAAAATCTCCAGTAAGGCGGTAGACACCTTGTCGGCTCGAATGGACGACAACGCTACCACTTCCGGGTACCGGGTGGCATAATCTACTACTGTCAGTATGAAGCATTTCCCTGAGCGGCTGGGAATGGACAGCAGTCCAATGAGATCCATAGCTACCCTCTTGAAAGGCTCTTCAATGATGGGAAGAGTTACCATTGGGGCTTTGGGGTGCGGCTCCGCCTTCCCCACCATCTGATAGGTGTCACATGAATGGCAGTAGGCAGCCACATCGGCCCCCATTTTAGGCCAGTAAAAATGCTGGGCTAGCCTGGCCTTGGTTTTAGCGATCCCTAGGTGTCCGGCAATCGGAATCTAATGTGAGATGTCCAGGGACTTACCCCTCAAACAGGTGGTCAGGTACTTGGCCCACTGATCCTGGGCCAGATGGTGTTGGCGGCAGGTCCGCTCAAAGGTCAGCAGAAATGAGTCCAGGTCTCCGTCCTTTTCTAACAAGGGGCAGTTCTCAGAGCGGACTTTGGAAGACTTGGTTTCCTGAGGTGTTGAGGTGTACGATGGGGACCTGTACCGAGCCATCTCCAGCTGGTGCTTACGCTCCGCAGCTTCACATCATTCTGTGGCCTCCTGCTCTGTAGCTTCATGCTTTGCAGCTTCATGGCGTTCTGTGGCCTCCCACTCTGCCTGGCGCTCTGCAGCTTCATGCTCCACTCGGCACTCTGCAGCTTCACAGCGTTCTGTGGCCTCTTGCTCTGCCTGACGCTCTGCAGCTTCACGGCGTTCTGTAGCCTTCCACTTTGCCTGGCGTTCCTACACTGCCAGGAGTTTGTCACAAGTAGCCTGGTCCTGAGCATTGAGACTGGCCATAGCTGCTTGCAGGAGAGCATGCGATCCTGCTTGGCTGGGGTGAGCAGGTGAGGGGCAGCCCACTGCAGGACTGAACATGGGTGGCAGACTCCTTGGGGAACCTTGGCTGGACTCCCCATAGCCTTGAACAACAATATCGTCCACCACCTCCACCATAGCATTGGCCATTTCCTGGGTTCTGGCCCGTGTGCCACTGGCCATCTTGCACTCTTTGGTTACTGACACAAAGATGCGACCCGTGTACCCACACACCTTATATTATTTGCACTCTGACAGTCTAGTGTTGGGCTGATCTTAACACCCCAGCAGCAAAAGCTATCGCTGGCAGACTTTAGTGTCTGGGAGCAGGAGTCCGCACACACTATTATCTCGATCCCACCGCTGTGCCACTACTTGGAAGGAAACACATGAGAGAGCCCGGGGATACGGATATCACCCCGCCGTCACCAATCTGTGACGGAGCTTACACAGTCGCTACTCTCTGGTGTCTCCCTTACCCTCAGGTCAGTTAGGGAACTGCACCTAGGATAAGTTGTCGCCGGAGAGGCTATCCTGTCACGTACTGGTTATCAAGGCACTCTGCAGTGAGGGCGGTATATATATCACCAGTCCTAGTCCGGGAATATATATATATTATATAAACCTCCAGTCCATTACCTTCCGCCTTAGTGAGTCCATGTCCATCTTTCCCCACAATCCTGATGTGCCTGATGTCCCCAACGCCAGTCTTGAGGTCCCGGCCTGACAGACAGATCCGCATGGAATAGTGATATGGCAATCTACTGCTCTGAGTCTTAGGCTCATGTTGACCCTAGCAGCCCAATGCACGTGACCTCCACAGTCAACTTATATTTTCATCTCTTCCTATCTTTCTCCAATCAGGAAGTCCTTCCTTTTTAATTAACACTATTTCCCCACCCATCTGTGGGCTTGTACCTAACATTACCTATTCCTTATCTATTTCCTATCCTTTCAGTATATTACTAATAACTTTTCTACTTTTTTATCACTTATTCTTTTGCACTATCATGGGGTTCCAGCACTAACCCCGCTATTCTTCACATTACATAGGAATTGTACACATACACATTAAATGGCTAGAAACGCATAAACTGTTCACATCACACTTTTGCATACGACAGTTGTTTCCAGGGTAGAAACGGGGCAAGACAGTTCACATCCTCACAACTGCACCTTCTGTTATAGCTGAAAAGTGAATAATGACCATCAGGGACCACCGGAGCTTCGGCACTGAATCCAGAGGGGATTTAGCAGGGTATTTTGGGGGGGCATGACTTTTTCTTTTTAATAATTTTTTATTCTGCTGCTTGTAAGACCGTTTGTACATAAAGACGGCATTGTGCTAATGTTTTCTATTCTTTGACTCTTAGGGTTAGGGATTCACATGACTGTATTTTCGATCCGGGCGATGACCGTGAAAAAAATATTTTTGAGGTCTAAAAACTATTAGTAGTTTCCAAAGTATCCAATAATACTTTTTGGGGGAATTTTGGAGTAATAGGTCCAAACATGAATATCTTGTATTTATCCATCTGAATAGTTTAGGATTTACTGCTTCGGTAACATGTGGAAGGTCAGAATGAATAAGTCTATTCCCCCAAAAAATCACATTCATTTTACATGTCCTATTTTCTTAACTTTCGATCACATTTGCAACAAAACACAATATATTAGGTAACTGTCATTGTGTCAAAGTCTCTCAACCGTAAAAAGTGCCATAAAATCACAGGAGGACAAGCAAAAATTGTGAGTGAATATAGAGCGCCACCTGCTGTGCAATAGCTGTTATAGCAGATAAACTCATAGGCCCCAATTTATCATGTGTTTTTTTTCAAGTCACTTTCCTTTTCAGTCTTGTGGTATTAGGCCGGCGTAACACTAGCGAGTTTGATGCGAGTTAGTCGCACGACTAACTCGCATCAACACCCGGCACGGCTGCCCGTTCTCGGACCAGAGTGTGCGGCTGCATGTATTTCTATGCCGCCGCTCACTCTGGTCCGAGAGCGGGCGGCCGTGCCGGGTGTTGATGCGAGTAAGTCGTGCGACTAACTCGCATCAAACTCGCTAATGTGACGCCGGCCTTAGTATTAAGATGGCGCACGTGATTTATAAATTTGGCGTCAAGTCAGTAATGGCCTTTTTTCCTGTCTTGAACTTTTTTTGTGAATTTTGGCTCCAAAAGTTGCAGTTTGGTGCCAAAAAGTTGTAAAACTTGTTCCAAAATGTTTGCATATTTGAAAATAAATGGGGGATGGGCTGGGCGAAAGGGATGTCTGGAGTGAAATTTTGCAACTTTTTGAAAAGTTTTGCAAAACACAGAATACTAGACAAAAAACAGGTGCAAAGGCTATGATAAATTGGGGCCATAGAATAGACATCGTATGGCAGATGAGACGCTGAATGAGATATCTTAGGTGTCCAGGGTCGGAGACAGAAAACGTATCAGGGTGGGCATTAGAAAAGTTCTACAATGTGGCACTTCTACTTAGCGTCTGGTTTACTAGTTGTACACTACCTGGTGAAGGAGGTACTGAGTACAATTGTTATTTGAGGCATTGGATGAGTGATTGGCTGTAGATGGGCACAGTTATTTGAGCACCAGATTGTATGGCAATTATAACTGATATGGTTATTTGTAGATTGCGCGATAGTATTCCATATGGTAGGGAGAGCCTCATCTGGTCAAAGGGCATTCTTCACAATGAGGCCGCCCTTACGGGGTGTGGTGCTATTCACTGCTCCAAACTGCTTTCACCCAATCTGAGATTCAGCTCAGCTGAGTCACAGTTGGACTCCTCAGGGTAAATGAGTGCCATGGCTCCATGACGTAAGCTTCTATATTTATAGTAAACCCAAGACGCACTTAGGGACTCAGCAAAGTAAACAACGAATGGTATAATTCTAGATTCTCAATTTTGCTTGGTCACCAGGGCATATTCTCTTTGGGTGGAATGGAAATATGATAGGTTAGAAGTATATAGTTATCTGCTGGGATTTATAAGGTCTTTGAACATCATTCTTGAACTTAGTATGGATTGCACGATGTAGCAAAGCATGGGTATTTGGATGACTACGAATTGAAACACATGAGTAGAAGTCAAATGTTGACCATCTGTTAATTTAAGGGTCACTCTCTTTGTACTTCTCAATGTCCAACCCCGGATGGTGAGGGTGTGAGCTGCGTCCAGAAGGTTAGTTGGGTGCAGTTTCCTGGAAAACATATAACGGCTAATGCCTAAGGACAGTGGCGTAACTCGAAGCTCATGGGCCCCAATGAAAAAAGTTCAGCTATTGCAAGACTTTAATAGTATTGGCCTTTTCATACAGACAAAAGGGACTTTTTTGGCCTCCTAAGGCTCCTGGGCTTGGGTGTGATTGCAACCCCTGCACCTATTGTAGTTACGCCCCTGTCTAAGGAGAGCAGAAGTACAGAAATGCATGGCCAACACTAAATTCTAGTAGGGCATTTCAATGCCCCTTCTAAGGATCAGTGGGACCCCCAGTAATTAGTACGTCTTCTCATACCATACAGATAGGTGATAACTTGCCGATTAGGGTCAACCCCTTTAAGGAATAGTATGGATAATAATGCCATTATTGAGCCATAATTTCAACAGCATCTTCAGCTAATTCTGTATTTTTACCACCTATCCCAGTCATCAACCATTCAGCAAAATGGTGACTGTCTGACATTTTGCTGTATTCGCAAAAAATTGGGTTAATCCAATTTTTGGGGGAAATTTTGAGGCAAATTTGATTTGCTTACAACCAAATCGGGTCATCTCTAGTCAATAATAACTTATAGGACTGCTACTTCCAATAGGTGCCATTAAAGACATTGTTCTCCCTACTATAACTGAGTGATCTGATCTCCTTAAAGTGATCATCAGAAAATGACCTATTGTTGAAATCTGTTTTTTAAAAATGAATGTACATTTTTTTTTCATTTCCATTTCGTAATCTATATTAAAAATAAAATCTAGAAACTTCACTCACACTGGCCACTGAAGATTTGTTAGTCTGTAACTTTCTGTTGTTTCACAAAACGCACATGAACATTAGATGCATTTGTGCTGAAGTGTCTAATGAGCATGCGCAAAGTTCATTGTGAAGGAAGGGGGAATAAAATTGACTCTGTCATTGCCTATTATGATTGGGGAATCCCATGTGTATGAAGGTTTTACCTGTTAAGTCATCTTTCGCACCAATCGTTTTTCAATACTTGAAGCAGAAAAAGTGCTGAAAAGCAACATATGAACAGCAAAGTTGTCTTACAATAGAAAGAGTCTTTCAAGCATTTTTTAAGCGAGTTTTGTAGCATTTTTTAGCTAACCTGCTCTTAAACTATTCATCAAAAAATTCTGTCTCCCTTCTCCAGTTTGATGGAATTCCCTATAACTCACGCAGCCACTCCAGCTTAGTCTGATAGCAGAATGCAGCCATACTGTCCCATAACACTGCCAATTACAGTGCCCAAATAGTGTAGCCAGCCACTATGACCAATATTATCTAATTGCATTGCAAGTCACCGTACCTAAAAAAAAGGTACACGGAATTAAATTAGTTTCCGGGTAGCTGATATATGTTTCTTATAGGGTAAGTGCTTATTGCCTGAGCAAAGGATGGCAACGAATCTACGACAACAAGAGGGATGATTACAAGCTGAAGTGGTGTGAGACCAAGAGTTCTGCTACGTACTATGCCTTCCGAGAAGGTAAGGTTCAAAAAAGAGAAGGGAAGAAAATGGGCCACTTATTAGTGACCAAAGTTCCTCCACCCAGAAGATAAAGGCCGGTGTTTGTTTCCATCTCCATGCCCTTTCTATAACTCTTACTCCTCTTCCCCACATATTGGTTGGCATAAAATAAATTTCCTCTGTAGAGCACAACCAAGAACAAACACTGATGAACAGGAAAATGAGTCAACCAGGGATGTTCTCCACCTCAGTATACTGTATGGATGCATGGGAGTATGGAGGTCAACTCTACTTATACCTGAATTTTTGGTTTTGAGTAGAGGTAGGATTTTGGCAGGAGGTTTTGGTGATTGCTTATGTAATTACTTTTTTTTACCAGGAGAACAACTTCTGTATCAAATACCCAACAATAAAGTACTCACCACCAAAATTGGGCTTCTAAACAGCCTGAGAGAATATGAAAGAGTCATGCAGAAAATCAACAAAGCCAGGTAAGAGATGAATATTAGATATTCACAAATGTATAAGTATGGCAACTTCAAAACCTAATAATAACAAGTAAGCATTGTTAAAGGGAATGTGACAGCAAATTCATGCCGGCCAAACCATGGGAAACCTGAATCAGACATTGGCAGAGTTATTACAGCTGTGTGTGTTTTACTCTGAAACGCGTTTCAGAAAAAACATAAATTGAAAAAACGATCGGGTGTCATGCTTCTCAAATAACTAATCCAACGTGAGTCCTTGGTAGCTTCTCCCAACTACGCTCCCCTAGATGGACAGGTCTCTCCTCCACCATGCTCCCCTAGATGGACAGGTCTCTCCTCCACCATGCTCCCCTAGATGGACAGGTCTCTCCTCCACCATGCTCCCCTAGATGGACAGGTCTTTCCTCCACCATGGTCCCCTAGATGGACAGGTCTCTCTTTCACTATGCTCACCTAGATGGACAGGCCTTTCCTCCACACCTCCACAACGCTTCCCTAGATGGACAGGTGTCTCCTCCACCATGCTACCATAGATGTACAGGTTTCTCCTCCCCCATTCTCCCCTAGATGGACAGGTCTCTCCTCCACCATGCTACCATAGATGCACAGGTTTCTCCTCCACCATGCTCCCCTAGATGGACAGGTCTTTCCTCCACCAAAATCCCCTAGATGAACAGGTCTTTCCTCCACCATGCGCCCCTACATGGACAGGTTTCTCCTCCAGCATGCTCCCCTAGATGGATAGGTTTTTCATCCACCATGCTCACCTAGATGGACAGGTTTCTCTTCAGAAACACAGATAGTGAGAGAGTGAGTCGGGAAGAAGCCACCATTGACTGGCCTTGGACTGGTCTCCGGCTGAATTTACAAGCTATGTTTTCTCTCAACGTTTCAGAGTAAAACAAACTCAGCTGCAATAATACCGACAATCAAGATTCATGCTGTCTGTGCTTCAGGGAGCATGAATCTCCAGTCAGCGCAGAGCATGCACAATATGTTGTGGAGAACCTGCATGACTTGGAATAAATGGTGTGAAATGTGTGTGGATCCTGATGCAAAACGTCTTTACTGTCTTTGATCTCCCACTCTCGTTGTAATCTGGGTGAATTCACAGTAGATTTGTGTCGAGATCCAAAGCTAAAATATTCCTACAAACTTTTGAATTCTCCCTTTGAAAACTCTTATTCATACACTTTTTTTTAAATTCTATGGGTTGTTTTTTTTTTTTCAGGGAGCTCATTTGTTGTCTAGAGTGTAAATTGGAGGCAAAGTGCATCTCTTGCGCTGGAGGACTTGTTCTGTCCTGTATTAAACCGACATTCCATTTATTTGAAAGGGAAACCGTGTAATGCCTCCTTTTTCCATTTGTGGTGCTGTATAAAAATTGACATTGTCGAAGAACCCTTCCAACAAGTAGATATTTCTCAATGAACCTACACAATGGGGGAAATATATGACTTCCACCATTCCTACATTATAGAGAGCAGGACTTTTATCCCAGTATAGAGGGAAACAAATCTATGAGTTTCAAATCCATGAAAAACAGTTAAGGAAACAGTGTGACAATTGTGTGATTATTTGGCTTTCTTAATAGGGTGCTGAAAATGGCTGAATTTTTTCCTGAGACTGTCCGCTTGGACATGAAGGATGAAGCAGAAGTTTTCTTTTCTACATATGAAGGTAAGAATACATAGATTCCTGTACTCAGTGACTTTCTTAACTTTTCTACATTTTTTTATGCTTCACTTGGAGCAATTAGTTTTGTGCTTAAAATGTACATATACAATAGTTTCCTGAGTTATTTAAAGGCAATGTGCTATTGGATAAATGAACTGTTGTTTAAATCAGGCTATGATATTACATTTTTTATTACATTTGATAATGATTTTTTATTCAATTTTCCATATCACTTTGTATATTTTTCCCACTAGGCTTCATACAAAACTCACAAATCATATTAGGTGCAGAAAACTTTTCACAGATCTCCTCCTCCCAACTCCTGTACAATGACTGAAAACACCTCTATATACAGTAGATAACACAGGATCCACCATTCACAATAGGTGATATCACAGCTCACCTCCTCCTCCTGTACAATGGCTGATAACACCTCTATATACAGTAGATACACAGGATCCACCATTCACAATAGCTGATGTCACAGCTCACCTTCTCCTGTACAATGACTGATAACACCTCTATATACTGTAGATAACACAGGATCCACCATTCACAATAGGTGATGTCACAGCTCACCTCCTCCTGTACAATGACTGATAACACCTCTATATACAGTAGATAACACAGGATCCACCATTCACAATAGATGATGTCACAGCTCATCTCCTCCTGTACAATGACTGATAACACCTCTATATACTGTAGATAACACAGGATCCACCATTCACAATAGGTGATATCACAGCTCACCTCCTCCTCCTGTACAATGGCTGATAACACCTCTATATACAGTAGATAACACAGGATCCACCATTCACAATAGGTGATGTCACAGCTCACCTCCTCCTTCTGTACAATGACTGATAACACCTCTATATACAGTAGATAACACAGGCTCCACCATTCACAATAGGTGATGTCACAGCTCACCTCCTCCTCCTGTAACAATGACTGATAACACCTCTATATACAGTAGATAACACAGAATCCACCATTCACAATAGGTGATGTCACAGCTCACCTCCTCCTGTACAATGACTGATAACACCTCTATATACAGTAGATAACACAGGATCCACCATTCACAATAGGTGATGTCACAGCTCACCTCTTCCTGTACAATGACTGATAACACCTCTATATACAGTAATAACACAGGATCCACCATTCACAATAGGTGATATCACAGCTCACCTCCTCCTCCTGTACAATGACCGATAACACCTCTATATACAGTAGATAACACAGGATCCACCATTCACAATAGGTGATGACACAGTTCACCTCCTCCTCCTGTACAATGGCTGATAACACCTCTATATACAGTAGATAACACAGGATCCACCATTCACAATAGGTGATGTCACAGCTCACCTCTTCCTGTACAATGACTGATAACACCTCTTATATACAGTAGATAGCACAGGATCCACCATTCACAATAGGTGATGTCACAGCTCACCTCCTCCTCCTGTACAATGACTGATAACACCTCTATGTACAGTAGAATAGCACAGGATACACCATTCACAATAGATGATGTCACAGCTCACCTCCTCCTCCTGTACAATGACTGATAACACCTCTATGTACAGTAGATAGCACAGGCTCCACCATTCACAATAGGTGATTTCACAGCTCATCTCTTCCTCCTGTACAAAGACTGATAACACCTCTATATACAGTAGATAGCACAGGATCCACCATTCACAATAGGTGATATAACAGCTCACTTCCTCCTCCTGTACAATGACTGATAATACCTCTATATACAGTAGTTAGCACAGGATACACCATTCACAACAGGTGATATCACAGCTCATCTCCTCCTCCTGTACAATGACTGATAACACCTCTATATACAGTAGATAGCACAGGATCCACCATTCACAACAGATGATATCACAGCTCACCTCCTCCTCCTGTACAATGACTGATAACACCTCTATATACAGTAGATAACACAGGATCCACCATTCACAATAGGTGATGTCACAGCTCACCTCTCCTGACAGATATAACACCATTACAGTGATACACAGATCACTTCACAATAGGTGATTCACAGCTCACCTTCCTCTGTAAATGATACCCTCTATATCAGTATACCAGGATCCACCATTCCATAGGGTTACAGTCACTCCTCCTGTACAATGACTGAAACCTTATATACAGTAGATACACGATCACCATTCACAAAGTGATTACAGCTCCTCTCCCTGTACATGCTGATAACACCTCTTATACAGTAGATACACAGGTCACATTACAAAGATTCACAGCTCACTCCTCCTGTACAATGACTGATAAACCTCTATATAGTAATAACACAGGTCACATTCACAATGGTATTCACAGTACCTCTCTCCTGTAAATGATATAAACCTCTATATACGTAATAAACAGGATCCACATCACATAGGTGATTACAGTCCCTCTCCTCCTGTACAATGAGAAAACCTTATATAATGAAACAAGATCCACCATTCACATAGGTATGTCACAGCTCACTCTCTCCTGTACAATGACTGATAAACTCTATATACGTAGATAACAGGATCCACCATCAAATAGGTATCAGCTCACCTCCTCTGTACATGACTGATACACTCTAATCAGTAATAACACAGGATCACATTACAATATGTTCACAGTACTCCTCCTCTGTACATGCTGTAACACCTCTATAACAGTAATACACGGATCACATTCACAATAGTGATGTCACAGCTCACCTCCTCCCTGTACAATGCTGAACACCTCTATATACAGTAGATACACGGATCACATAATAGTGTTCACAGCTCACCTTCTCTTCAATGCTGATAACACCTCTATACGTGATAACACGGATCACCTTCACATAGGTGATCACAGCTCACCTCCTCTCTGTACAATGCTGAAACACCTCTAATACAGTAATAACACAGGATCACCTTCACATAGGTGATGTCACAGCTCACCCTCCTCTGTACAAGGATAACACCTTTTACGTAGATAAACAGTCACATCACAATAGGTGACACAGTCACTCCTCCTCCTGTACAATGACTGATACACTCTATTACAGTAGATACAGGATCACATTACAATAGGTGATCAGCCTCCTTCCTCAGTGATAACTCTATAAATAGATAACACAGTCACCATTCAGTGATTCACAGCCTCTCCTACAATGTGATAAACTCTATTAGTGTACAGGATCAATCCATGTGATACCATCCTCTTACATGTGATACCCTATATACATAGTACAGATATTCAAATATGATTCCGCTACCTCCTCTCATCTGATACCTCTAATCGTGGGATCCACATTCAATAGGGATCCAGACTCCTTTAATGTACACTCTAATAAGTAATAACAGATCACTTCAATAGGTGATCAGTCTCTCCTCAATGTGATACCTCTATATATATAACGATCCTCAAGGTGATTCACAGCTCACTTCCTGAATATGATAACCTCTATACAGTAGATAACGGATACCATCAAATAGGTGGTCACATACTTCCTGGGGGGGGGGGGGGGGGGGGGGGGGGGGGGGGGGGAAAAAAAAAAAAAAAAAAAAAAAAAAAAAAAAAAAAAAAAAAAAAAAAAAAAAAAAAAAAAAAAAAAAAAAAAAAAAAAAAAAAAAAAATAACACAGGATCCACCATTCACAATAGGTGATGTCACAGCTCACTCCTCCTCCTGTACAATGATGATAACACCTCTATATACAGTAGATAACACAGGATCCACCATTCACTATAGGTGATGTCACAGCTCACCTCCTCCTCCTGTTTTTTTTTTTTTTTTTTTTTTTTTTTTTTTTTTTTTTTTTTTTTTTTTTAAAAAAAAAAAAAAAAAAAAAAAAAAAAAAAAAAAAAAAAAAAAAAAAAAAAAAAAAGGATCCACCATTCACAATAGGTGATATCACAGCTCACCTCCTCCTCCTGTACAATGGACTGATAAACCTCTATATACAGTAGTAACACAGGATCCACCATTCACAATAGGTGATGTCACAGCTCACCTCCTCCTCCTGTACAATGACTGATAACACCTCTATATACAGTAGATAACACAGGATCCACCATTCACAATAGGTGATGTCACAGCGCTCACCTCTCTCCTGTACAATGACTGATAACACTCTATATACAGTAGATAACAGGATCCACCATTCACAATAGGTGATGTCAAGCTCACCTCCTCCTCCTGTACAATGACTGATAACACTCTATATACAGTAGATAACACAGGATCACCATTCACAATAGGTGATTTCACAGCTCACCTCTCTCCTGTACAATGACTGATACACCTCTATATACAGTAGATAACACAGGATCCACATTCACAATAGGTGATGTCAAGTCACCTCCTCTCCTGTACAATGACTGAAACACCTCTATATACAGTAGATAACACAGGATCCACCATTCACAATAGGTGATTCACAGCTCACCTCCTCCTCCTGTACAATGACTGATAACACCTCTATATACAGTAGATAACACAGGATCCACATTCACAATAGGTGATTCACAGCTCACCTCCTCTCCTGTACAATGATGATAAACCTCTATATACAGTAGATAACACAGGATCCACATTCACAATAGGTGATGTCACAGCTCACTCTCCTCCTGTACAATGACTGATAACACCTCTATATACAGTAGATAACACAGGATCCACCATTCACAATAGGTGATTCACAGCTCATCTCCTCCTGTACATGACTGATAACCTATTATACAGAGTAACACAGGATCCACATTCACAATAGGTGATGTCACAGCTCACCTCTCTCCTGTACAATGACTGATAACACCTCTAATACAGTAGATAACACAGGATCACCATTCAAATAGATGTATCACAGCTCACCTCCTCTCCTGTACAATGACTGATAACACTCTATATACAGTAGATAAACAGGATCCACCATTCACAATAGGTGATGTCACAGTCACCTCCTCTCCTGTACAATGCTGATAACCCTCTATATACAGTAGATAACACAGGATCCACCATTCACAATAGTGATGTCACAGCTCACTCTCCTCCTGTACATGCTGATAACACTCTATTACAGTAGATAACACAGGATCACCATTCACAATAGGTGATTCACAGCTCACCTTCTCCTCCTGTACAATGATTATACACCTCTATATACAGTAGATAACAAGGATCCACCATTCACAATAGTGATTCACAGCTCACCTCCCCCTGTACAATGCTGTAACCTCTTATACAGTAGATACACTGATCCCCATTCACATAGGTGATGTCACAGTCACCTCCTCTCTGTACAATGTGATAACACCTCTATATACAGTAGATAAACAGATCACCATCAATAGTGTGTCACAGCTCACCTCTCCTCCTGTACAATGACTGATACACCTCTATATCAGTAGATACACAGATCACCATTCACATAGTGATATCACAGTCACCTCTCTCTGTACAATGTGATAACACCTCTATATAAGTAGATAACCAGGATCCACATTCACATAGTGATGGGGGGGTAGGTGATGTCACAGCTCACTCCTCCTCCTGTACAATGATGATAACACCTCTATATACAGTAGATAACACAGGATCCACCATTCACAATAGGTGATATCACAGCTCACCCTCCTCCTGTACAATGACTGATAACACCTCTATATACAGTAGATAACACAGGATCCACCATTCACAATAGGTGATGTCACAGCTCACCTCCTCCTCTGTACAATGATGATAACACCTCTATATACAGTAAGTAACACAGGATCCACCATTCACAATAGGTGATGTACACAGCTCACCTCCTCCTCCTGTACAATGACTGATAACACCTCTATATACAGTAGATAACACAGGATCCACCATTCACAATAGGTGATATCACAGCTCACCTCCTCCTCTGTACAATGACTGATAACACCTCTATATACAGTAGATACACAGGATCCACCATTCACAATAGGTGATATCACAGCTCACCTCCTCCTCCTGTACAATGACTGATAACACTCTATATACAGTAGAACACAGGATCCACCATTCACAATAGGTGATGTCACAGCTCACCTCCCTCCTGTACAATGACTGATAACACTCTATATACAGTAGATAACACAGGATCCACCATTACAATAGGTGATGTCACAGCTCCTCCTCTCCTGTACAATGATGATAACACCTCTATATACAGTAGTAACACAGGATCCACCATTCACAATAGGTGATGTCACAGCTCACTCCTCCTCCTGTACAATGACTGATAACACCTCTATATACAGTAGATAACACAGGATCCACCATTCACAATAGGTGATGTCACAGCTCACCTCCTCCTCCTGTACAATGACTGATAACACCTCTATATACAGTAGATAACACAGGATCCACCATTCACAATAGGTGATGTCACAGCTCACCTCCTCTCTGTACAATGACTGATAACACCTTATTACAGTAGATAACACAGGATCCACCATTCACATAGGTGATGTCAAGCTCACTCTCCTCCTGTACAATGACTGATAACACCTTATACAGTAGATACACAGGATCCACCATTCACAATAGTGATGTCACAGCTCACCTCCTCTCTGTACAATGACTGATAACACTCTATATACAGTAGATACACAGGATCCACATTCACAATAGGTGATCTACAGCTCACCTCCTCCTCTGTACAATGACTGATAACACTCTATATACAGTAGATAACACAGGATCACCATTCACAATAGGTGATGTCACAGCTCACTCCTCTCCTGTACAATGACTGATAACACTCTTATACAGTAGATAACACAGGATCCACCATTCACAATAGGTGATGTCACAGCTCACCTCCTCCTCCTGTACAATGACTGATAACACCTCTATATACAGTAGATAACACAGGATCCACCATTCACAATAGGTGATGTCACAGCTCACCTCCTCCTCTGTACAATGACTGATAAACCTCTATATACAGTAGATAACACAGGATCCACCATTCACAATAGGTGATGTCACAGCTCACTCCTCCTCCTGTACAATGACTGATAACACCTCTATATACAGTAGATAACACAGGATCACCATTCACAAGTGATATCACAGCTCACCTCCTCCTCCTGTACAATGGCTGATAACACCTCTATATACAGTAGATAACACAGGATCCACCATTCACAATAGGTGATGTCACAGCTCACCTCCTCCTCCTGTACAATGACTGATAACACCTCTATATACAGTAGATAACACGGAATCACCATTCACAATAGTGAGTCACAGCTCACTCCTCCTCCTGTACAATGCTGATAACACCTCTATATACAGTAGATAACACAGGATCCACCATTCACAATAGGTGATGTCACAGCTCACCTCCTCCTCTGTACTAATGACTGATAACACCTCTATATAAGTAGATAACACAGGATCCACCATTCACAATAGGTGATTCACAGTCACCTCCTCTCTGTACAATGCTGATAACACCTCTATATACAGTAGATAACACAGGATCCACCATTCACAATAGGTGATTCACAGCTCACTCCTCCTCCTGTACAATGACTGATAACACCTCTATATACAGTAGATAACACAGGTCCACCATTCACAATAGGTGATGTCACAGCTCACCTCCTCCGTACAAATGCTGATAACACCTCATATACAGTAATAACACGGAATCACCATTCACAATAGTGAGTCACAGCTCACTCCTCCTCTGTACAATGGCTGATAACACCCTATATACATAGATACACAGGCATCCACCATTCACAATAGGTGATGTCACAGCTCACCATCCTTGTACAAACGATAACACCTCTAACAAAAAGTAGATAACACAGATCCACCATTCACAATAGGTGATAGTCACAGCTCACCCCTTTACAAGCTATAACCTAAACTGTAGGCAATGTGATATAAGCACCTCTAGTATACCTAATACAGATACACAGAATTCCCATTCACAATAGATATCACAGCTCACCTCCTCTCTTACAATGCGAAACATCTATTACAGAGATAACACGGATCACAATCACAATAGTGACGTCACAGCTCACCTCCTCCTCCTGTACAATGGCTGATAACACCTCTATATACAGTAGATAACACAGGACCACCATTCACAATAGGTGATGTCACAGCTCACCTCCTCCCTGTACAATGACTGATAACACCTCTATATACAGTAGATAACACAGGATCCACCATTCACAATAGGTGATGTCACAGCTCACCTCCTCCTCCTGTACAATGGCTGATAACACCTCTATATACAGTAGATAACACAGGAATCCACCATTCACAATAGGTGATGTCACAGCTCACCTCCTCCTGTACAATGACTGATAACACCTCTATATACAGTAGATAACACAGGCTCCACCATTCACAATAGGTGACGTCACAGCTCACCTCCTCCTCCTGTACAATGGACTGATAACACCTCTATATACAGTAGATAACACAGGCTCCACCATTCACAATAGGTGATGTCACAGCTCACCTCCTCCTCCTGTACAATGCTGATAACACCTCTATATACAGTAGATAACACAGGATCCACCATTCACAATAGGTGATATCAAGCTCACCTCCTCCTCCTGTACAATGACTGATAACACCTCTATATACAGT
Organism: Oophaga sylvatica; assembly: GCA_033576555.1. Taxonomy (NCBI): domain Eukaryota; kingdom Metazoa; phylum Chordata; class Amphibia; order Anura; family Dendrobatidae; genus Oophaga; species Oophaga sylvatica. The sequence continues at coordinate 364,797,135 of JARQOD010000003.1, forward strand.
AGATAACACAGGATCCACCATTCACAATAGGTGATATCACAGCTCACCTCCTCCTCCTGTACAATGGACTGATAACACCTCTATATACAGTAGATAACACAGGATCCACCATTCACAATAGGTGATGTCACAGCTCACCTCCTCCTCCTGTACAATGGCTGATAACACCTCTATATACAGTAGATAACACAGGATCCACCATTCACAATAGCTGATGTCACAGCTCACCTCCTCCTCCTGTACAATGACTGATAACACCTCTATATACAGTAGATAACACAGGATCCACCATTCACAATAGGTGATGTCACATGCTCACCATCCTCCTCCTGTACAATGACTGATAACACCTCTATATACAGTAGATAACACAGGATCCACCATTCACAATAGGTGATTCACAGCTCACCTCCTCCTCCTGTACAATGGCTGATAACACCTCTATATACAGTAGATAACACAGGATCCACCATTCACAATAGGTGATGTCACAGCTCACCTCCTCCCCTGTACAATGACTGATAACACCTCTATATACAGTAGATAACACAGGATCCACCATTCACAATAGGTGAGTACAAGCTCACCTCCTCCTCTGTACAATGGCTGATAACACCTCTATATACAGTAGATAACACAGGATCCACCATTCACAATAGGTGATGTCACAGCTCACCTCCTCCTCTGTACAATGACTGATAACACCTCTATATACAGTAGATAACACAGGATCCACCATTCACAATAGTGAGTCACAGCTCACCTCCTCCTGTACAATGACTGATAACACCTCTATATACAGTAGATAACACAGGATCCACCATTAACAATAGGTGATTCACAGCTCACCTCCTCCTGTACAATGACTGATAACACCTCTATATACAGTAGATAACACAGGATCCACCATTCACAATAGGTGATGTCACAGCTCACCTTTTCTGCACAATAAGCATTTATTAAGTGCCTGTTCTATGACAGGTACAACTGCATACTAAAGTCATATCACATATCCGGGACATGTTTTCCTTTGAAACTTACACGCTACATGAACAAGGGCAAAATCAGGAATCACACTTCCAGGCTCCATGGTTTTAGTAAAGGAATTGGTTGTCTTTTAATGATATGACCAGTGCCATATTAATTCTTTATTCAGATGGGCATATGTGGATTTGCAAACCCACTGGGCTGAATCAGGGGCGCGGTATTTATTTGCTGAAAAACCAAGAACAGATCATTGCCCTTCGCTGCCAAATGCTTAGTATAATGGAAGATTCTAGAAAACCTCCATCAAAAGGTCCACAGGCCAGAATAGTGCAAAGGTACGTATCCTGCTGGATGAAGTTTACAACAGGAGGAATTTCTGAAAACATATTGTGAAAAACTGGTTTATCTTGGAATCAATGGGATTAGAGTAGCTATCCTCCAAGGATAGAGTTTATCCTCCAAGGAGCCCAGGATCTGACACAATAATAGGTCCCAACGGTCGAACAGAAAGAAAATTCCATTTGGAGCTGACTTTTGAGTCATTCACTTGCCAGTAGAAACTATTAAGTCTAGCAACAATAATGCTTGCATGCATCATGTATAACCTATATTAATGTACATGTGTTCCACAATTGGTTCAGTTACATAATACAATTTACAAATGAGAAATATACAAATGACACGACCCTTTCACGGCTCAGATCATTAGAGAGTCACTTTTTTATTAGTTATCCTCCATGCAAAGTTACAAAGTTATGCATTTTTTGTAATTTATTTAATTACCTTACTTTATGCTGTCTCATATGACCAGTTCATGCTCCTTTAGAAGCTGCTTTCAACTGCTGCTCAACCAAAATGCTTAGTTTACTTACAAACGGTCAGGGTAGAAAAAGTCCCATCTCTGAGCCCTCTGTTCTCCACTCTCATTCTCAAAAAAGTGAGTTTTATAGTAAATAGAGCTCTGAATTTGTCTGACAGCAGTTGAAAGCTTCATCCAAAGATGCATAATCTGTCCATTTTTTATTCATCCTCTAGGAATTGCAAACTTCTGAATTTTTGCAGTATTCCTCACCATTACCTTAATTTGCTTATTTCTTTGTCAAGAGCCATATTAAAGTGAAGCTTCATATGGTCAATTCATGTTTCTTTAAAAGCAGCATTCTCCTGCTGCTTTTCCAAAATCTGTACTCTATTTATAGAGTGTAGGAATTCCCCTGTCTGAATACAAGAGTGAAAAATACAGAGGCTCAGAGATGGAATTCTCCTACTTCGTTAGTAAATAGTGTACAGATTTTGGCTGAACAGTAGTTAAAAGCTGCTTCTAAAAAACTGCAGTGCTGTTTCACATGGTTAGTTAATGTTTCTTTAGAAGCAGCTTTCATCTGCTGCTCAGCCAAAATCTGTAGTCTACTTACTGAAAGAGTGGGAAAATTCCCATCTCTGAACCTCTGTATTTTTTACACTTGTACTCAGACAGGGGAATTCCTACATTCTGTAAATAGAGTACAGATTTTGGATGAGCAGCTGCTGAAAGCTGCTTTTAAAGAAGCATGCATTGCCATGTGAAACTTCACTGCTATATGGTGTTTGGGAGAGAAGGAAGCAAGTTAAGGTTATAAAGTATATTACAAATATTCATAACTTTGCAATGCCGGAAGGATTAAAAATGCTCTTTAATGAAGTGCGATGTATCGGGTGGAGATGATGGAACACTAGTTCACACAGGATTCCTGCTTTCATTTGCTAATGTAAAGGCCCCCATATACATTAGATTAAGGTTAGACGATATCACGTGTGATCGACTGATCATCTGATGTGTCTGAGCACCTCCTGACTCATAACTTTAAGTTCAAATGCCTTAGCCTTTTTCTCTCCAGCTAGATAAGCTGCCGCCAGAGATTTCTAACATTGGCTTGCTTTTCGGAGTATTCATGGGTATGGGGGAGTTGAGAGATGTAGCTACAAGTCCTCATCTACAAAAGGCCTGGCTAGCATTCTTCTTGTGTTCTACGATGAGCATTCTGTTGGGGTTTAATTCTAAATTTCTGAAAAATGTGTTCCAGATCAAAATCCATATGGAGCCCAAAACAGAGCTTGGGTGGAAAAATCAGACACAGTTGTATTTTGTATAACGAGAACATAATCACCATGAACTTGCCCATCTTATTATTATGCATTTGGGATCATCCCAGTGGGATGTCGTAGAGCCCAAGCAGTAGGTACCAGACAAAGTTATCCTTCTTGTTGGCCAAGGGTAGAAGGCTTGGATGCCTCACACTGTGCAGTAGAGAAGTCCTGGTCATTGTCCCCCAGTTAAAAATTTCTTTACCCGATACTTCACTTGATACTCTCCACCAATAACCCTTTAGGCCCTAGCCCACCTAAACCCATCACAACCTGTCACTTATCCCAAGCAGCCTACGACCTTTTTCCTTTTTCCATTAATGAACAAGCTTTAACCAAAACCTGCAGTCATCTCTCGTGTCTCTCAAACATGAAGATGAACATTTGCATACCGATTTGCATAACTTAGTTTTCTCAACGATTTGCTTCTTATTGTAAAGAGCATCACCTGCTTCATGTAGGGGATGCGAAATATGCATTTACAAAAACAGTAGATCTACATATTTTGGCCTAGGTTGGTCTTAAAAATATAAACAGATGAAGGTTGCACCTATGAGACTCCATGAAAGGTCCCCAGTTGCTGTTCTTGGCCAGAGAATAATCAGCCTCATTGATGTCTATGGGTAGTGCCTGGGTCAGTTTATGAAAGAAAAAGTGGGGAAAAAAGTATCTGCCTTTCATATATCTTATCATTACAAACATTGTTCAATCCCAACCCCAAACTCCTACTTGTAAGTAGGCATTTATAAACCCCACTCCTTTAATTTTCCTGAGGAACCACAAATTTGTTGCTACTATTTCTGAGAAATTAGGAAAGTCCATGTCAAGTTCAGGCTAGGGTTGAATAATGCATCAGATGTCTTTTTCCGAGCTCTTCTCAGCTGATTTGTGACCATGGACCATATCAAAGTTGAATGTGCTGGGAAACAAGGATCCTGTGAAAAAGAAAACGGTGCAAACTTTTCAATGAAACCCAATTGCAAAAATAATTTTATAGCCCTAAATACATAAATTTAGGTAAAATAAAAATGTCCCCAAATGTGGATAACCCCTCAAACTTTAGGCCTTGTTGTGAATATGAAATATAAGATGATATCTCTATACAGGAGGTGTGTCCTCTACTATTATTTCAAGAATTGGCAAGATGTATTCAATATCTCAGCAAATCCAGTTTTTGGCATCAGGATGGCTCATGTGCCATTGAGGTGAATTGGTCTGGCTGGGACATCAAACCTCTACTCTGCCTACTAGATTTGGTGAAAGCGCTACAGCATAGAAGAGTGATGAAGTGTTACGGGTTTACCACAACAGAGAAGAGCAAGAAGACCGCAGCGTCTAATTTCTCCTAGTCCTGTACTGATAAGAAGCACTTCAGCTTCGTATTAAACAGTGTAAGTTTCTTTTGGCAGTGCAGGGTTTAATATGCTCAGTTGAAAGCTCCTGGAAGCTTTCCTGCATTAAGGATCTCAGCTGTGCACTGTTAGCCACTCCCATCTCCTATGTAATCTGGGCCCTGGCTAGCACACATTGTCAGAGTAGCTTTTGCTGTATAGCTGGAGGTTGTTGGTGGTTGTTATTGGAGAAGGCATTCGGTGGATTTATCTGTGACTGTTACTAGGTTTTGTGTGTGTGATAATTCCCCTGCTTCTCCTACTTTGGTTTAACCCCATCCTGCACTCCATGGTGCATTCCTCTGTTAAATGTGTGAGTTGAGTATATTTGTATGTTTGATATTTTTTGTTACCCCTGTACCTTTTTAGTCTGGTTGGTGTATTACGGTATACAACTACTTCCTTCTTCCCTGCGTGGGGGATGGGTACAGACTGAGGGCAGATTCAGGAGCTAAGGCAAGGTATGTGGCCCTGACATCTTCACCATCAGAAGTAATCCGGGTAACAGGACAAGCTAGGGTGTCCCTAGCGTTAGTGACCGAGAAGGAGCCCCTGGTCCTGGGACACCCGATAACAGAGTCGTGACACATAAGTTGCCAGCTCCCTAGGTAAGGCACCAATTGTGCCCGCTAGCACAGTGATAATGTCCCCTGAGTTTGTGTGTGCCACCCAGGAATAAAAAGATACCTAAGAGACCAAATTCTCATCTCCTTTGCACATAGACTGGACCGGCACTGGCAGCAGTGATATTATTGTGCTGACATGCTGGCTGTAGGCTTCCTGCTCTGCCACATGATCCAGTTGCATCGGCCTTTTACTGATGCCAGTATATTACAAAGTAGCGCTCGCTGATAGATCTTGAAGTCTGAAACCAGTGTACTAGATTTAATAGTGACACCATGGCTGCTTTCATTTTTTTTCTGCTGAAATTCTGCAGCTCTAAGATTTTTGCAGCCGCCTCTGTGACCCCCCCTATGCTATGACACTGTGGGATGCCAGCTAACAGAGGAGAAAGAAGAGGATTTAGATGGTTGGCTATTAGTGATGAGCAAATGAGCTTGGACAAGGTGTTCTCTGAACAAGCCCGGGTGCTAATCGAGTGACTTTGTGCTAGAAAAATATGTGAGAGTCCCTGTCGAACCGCCACGGGACATGCAGGCGCGGGGACTCGAAGATATCTTTCAAACACGTCTAAGTCACTCGGTTAGCACCCGAGCATGCTCAGAGAACACCTTATCTTAGCACGCTCGCTCATCACTATTGGTTTTGTAAAAAAAAGGTTATCCACTACAATATGGTGACATCATCCTCGTCCTTCATGCAGATATTTTCTGTGCAGCATTGCGGTAGTTACATCACAAAAGCTACATAGCAGAGTCAATATCACACTGTAACACTAGATCATCAGGTTTATTTATACACTGTGCATTTACTAAAAAATAAAAAGAAGAAATCTAATTTGGATATTTAAGGTGACCACGCTGCACGAGGACAGAATCACGTTTCCTTTTAGAAGAGCTCCCCTGGTGTCCATCTATAGGACAGGTTTTGGCCAGTCAGTGCCGCAAATTCAAGGAAATGATCAACAAAGCTGCAGAGAAGTGACCAATGTGTATATTGTGGTGCATTTCATATGCCTATACTGCTTGCAGTTGCTCTCTTTGTCTGACTTATAATATATGTGCAATGTTTTTGTCTAAATTTCGCAGACTTTATTCTGCAACCAACAGAAAAAAAATCATTAATATTATTTTACTATGAAATTCCTGTTTTAAAAGGGCTCTCCACTTTGATCATTCCTTACAGCGGCATGTAAAAGTTTGTGCACCCCTGGTCAAAATTACTGTTATTATGAACAGTTAAGCAAGTTGAAGATGAAATGATCTCTAAAAGGCCTAAAGATAAAGATGACACATTTCCTTTGTATTTTAGGCAAAAAAAAATTGTCATTTTTTACATTTTAAAAATTACGTAAAGGAAAATGCAATTTTTTGCAAGTATTACAGCTTCTAAACACTTTTTGTAGCCAGCCAAGAGTCTTTCATTTCTTATTTGAGGGATTTTCATCTATTCTTCCTTGGAAAATTCTACAGTTCTGTAGATTTCTGGGTCGTCTTGCATCCTCTGCTATTTTGAGGTCTAACCACAGATTTTCAATGATCAGAGGACTGTGAGGGCCATTGTAAAACATTCAGCTTGTGCCTTTTGAGGTCATCTATAGTGGATTTGTGGCGTGTGTTTAGGATCATTATCTATTTGTAGAAGCCATACTCTTTTCAAATTTAGCTTTTTTAGAGATGGTGTTATGTTTCCATCAAGAATTTGTTAAAATGTCATTGAATCAATTCTTCCCTCTACCTGTGAAATGTTCCCCGTGCCATTGACTGCAACACAACCCCAAAGCATGATTGATCCACCCCCATGAGTAATGGTTGGCGAGATTTCTTTTCCTGAAATTCTGTGCCCTTTCTTCTCCACACATACCTTTGATCATTGTGGCCAAAGAGTTCTATTTTACCCCCATCGGTCCACAGGACTTGTTTCCAAAATGCATCAGGCTTGTTTCGATATTATTTTACATACTTCTGACACTGAATTTTATGGTGAGGACACAAGAGGTTTTCTTCTGAGGACTCTTCCATCAAGGTCATATTTGTGCAGGTGTCTCTGAACAGTAGAACAATGTACCACAACTCAAGTCTGCTAAATCTTTCTGAAGGTGTTTTGCAGTCAAGCAGGGATTCTGATTTGCCCCTCTAGCAATCCTACAAGCAGCTCTCACTGAAACTTTGCTGGGTCTTCCAGACCTTATAATGACCTCAACTGTTACTATTAACTGCCATTTCTTAATTACATTTCAAACTGAGGAAAGGGCAACTTGAAAATGCCTTGCTGTCTTATAGACTTCTCTTGCTTTGTAGGCCTCCACTATTTTCATTTTCAGAGTGCTAGGCAGCTTCTTAGAATAACCCATGGCTTCTGTGTTTTGGCACAAGGTTAGAGGAGGCTCAGTTTTTATAAAGCTTTGACATTTGCATCACCTGGCCTTCCCTAGTGAACAAGCCATAATCCTAAGGCTGTGTTTCCACGGTCTGGAACCACAGCGCTTTGGACGGAGCGGAAATTCCGCACCGCCCAAAGCCCCGCCCCCTTTTGTACGCGCGCTCTTTCCGGATGTGTTCAGGACACCTCCGGAACACATGCGGAATGACCGCAGGGCTACATAGCCCTGTGTTATTTCCCTTGCGGCGCCGCAGAGTCGCCGCAAGGGACTAGGCCATGCTGCGGTCTGAAAAGACGCGCCGCATGTCCGGAAACGCAGGTCTTCCGCCTGCGTGTTTTTACGCATAGTGGAGACGGGATTTCTTGAAATCCCCTCCACTATGCTGTAACATCTGGACGCTGCGTGTTTGACGCTGCGCCAACGCACAGCGTCAAACACGCAGCAATTCCGGACTGTTTCCTGATAGTGGAAACATACCCTAACAGGCTAATTAAGGTCTGAAACCTTGATCAAAGTTATCTGCGCACACAAATCTCCAAACTTTTGCAATGACCCATTTTCCTTTTTGTAATTGTTAAATGTAAATAATAATGTATATTTTTTTGCCTAAAATACAAAGGAAATATGTCATCTTTAACTTCAGCCCTTTTAGAGATCATTTAATCTTCAACTTGCTGAACTGTTCACAATAACAGTAATTTTGACCAGGGTTGACAAGCAGATTAAAAGTGTCCACCAGCAATCAATACTACTCTGAGAAAACCTGGCCCTCATTCTGACGTCCATCTACAGACCTGACCGTGGGTCTTCTGACCCAATCCTGACAGCCTCATATATGCTTATTAGACTGTCAACCATATGGCAGGAAACCAACGGCCAGGTCCTTGCATGGGACGCCTGAATCAGCCCTTACCGTGCAACAAACATGACCCCAAATAGCTCTGTCAATGGAAAAATAAAAAGTGATGGGTCTTAAAATACTGTCATACAAAATCATGTTTTTTTAAGTTTTTGTTGCTCAAAAGTAGTAAAACATAAGTAAAAAAAAAATTCCTATTGCCAAAATAATATCAACCCACAGAATTAATGTATATCAAGGGAAAACTATGAATGAAACCTACAAATTGGGTCCTTCAAGGGATAGGCCTCCAAGTGTTTTGATTTTTATCAAGACAAAATAGGAGAAGCTAGCTAATTCCTTCCTCACTGCTGCCAATATTGATCTGCATTTTCCAGCGTTCTCTGTTCTTCACCATGGCTCTAATCTGTCTGACCCATGCTTCATGGGCATATAAATCCAATGTTTTCACTCCATAGGTAGGCTGATTGGTGAAAGAGATTGAGGGGTCATGTCTTTCAGTCACTGATTACCTGGCAGAGCTGGAAAGGGGACAGAAGGACATTTTTGGTGACTGAATGACAGATAATGCATATTGACCATGAGATCAAATATGGCTGACGATGCTTATTTTATACTGTCCTCAATACTAAAGGCAAAAAATGTTTAGGGTGCAAACATCTGAGTTTACAAAGATAGCAAAAAAGGAAGTGCGGTGGATCCCAAACGCTGGCGCTGAAAAGGTTAATCCAGATGTTAAATATAAAAACCTTCCAGCTTATTGCAACGCGTTTCAGAGTAGAACCTACTCCTTCCTCAGGTATAAATTAGGTTCTGTCTGAGGAAGGAATTGGTTTTACCCCAAAACGCGTTGCAATGAATTGAAAGTTTTTTAAACTTATCACCTGGATTTACCTTTTCATCGCACTCGTCTCTCCTATATTTGTTATGTCCTCTCTCCATTTGGTGTGAGTACAGCGGCCGGAGAAGCAGCCATGATTGGAATATCAAAAAATAATCCCAATACTTACTAGGCACTAAAAATAATATTAATAAGACATATATACCATATCTTTCTAAAAATGCCCAGATGTGTATGGATAATTAATTTCTTTGTAAACTCCAAAAAATGTTTCAACAACCGCAAAAAAGGAGTTCCATACAAATAAAATATATAATAAAATATATGCTTTATTGTATACAAACAAAAATAAGTTAAAAGACCAATAACAAAGAATTCATAAAATATAACCCTATCAATTATGGGTTTTTATATGGACCCAGGGCATATGGATATGCTGAATCTAAACAACAATAATCTCCTTATGTAACTCAAAACCATATATATAATCCCAACATAATGCAAAAATTGCAAACATTGCAACAAATTATAAAAGTGAACACAATAAATTATATATATGAATGTCACGTGCAACAGCAATAAACATATATGTGTATAACCAGTGCCAGTAACCTATAAACACGTGATTAGTTCAGAAGAAAAAAATCGCTTAGAAAATCAAGTTGAAATAAAGTGCCACAGTGCTTACCCATAAACGTGCAATACAGCGCCCAAGTGCCGAGGGTCCACGCGTCATGATTGGAATATGCAGTGCATCACTTTTTGCGTAGTTGTGCTGCGCACAAGCTGGTCAGGTGAGCAACCGACCTCCGACTCACACTCACCTATGGCCCACGGTGTTACACAGGGAGTGCCTCGTTTTTTTTATCTCTCTGTCTTTACTAGCAAAGAAGACATGATATTAGTCTTTTAGGCCATGCACCAAAAACAATACATTTCAATGCTTTACAATAGAACTAACACCAAAAAAGATGCCGGAACCTCCGTAAGCATTTACAGTAATGGTCACAGCTGAAATAAGTACAGGAAAAGGAAGCATTAAAAGTGAAGCTATAAATATGCAAACACAAGCAAAATAAGTTAAAAGAGAATAATAACAGTCCTGTATAACAATGTGCCGCTATATGTTGTTTTTGATTTTAGGCTAACCACCCCAAATTTTAATGTAATAACTCCCTGATATGTTAATAGGAGGCACCAGTGCCGTAACTAGAGTCCAATGGGCCTCAGTGCAAAATTTGGATCGGGCCTACCTTCCTGGTATATACTGTACATATGTCCCCCATTGTGGTTTGTGTATATAATATATATATATATATTTTATATATATATATATATATATACCTTCCTCCATCCTAGTATCCATGCTCCCCTTCCTGGCGCCATCATGGTATACACATCCCACACCTGATATACATGGCCCTTATCCTGGTATATGTCCCTTATCCTGGGCCCCATCCTGGTATATGTTCCCTATTCTGCCGCTGTTCTTTAATGCATAGAAAAAAAAAACAATTATATTCACCTTCTCTCCGCTCACCCATTTGCGGCATCCTCTTCTGAAGCCTGCAGCTGACTTCAGCATGCAAGCGACAGGAATGCATGATGTCCCTGCCATGTCCCCCCCAGTCGCGTGTACACCGACGTCATCTTCTGGCCTCTGATTGGCCGGCAGCATGTTTTGTGGGCATGGACTTGACGAGTCTCTGCTCCGCAATACATTTCAAAAGAATGTGCGTCCAATGGCGCAAATCCAGTTGAAGCTTGTGCTGGCGTCGGTGAGCCTCCACACAGATAGACTCCCACCCACACGGGTCCAGTCATGGTCATAACCTCTGTGAGCCCAGTTATTACATCCCTGGGAGGCACTCTTTTCTTTTGATATCTCTTCTACAGGAAGATCCAGTTTCCCACTATTGCCTCCTTTTTGGCAACATGGTGGCTCAGTGGTAAGCACTGTTGCTTTGCAGCGCTGGTGTTCTCCTAGGTTCAAATCTCACCGAGAACATCTGCAAGGAGTTTGTTTGTTCTCCCGTGTTTGCGTGGGTTTCCTTCAGGTTCTCCGGTTTCCTCACACATTCCAAAGACATACTGATAGGGAATGTAGATTGTTAGACCTAATGAGGACATAGAAGCTGAAGGAGACAAATGGTCCACATTTAAAAAAAAAAAATTGTAACTTAAAAATTACTTTTAGCCCCAAAATACATGCACTTAAAAAAGAACCCCAAGTGGTCTCCTTTAGCAGGTAAGCTATGTCTGCCTTTACATCAGATAAATGAAGTAACTTTGTAATAAATTATTTTGTCACGATTTTGTGTAGACTAAGGCCCTGATTCATTAAGACTAGCATTTTGTATGCCAGTTTTAATGAGAGGCGTGCAGCGATAAGATTTCATGAAGAATTCAATGCATCTTATCATTGGCGTTGACCTCACCACAGATGTTACTACAGTGAGGGGCTGGAGGAATCTTTCCATCGTGATGTATGCTGCCACTTTTGATGAATTTGTCTGGCGGGCGTAACCACACACCGGCTCCTCCCCAGATCTGCCCACTTTGGTGGAGTTGGCTGAAAGTGACAACTTTTAAAAATGTTTTGCCTAAACACATTGATGAATTTGGACTTGACAGATAACAAATAAACCCTATGTAATCTAATCATGCACTGATACTCCTTCTATTAGCTCCTCCATTTAACCCTTATCCTTGTGGTAGGAGAGCACACACAGAACAGGTGAGAGACATGATATTAGGAGTGTCCATAGTATAGAAGATAAAAAAACCTCATCGATAGTCAAATAATTTATAGATCTGAAAGAAAAACTTACATTTGTTCCAGGAGGTTAAAAAACAGCAATGAAACCATAGATATGTATAGAAGGATCTGCAATAAAATTGTGGCCGTTTTCAGACCGCGCTGTTCTTTTAATCAATTTCATATATAAGACTAAAAAGGTCACTAAAAATTCCAATAGCTGCTTACAAACATTTCTTCTGCCTCCATTAAGGATTAATGAAAATACTATTTTGTCTTTGTCCTTTGTTATGGGAATATAATGGCAGAAATGGCCTGACATCTAAGAACAATACACTAAGCAATATAATGGACCCATACAAATAAATGTCATAAAACAACCTCAGCAAATAATAGCAGCAATAGTAGCACAATAACCAGAGCTGTCTGCTCCCAGGACTAAGGCTCTGTAACAACCATGGAGTAATAGATGATGGCAGGTCTACAATAAAGTCCAGATTCACCCTGGTCGTTTTTAGTAAAAAGAGTATTGTGAGAGAAGAACTGGGCAGGGAGCAGTGCCATGTCTAAATCAAGACTAAAGGAACAAAAAACGACTGAAAAGTGAGAAACGTTTTTCACTAGTGTTCCAGGCTGATGTATCTGAACCGGGTCTGGGAGGTGAGTGTAGTCTGTTCTTATATTCAGTGGGGCCCTGTTTAATTTTAAAAGGGGTTGTCCAAGTAGTGGTCAATGTAAAGAGTTATTCCCGTGTGGTACATTATGGCATTCCACAGAATATGCCATATATGTCAAAAAGATGCGGGTTCGGGGGACTTTAAGTGCTGATCGAATCACCTAAAAAGGCTTCCACCTTTTCCACATTGTAGATGCATGAGGAAGAGAAGGCTCACATGATCTAAAGCATGACCATGCGGGTTTTCCTATAATGCACCTACTACACCACGGGCCGGGTTTACCTTGGGGGGCGTGACTACATAAGTGTCTACCGGATCTGCCTCAGATGAAGAGGATAGGCTGAGATGCCCATAGACACCAGGAACTACTTGTAATGACTCAGGTGACTTGGGACCAGGGGCTCCTTCCATGTCCATAACACTAGGAGGCTCCCTAGCTCGACCTATTCCCAGAGATATTTCTGAAGGTGAAGATGCCAGGGCCACGTACCTTGCCTTATCTCCTGAATCAGCCCTCTGTCTGTTCCCTTCCCCCACCCAGGGAAGAAGGGAGCTGTCGTGCACCGCAGTACACCAACCCAGTAACCCAGTGACCCTTCTCCAGAGCAGTCTCCGGGACTGCAGCCATTGTCCGAAGGATCAAAGACACGGATGCGAGGTACAGGAGGATGAGACAGAAGGATAGTCAGATGGTCCAAGATCGGGGCAGACAGCACAGGTTCACAATAGAAACCCGGAGTCAGCGAAGGCGAAGTCAAACTGAGTGGGTAAACATGCTGTGTCGAGAGCGGGAGACAGAATATGGAGATATGCATGTGCTAGCACTGCAGGCTAGGAACCAACATTCATTTGAATGCTAGTGGAAGGAGCTGCCTAATATTGACCCTGCTGGCATAGGATAGTCCAGAGAACCTAATCTCTACAGGACACAGCAGGATTAAATTCCTGCAGAAACCGACCACGCCCCCTAAAGCCAAATGGAAACAACATGCAGATGCAATAGTGCTGAGGAGTGCTACAAGAGGCAAACTCAGCGAGCTGGCCTGACACGAGGAGAATCAGTGCAGTGACCACAGTGAGTAGGGTGGCGCATCTCATGGTATATCACAGGCAATCAGGAGGGATTATTCATAGCCTGTATGAAAGCAAAAGCTGGGAATTCAGCAACCACTTTGGGGTGAATCTGAACAGTGAGAGGACGTCAGTGCTCATAGTTTTGTCATAGAGATACTAAGACTAATCCAAAAATTGCAGATAAATTGGCAACTAGTTGAGAATTTCCTTATACATGTTCAGTCACTTAAAATATGTTCTTAATTCATTAATAAACCATTTCATCCTACATCAACACAGTCAATAAAGTTGTCTATATTATCACACCATGACTGTTTTGTGCACTGCAGGTATATACCAAACCCTTTGCTTCTCGAAGGGAAGAAGTTCGACATTCGCTCCTACCTGCTGATTGCTTCCACTGTACCCTACTTTGTATTCTTCCGCCATGGTTATGTTCGTCTTACCTGCAACCCTTATGATCCTGAGTCTGATGACCTCACAGGTCACCTAACCAATCAGGTACGTGGCATTTTCTAAAAATTGCTTCACTCACCGCAAAATTGACTTTTTTTCCTTCGTCACAGGATCAAGGAATGTGTAAAGGGATTTGCACCTACTTAGACATTGATGGCGTATTAAAAAGTGATTGATATCAGATTATTTGGGATTCGACAACCCCACCCCAATATGAGTCGCCGGATGTAAACAGTGAATGAAGCTGAAACTGCATAGCTCCATAGACTGTTTAGTGGCCGTTGTCAGGTACTGCAGCTCAGTTCCAAATAAAGTGAATAGGAACTGAGCTGCAGTTCATGAGAATGGCCACTACCCAGTGAATGGAGCTGTCCTGTTCTGACTCATTGTTTACTTCCAGCTGATTTATAGGGGTGCTGGGTCTCCAACCATCATGGATCTATATAGGGAATAGGACATCAATTTCTTTGTAGTGGCCAACCATTTTTAAAGGGGTTATCCAGGCCAAACTGATAAGACTGGAGTCAATCTATGTAACTGCAGACTTATGAATCCCCCCAATGAACACGCTGTGTGCTGCGGGGATTCACTGGTTTCAGACCTGGGGCTGGATGATATGTATGAGTTATACATACTCCCGGCCAGTGGGAGCGGCTTCCCTCTCTATACACTTTTATTGAGTGAGGCTGCGCCCTGTCTAGTGAAGCAGAGGTGCAGTGGGCATCCTAAATGACTAAGCAGAGGTGCAGTGGGCATGGCTGGCTAGGGGCGCAGCCTCACTCCATACAAGTGTATGGAAGCAAGGCCATACCCACTGGCCAGGAGTATGTATAACTCATACATAACTCCCAGTCCTGGGTCAGAAACCGGTGAATCCCTACAACACACAGCGCATGCACTGGGGGGGATTCATAAGTCTGCAGTCACGCAGCGGGACCACAGACTTATCAGTTTGGCTCGGACAACCCCTTTAAATGAAAGCTTCATTTTTAAAATAACAATTCTTCTGTAAAAAATATTATTTTTATGACTATTATATCATATTTTTATTGAATTTCTTTACAATACTTTGCTCTACTTATCTTGATTTTGAGCAACATTAATAGCCAAAGGCATGAAGTCACGAAGCATTGAAGACCCAGATATTCGGCCGAGGTGTCTGAGAATTTAGTGTGACAACCGTTGTGGGGGACTGAAATGGTGCCATTTTGGTTGACAAACGTATTTTGAAAAAAATCAAAAAGACAATGACTCAAGGATGTAAATATTTACTGGGAGTTTATGTTTCTCACGTAAAAGGCTCCTTACATGTTTGATGCATCCTCCGGAGGACTCACTACTGCGACTAGGACTAAAGTAATGGTAGCTCTGTATGATAAGCTGACAGCTGTGTCCTGTTTAGGTTCCTGGTATGTGTTTGCTGACGTCTTGCACTGCTATATGACTTTTCCAAGTTCAAGGGAATGTTATATGTTGCCTTCAACCATGCAGGTGTTACTATGCCACATAGCAATGAAATAAGAACTGCTGGTCTAATTGGCAGCTGAAAGGAAGTTCTGAAAAATAAATCTGAACAGTAGAGGCAAAAGTTCCTAAATGACTAAGTGTTGGCTGCATTATAACAAGGTGCAGCATTCTTTCATCAAAGGGTTTTGCCAAATGTTCAAGTCGTTCATAGGATAAGTTTTCACCTAAGTTATTTGTATCCATAGGATAAGTTATCTCTCCTAAGTTATCCCTGTCCAGAAGATAAGCTATCACCTAAGTTATCCCTATCCATAGAATATCCTATCTCCTAGGTTTTCCCTATCCATAGGATAAGTTCTCCCCTAGGTTTTCCCCTATCCATAGATTGCTTACCAGGTCCAATGCAAATTCTCTATCCGGGTTCCCATATACCATATGACTTTAAGTATACTGGCATATTTTGGGCTTTATCAAGATCCAGTGACCACTGTTACCTCTGTACCCCTGCCTTTTACTGGGGATCAGCTAGCATTATATATGTAATTTCAGTATATTCAGTTAATTTCTGACTGATGTGCTAAATGGACTGTTTTTCCTTATGTGTCATTAATTCCTGTCCTTCCCCTCTTCATAAAAAAAGTTAATAATAATAGTCTTGTGATTGTCTCACTCTTTATAGTTTATGCATCTTAAAAACAATCACAGTAATATAAATGTCTATTTGTACATCTTTCTTGTAATACCATGCCTATCCACATGGGTTGCTGTTCAGAGTCCACGTGATTTTCATTTAGACATGTCTACTACAAAGCAATGCCACCTATTGGTAGAAATACCGTATTTTTGTACAGTCATTACTATATTCTCATTTTCAAGTGCCAATGATACATTTTTGAGAACCAACCAAGTTACCGATGTCTGTTTGGTGCGGATCTTCAATGGACAGTTTGAAGACTTAAACATCTCTCTGCTGAGTATCCTATTTATTCATTTGATTCCTAGTACATGCAGAAGAAGAACCCCCTTTACAATGAGCTGAAAGAAGAGACAGTATGGGCAATGGAAAGATTCAACAGCTATGTCAATGAGAAGTTTGCAGAAAGCAAAGGTCTACCTAAAGACTGGGTCCTGAATACCTTTACGGTGAGACAACAGGGATGACCGAGCAGAGATATAAGAAGAAGCAATACTGTTTTTAAGCATTTCGTCTGTCTACAAGTCCTTTCCAGGAACCCTCATCATCGTGTATCACTGAACATCCAACGTTTATGGATATTTCATGTCCTAGGGCTTTGGGTGCTGCAGTCATTTCATTAGACATGATGCATCCACGGTTGGGCTGTAGACCTTTTGCCGTAAGATTTTCTGACGAGTCGGTCATCTCGAATATAGGAATCAGTGTTCTGCAGGAACATTCGCTCTTGTTTCATCTTATGTCATTTTCTTCCTGTCACTGATAGAAAAGGATGCAGCAGATAATGATCCACTGTTTCCTGAGCGTGAAATCAAAGTTGGAGTGCCGCCGGGGATTCTTTGACCTTATTGGCTGTGACTTCCTGATCGATGATGATTTTAAGGTATTAAATGTATGCTTAGGAAATCTGTCATTGGTTGAAATGAAGAGTAGGAAAATAATGACAATCCCCAATAGTAAAATTACATCTTTATTGAATAATAATATTAAAAAAGACAAAAGAACTGCTGAGTACATGCTCGAGCGTTACAGGCAACACCAATTTGAATATACTCACATTTCTGTGGTTAGAAGGTATACCTTTTTTATTTTTTATTTATTTATAACATTATTGTTATTGCTAGAGGCAAATATGTGAAAAAGGGTCAGGAAATATTCCACTTAGCTGAACAATGGGCCCTCAGAATCGATGCCACTGCCCCATGGCACCTCAGTCCAAATCTGGTACATACAGCTCTGGCAAAAATTAAGAGAGCACTTTCAAATGTTCAGTTTGTCTGATTTTTCTCTTTATAGGTATATTTTTGAGTAAAATGTAAATTGTTCTTTTAGTCTATAAACTTCTGACATATCACCGAATTTCCAAGCAATAAATTTTGTGTTTTTTTCTGACAAAGAAAAATGGTCAAAATTAAAAAAAAAAAACCTTTGCTTTCAGACCTCAAATAATGCAAAGAAAACAAGTTCATAATCATTTAGAAACAATAATACTAATGTTTTAACTCAATTTTGTGGAATAACCATGATTTTTAAACACAGCTTTCATGCGTCTTGGCATGCTTGCCATCAGTCTTTCATGCTGCTTCTGGCGCAAAAAATTAAGCAGTTCTTCTTTGTTTGATGGCTTGTGACTATCCATCATCCTCTTGATCACATTCCAGAGGTTTTCAGTGGGGTTCAGGTCTGGAGAATGGGCTGCCCATGACAGGGTTTTGATGTGGTGATCTCTTAATTTTTGCCAGAGCTGTATATGTCCTAGGGCTTTGGGAGCAAGTTATACTTTTGTGTGCTACTTTTGACTATAGTATTCCCATGTTGTAAAGGCATTTCGAGTCCTAAGACTCATGCTCTATGCAGATGCTGCCATCTTGACACCTCAAACCATGAACTTTCAATAAAAATGAAAATTAATAATGACATAAAGTGGCAAATTTTGTAACTGGACCCAACATATTACCGTATGTGCCATTTTCAATATTGGTACTTTATCATGTGGCAGTATGGCCTTTGAGCTCTCAAAAGGCGCTCACCAGGGGCTTATAGTGGGTGCAGGGGTTGCTGTCTCACATGGATACACATTAGGTCTATTTTTGGATATGCCGGTCAGTTTTTTGATATATATTCATTTACCTTCTGACTGAGCGCTCCACCTGTTGGTCACAGACGTTTTAATTATACCAGGTCCATTACCCCTCCACTGAGATGTAGATTTTAGTCTAGAGAGAGGATTCATATATTCCCATACAGATAGACTTTTCTAAGCGAGTATTGGCATTAGTTAGGACCTGGAATACAAGAAGAGCCTTAACGTGGCTTCCAGGTACACATAAATTGGCCATTTTATGCGCTAAGACTTCTCAATTTTTCATATTTCTAAGGCAGTGATGCAATTCATTTTTCATATTTTGTGTCTGCAAGCTATAACGCTACAGTGTGCTACCTTGCTGTCTCACATGGGTCATGGAGCCTAAGGAGGTGGGGGCAAAAGTTTGCTTTGGCCCATATGAAAAGACCAGTGCTGTTAAAGACCTGTGATAGTTGGGGGAAGGGGTCTGTTGGAGATTCTGCATTGCAGTCCACAAGCTTCAAGTTACACCACTGGAACCCATACACATTAGAGTTGAAAGCAATAGCCGATTTCAACCACAACAAACGATCACTGGCTGTGTCAATGAAATAATCGATCATTTTGAACTCCAAACAACCGCCGATAATATTCATCATCGTTCAAAACATAAGCAAGGCATGTTGGATTTTTTCTTGACGATGATTGGCAATGGCTGTTTTATCAGCCAAGAATATCCAATTTGATGTATCGTGGCCCATCGATGATCGATTGTTTGTTGATTAATTCTCATCTAATATGTATGTATAGAGGCGTTAAGTCACCAGTTTGTGGCCGGAGCTGATACCTCCGAGTTGTTCCTCTATAATTAGGCTTCTATGGGGGCCAAATCTGACACCATTGCTCAGTGAAGGCTTTGAGTTTTGGGTTTGGCTTCAGTCTGTAACTTTCTATAACTTTGTAAATGTTTGTACAACTTCCACATTTGGATCTTCCAGGTGTGGCTGCTGGAAATGAACTGTAACCCTGCCCTGCACACCAACTGCGAGGTATTGAAAGACGTCATCCCCTGTGTCGTCAGTGAGACTCTTGGTAAGCTGCTCATATCTGGACTTGACTTCTGAAAATAGATGTGCATTTGTAATATGCTGGTATTACAGAGGGCGGCATAATCAAATGATGGATCTGCTTTAAAGAACAGTCAAAAATTGAAACTGTACTTTCACACAAAACCTGTAGAAAAACATAGTATTGATGTCTCATACCCGCAACAAGTTGAAACTGCTCTTAGGGCACATACCAGTCTAATATGTCCAGGAACTGATTATCATCAGCCTTCTGTAAACTTGAATCAACCTTCAGCCAGCACTATAGGAGCTGGAACTTATTTTCTGCAGTATGCACCTGCCATTGTCCAATAGCTTGCCTACTGCGTGCTAAAGTACCGCCTCTCAGTTATGCCTATGTACAGTTTGGCAGACAGGAGATCAGGAGCAGGAAGACAAAGAGGACATTAAAAGGAACCTGTCACCTCCTTTTTAGTCTATAAGCTGCAGCCACCGCCTTTAGGGGCTTATCTACAGCATTCTGGAATGCTATAGAGAAAACCCCGATGTTACCGGTGCAGTCCGGGTCCGATCGGCGTCGCGGTCCAGGTCCATCACCTCCCATCTTCTAGCGATCACGTCATCCTCCTTGCTTCTGTAGCGCTCCTGTGCAGGCGTATTGATCTGCCCTGTTGAGGGCAGAGCAAAGTACTGCAGTGTGCAGGCGCCGGGAAAGGTCAGAGAGGACCGGCACCTGCGCACTGCAGTACTTTGCTCTGCCCTCACCAGGGCAGATCAATACGCCTGTGCAGGAGCCGCAACAGGAAGCAAGGAAGAGGACATCATCGCTAGAGGATGGGAGGTGCCAGACCCGGACCTGCGACGCCTATTGGGCCTGACAGCACCGGACCGCCCCCCACAGGTGAGTATAATTTAACTTGTTTTTCTTCTCTTTCAGGTTACATTGGGGACTTATCTACAGCATTACAGAATGCTGGAGATAAGCCCCTAAAGTCAGTGGCCAAAGCTTATATCCGAAAAATGGGGTGACAGATTCCCTTTAAGGTAATACAAAAGGGAGTCAGCTAGGGGACAGCACTTTGTAGTGATATTTTTGGTGGTAAGACAACATGATTTATGAATACAGTGATTAGGAGATTGTCCATTTATTACAATATCTACCATATGCTCTGAGATTTTAGACCTAAGATTGCTTTTAACTTCACTTACTTTTTTTTAGCCCTGCTTCACAGAATGTTCTCCTATTTATCTTTTACAGACTTGGCCCTTGAAATCTTCAACAAAAGCATTAAAGGCCATCGCATATTACCCCTGAATACTCAGAGCAAGTTCATACTATTATATAACGGAGATACAAATGAGCAGACCATAAAATTTAGCTGGCCCAGGAGCAGCAGTCCGGTGAAGACACAGAAGTCCGTGCCAACAGAAAACCTTAATAGACCAGTGAAACAACTCGAAAAGCCTCAAAGACCATTCAAAGCCTCCACAGAGAACAGTAACCACATTATAACTAAAAGAGCCATCTCGAGGTCTCCACAGAGGGCAACGTTGGCGATGACTCCCGTTAACATGACTGGACTTTACGATAACTTAACTCTTTATACAAGAAGCCATAAAAACAAGCATGAAAGACCCTCAAATAACTGTGTAACAGAGGAGAGCCAAAAAAGAGGAAGAACTGAACAACAGACCACGATAGGCAAGATATCCTTTACATGTCCACAAAGGTTTCGAGTCATCGGCAGAAAAACTCCCCAATATATGAAGAGGAGCACACCAGAAGTAAGGATAACCATCAGCACCATCATCAGCCAAGGACAGAAACCTCAATGTTCCAGTGCAGGTTCCCGTCAGGAGCATGATGATACCAGGGGATCAATGGTCTAGAAGATACTAATAGCAGTGACCAGATAACCTTAGAATCCTTGAAGAACTAAATAAAAAAATGCAATAAAATCAGTGTGAATTAGGGGAAATGCTTTTCAAATTTTGTTAAAAGGAACACTAAAAATAAAAAAAAAATTATCCTCCTTGTCTTTGATGCCAATTTTGTTTCATATAACAGTTAATCGGAATCTGTCAGCATGCTTTTGCTGCCCCATCTAAGAGCAGCATGATGTAGGGGCAGAGACACTGATTCCAGCAATGTGTCACTTATTGGGCTGCTTGCTGCAGTTTTGATAAAATCACTAGTTTAACTGTGCAGATTTGCCAGTCCTCTCAATGTTGAGCTCTGAATGCTGATCCCACACCACTGATTGGCAGCTTTCTGTGTGCTGTGCATAAACTGCCAAACAGTGGTGAGGGCGGGTTACAGAGCTGAGGAATATGGAGGTCTACATTGCAGCAGGTTTACCAGTCTTAGGGTAGAACTGATAGACCTTGTGATGAGCCGACTTGCTGACTCCAATATTTGGCCTAGACGTCCACCTCTTGGCTTCTGAATGGATGGACGAACTTCATTTTGCATTCTTCCAGCTGTCATGGCGCTGACATGTTGTAGTTTGGCAATTTTCTTGGCTGATGAGCTGGATGATGCCGTTTCTCTTTTTTTGGGAAATCTTCTTCATGACTGCTCCTCTTTTCAAACCAGTGACTTTTCGCTTGGGAATAAATCTAATAATAGATTGAACTATTAGGGGATGTGAGAACAGGTTGTATTTTGTAGTATATAGGAAGAAAATGATTTCTCCACCTCCAGGAGCAAAACAGTAACAATGCAGTGACATGACAAGAACTAATCATATGCTAAATAGTTACAAGGCAATTTTATGTATGAGATAGCCAAGATGATTGCCTATAAAATGATGGCATAAAGGATCAGACACCGCACTCTAAGAGGATGATTATGATGCTGAAAAATTCACGTTTTATTAACAAATTAGGCAACATTTAAGGACAGAAATAAAGCGATAAATAACGTTTCGGCCCAACCTGAGCCTTTGTCAAATAACGCTGTGGGAACAAAAATAAGTGTAAATAACATAATTTATGACTATGGTCATGTCAATCAACATAATAAAAGGCTTAAGAAATGAAATCAAGAAAAACACAAAACTCCCAAGGTAAACCAAGGAAACAATAATATCACATATGTACAGATTTATATACAATATATTACGATCGTTGGTGTTAGATTTTAAAGCAAACATTGCTATAGAATAGCACAAATTAATGGAGCAAAAGAGTTCTCAAATATTGGAAAAGAGTTCACAAATATTGTAGATTATAGATTACCTTAGTGGTAGTCCAGTGCCGTGCACAGAGGTTAATAGAGGAGCAAGGACCAATATGGTATCCTAATATGGCTATAATAAGAAAGGATATTATCGGTGAAGAGACATAATATTGGTGAGATAGAGAACATAATGGATATAACAGTTACCTAATATATGGAGACATCAGTGTGGGGAGGATGATTCCCTAATGCCTGCAGCGCTATGAGGAACAACAGTCCTTGTAAGTTTAGAGGTATATAAAAAAAGCCTGAGAAAAAAGTTAGGAGGCTAAAGGAAGATACCTTAGTGTAGACCGCTGGTAGCGGCAGCGCTCCCGCGCCTTGCCCTGCTTGTATGCGCTGATACAATGTGCGGTTTCCATTCCTTATAATGCCCTGACCGGAAGTGAGCGCTCAAACCGGAAGTGACGTTACGTCACCAAGTATGTGTAGTGCGCAGGCGCTGGATTGAGCTAAGGAGACTGGTGAATGCAAAGACGATGGGATGTATAGCGCATGCGTCGTTGATACTAAATGGCTAGTACTGATGTCACAACTTAGTGGGTGTATATAACGCAGGAGTCCGGCAGCGCTTAAAGGGCCAGTAGGCAAGTTATTAGTATACAGAAAAAAATGTGTAAAGTTATAATAATTGCTAGCATAATACTGTAAGGTAAAGAAGGAAGTTGTTGTTAATAGGAAATAAAACCTAATACATATAATAAATTTAAACAGGCACTGAACTAAAAGGAGACCAGAGATGATAAAACAAAGGGTAGATAGATAAGGTTAATATTGACTATATTTGATATTTTGCAACCAATAGGCAGACAGATAAGACCAAGGGGTTTAGGTATATAACTCACCTTGGGTCAGAGTGTGTTAGCGGGTCTGAAAGTAACAAACATGAATTAATGATATATTGATATGTCCAGTCAATCTCTCTATTTAGGCCTTTAGGGGCCAGTGTGTCTAATTTAAAGATCCAATACGTTTCACGAGACTTTAATAAACCAATATGATTGCCACCCCTTCTGGGGCGGGGACATGCTCTATAATTTGATGCCTGAGTTGTGCCACAGTGTGTTTCATCTTGGAGAAGTGCTCAGGTAGAGGTAGCCAATTCTTTCCACATCTAATGGTGGATTTATGACTCGCTATTCTATCCTTTATATGCTGTGTAGTTTCCCCTACATATAGTAATCCGCATGGACATTTGATTACATATATAACAAAGTTGGAATTACACGTGAAGAAGCCTCGGATAGGATATGTTTTACCAGTCCTGGGATGGGTAATACTGTCAGATTTAATTATATTAGAGCAAGATGCACAACTCAGACAGGGAAAGTACCGTTCCTCTTTGGTGCAAGAAGAGTTTGCGTAGTAGGAGGATGTGTACTCCCTATATCGGCTCGTACCAATTTGTCTTTGAGATTAGGTGATCTCTTTGTACACATTAAGGTAGGTTCCTTGAAGGATTCGATATTCGGATAAGAGCGAGTCAAAATAGGCCAATGTCTTCTAATGACAGAATAGACTTTGGGCATTAGCGCTGCAGGCATTAGGGAATCATCCTCCCCACACTGATGTCTCCATATATTAGGTAACTGTTATATCCATTATGTTCTCTATCTCACCAATATTATGTCTCTTCACCGATAATATCCTTTCTTATTATAGCCATATTAGGATACCATATTGGTCCTTGCTCCTCTATTAACCTCTGTGCACGGCACTGGACTACCACTAAGGTAATCTATAATCTACAATATTTGTGAACTCTTTTCCAATATTTGAGAACTTTTTTGCTCCATTAATTTGTGCTATTCTATAGCAATGTTTGCTTTAAAATCTAACACCAACGATCGTAATATATTGTATATAAATCTGTACATATGTGATATTATTGTTTCCTTGGTTTACCTTGGGAGTTTTGTGTTTTTCTTGATTTCATTTCTTAAGCCTTTTATTATGTTGATGGACATGACCATAGTCATAAATTATGTTATTTACACTTATTTTTGTTCCCACAGCGTTATTTGACAAAGGCTCAGGTTGGGCCGAAACGTTATTTATCGCTTTATTTCTGTCCTTAAATGTTGCCTAATTTGTTAATAAAACGTGAATTTTTCAGCATCATAATCATCCTCTTAGAGTGTGGTGTCTGATCCTTTATGTTGTAAGGACCATTGGTCTATTACACCTGCACCTTACTTTATTAACGGTTGAGTGCACGCCTTTATCTATCTCATATAAAATGATGGTAGTCTTATGTTCGAAGCAGCAGTGGATTGTGAGATATGGTGAGAAAAAAACACGCAGATGAACACTGCCTAATTGAATAACATTGTTGCTAGTGCAATGCAATTTTTTTTTCTCACATTGCTCTCACCGATTTTATACGCAGATCTAAACCCTTATAGTGATAATCTCCTGCTGACAAACTTTGCTTTTATTTAAACTACAGCAAACAGCCCAGTAATGACACATCGCTGGAATCAGGGTCTCTGTCTCTACATTGTGCTGCTCTCAGATTAGGTGTAAATATCTGATGACAGATTCCCTTCAAAACTAACAATATATGAAAAATGTCTCTGTGTTTCTCAGGATCTCAGCCATTTCACCTCCTTCTCCTCCTCGCTGTCCAGTATCAGACTGTAAGACAACTAGCTGCAGCAGAAGCCTCTCCCCACTGTCTTGTTTGCAAAAAAATCATTAACACAAACACCCATGATTATTGTTGCAATTTGACATAGAATTGTTTAGTAGGAGTTAAATCCCTGTGTTTTCAGAAGGATTTTTACTATTCTGACTGTTTCAGGATCAAGGACAAACAGTGAGGACAACTATATTCCTTTTTTAATCAAAACACTCATTTCTAAGTTTTATGGCCCTCTAATTTACCTTTGAGTGCTCACAACCTTTTTGTGTAAATATATTTTATTTTTCGATTTTATGTGATACTTTTAGGTTTCCATATTTTTTGTGATGAAATCTTCTTGTGTTTCAGTTAATGTTTATCATCTCGTGGCCTTTTTTTTTTTACAAATATTAAAAGGATTACATGGTATTAGAAAAAAAGTAACCCCTCTCTTGTCCATGGGTTGTGTTCCTATATATCTGTGCTGTATTACCAGTACAAAGACAAAAGTGCCACAATTTCTGGAAATAAAATCTGACCTATTTTGTTTAAATTTTGCTTCTCTGAGTTCCAGATGGTGCATTGGGTAAATGGGTAATATCAATTTAGCCAATATCTATCTTGTTATAAAATATAAAATATATATCTTGTTATAAAACATGTATATTTTATATACTCATATATTAAAATACTTACATACAGTAGAAGACTTGTGATAGCAGTTAAAATGCTACTGTTTCTTGAGTTTATGATGCCTGATTTTGAATTAAAAATGCAATGCAATAATACTATTGTTTCCTAATATGGTTCACAATGATAAGAATCTAGAAATAAGCAAAAAGATTCACAAGACCCTTGTCCGTCATGCAAGATGGTGCTCCATTGCAGCTTGACCAGAAAGCGTGAACTTCCTCACCCGGCAATCAAATGCCGGCATCCTGTGTGACTCTTCTGAATACAAGAATTCAAGCCCCCCATAACACCTGTGTGACTCTTTTGATTACTAGCCCCCCCATGACGTGATGCTTAGGGTCCTTTAAAATCTCGACTTGACTTTATGTTGTAGAAACCCCAGAAGGCAATATGGCTGGCACTCCATTATGATGAGGTGCTTAGTGATAGGATTGGACATAAAAACCAGGCATGAATAATTACTCAGATCCCTAGGACTTTATTTTTTTTAGCAGGAACTAATTACATGTTGTGGACACACGTGGAGGGTCAGCGGGTGTTTTAGTCCTCTGGCCTGAGACAGCATTGTCCAAGGCTCATCCCATTGAACGCCAGCTCTCCTTTTTACCGTGGGCTTAATATTAATCAGACAACACATGGTAAGGCTAAAACTGTGTGACAATACTTTATTAAACCACCAAACAGACAATAACATATAGAACAGTCCCAGCAAAATACCCAAGTTGGTGCAACATTACAGAGTCTCACCTTTACTCTGACTTGCCGTGATTAGAGCTGCTTCTACTCTTGGGCTTACAGTGCCGACTAACCCCACCAATGGCACCCTGCTTTTGGCGGGTACCCACTGAAAGAAGGTAGCCACAACCTTTAAAAGATGACAGTCCATTGAGGTACATGGTCAGGCGAGTAGATGGTCTTAACCTAGCTTCTCCGAACGTCTCCATGTAGTCAGGTGATCAGATGGTCCCAACCTGAATTATCCAAACGTATCCATAGGGTCACAATTCTAGCTTCCCCAAACATATCCATGGGTTCCAGGTGACCGGAGGGTCACAACCTGGATTCTCTGTATATCTCCATGGAGCCAGGTGACTGGATGGTCCCAACGTAGCTTCTCCAAAGTTATCCATGAGAGTCAGGTAACTGTTCAGTCCCAACCTGGCTTCCCCAAACGTCTCCATGGGGGTTTGATGACTGGAGTATTACCATCCAAGCTTCCCAAAGCGTATCCATGGGTTCAGTGACCTTCAATGGAGTAGATCTGTGTTCTTCCAGCTGAGGCCATGGTCCCCTAATATGACATCATCTAGAAAGTCAAATCTGTGTCCCTGTTGTTGGAGCCATGTTGTCCTTGCAGTTGCTTTGGCAAGTCATCCCTAATACAGAGGCATATCCCCTTTATTTAGTTCACAACTGTCCTTTAAGCCATCATCCACAGATCAAGAGGAAAGTGTAATGAAATTAACTTGCATTATTTGAGTATTTAATCAATTTGCATAATTCAACCTTCCCTGTTTTGCAGGTCAATAAACTAGCTGGCCTGGTACAATGTGTAATCAACATATTAACATCTATTGTTCAATTACCCTATGTCCCTGTCCCTCAAAGATAGCAGACAATAAGTTACAACAAACATCAGCTCAAGTGTCAACATTCAGGCAATAATCTTTGTCTCCTAGCCTACTGAAAATAGATGTCACGATCCATATTTGGATCTATAGCAGATCTGGCTTCTCACATTAAAACTTTTTTCTTTCAGGCCATCGGGGTTAATGTCAGTTTTTTCTCGCTGGCCTGCTGGTGTATTGCATTGCTGCTAGGTCAGCTGATGTGGGTGGTGACCACTCCCACCATCCTTAAAAGGTCACCTGATGCATCAGCTGACTCTTGGTTATACAGGTCCTTGTGGAGACCAGCTGAACTGGAGACAGGAGTTTTCTGGTGCAGTGGTGCAGTGGTGCTTCAGCTGAATACTGTGATCTGGTGCCTTACTCTGCTGTGCGGTGCATTGCAGCAGAGAAATCTAAGTGTTGTATTTTTGTTCCCATTCCCTGTGGTGTCTGTCTTGTCTTTCCTTTGTGTTTTATTAGTGCAGTGGTGTGACTAGTGCTCTCATCGGCCAGCTCCCTACCTAGGGATTAGAGCAGGGCAAGTGAGGATTTTAGGTATCCTGCTCGGCGATGGGGTTAAAGAACCCATATAGGGATGATAGGGAGATCAGGGCACATCCTTAGGTGAGTGCAGAAGGTGTCTATTCCCCATTCCCTATCGACAGGTCCTACCGCTGTTATTGTGTCCCTGGTGTTCCCTTGTGTGTTTTGCCGTTTGGTGACCTACCAACCATTGGGTCGTGTCATGCTAGGACAGTCACTTTGTGACAATAGATGTCTGGATAATTAAGATTAAATGCTGTGTCATCACATTGGTCCCCCATCTTAATTAGCCAGACGTAATAGGTTTCCAATCCTCCTTCTCCACCTATCGCGGACAGTCCATCAGTATGTCTTTAAGCGCAGGCACGAATGTAAGAGGTCTCACCTTCGTGAGAACAAAACGTATCATCCAATTTCCTCAAAGCATATTCCATGTCTTCCTTGCGAATAAACTTCACAATCCCATGCCATCTTTGTGAATATCAGCATAACAGACATCTCCAGCTTCTCTCATATGGTCTTTCAGATTCTGCAAACTTACAGATGGGGAAAGCTCTGAAAGAACTCTGTATTCACTTCATCGGGAAGAAGTTCATTCTTCCAGCGGGGTGCTCCCTATCCACCCCTGGTCTCTGGTTTGACCTGGGAAACTCCTTACGTAAGTGATGAGAACCGACTCATATCCATTGTGTCCACACATGGTGTCCTCCCCATTCCGTGCTTCCTGGATTAAATCAGATCGAATATCGTTGGCCTGGTATTCAATTCGCAGAAGCTGTCAGAGCTCCTGTAGTTGCCGTTTCTTGTGGTTATACATCCACTCTGATCCTCTTCCCAAGCTGAAGCTGGATGGGTTGGACATACTGGCATCCAAAACATGCTGTGCATGCCTCATCAATGGTCTGTTGGGTCTATCTATATGCCTCCCTGGTTGTAGAGCACAGGACAGTGTCTATGAACACCAGTCCCTTGCAGCTTCCCCAGATCCACTGGTCTGAGTAGTATCCCTCTGTGTTATGTTACGGTAGCTGAGGAGTGCAGGTAAAAAAGGAAATACACCAGAGCAGTTGGAATCTATGAGATTGCAGTACCCTGACTAACCACCGCAACTAGAGGCAGCCGTGGAGCGTTCCTACGTTGGTCCTAGACGCCTCGTCACAGCCTGAGAAACTAACTACACCTAAAGATAGAAATAGGAAAGCTATCTGCCCCGGAGCAGAACCCCAAAGATAATAGAAAGCCCCCAAACATGTAATGGCGGTTAGACAAGAGGAAATACTGACACAGAAAGAAAATAGTATGAGCAAACGCTGGGGCCCAAACTATCTAAATAGAAAAGGATAGGAAGGGTACTTACTGCAATCTCAGAAATCCCTGAAAAAACACCAACTCTACTAATTTCAAAATCACCTGAGATCACACGACCTCTACCACCTAAATTAGTTCTCTGGTGTAACAAAAACAAAACAGCAGCCACTGAAAAAAAAACTGGAAAAAGCAAAAGTACAAAACACAGTGGCTGGACTAAACTGAGAGGGCAAAAGCCCCCGGAGGGGACCCTGAAGGCCCCCACAGAAGTGCAGGACAAAATGCAAAAATATAGCAAAAACACAAAATAAGAAATTGTCTAATCTGATAGCAGGAGATGCAGACACGACACAGCAGGCTACAAGGGAAACTGGAAAGAAGGATTCAGACCAGAACAATTGATCACCGGCAACCCTGATGGGAAAATGACTCCCTTATATAAGACCAATCAGTAACACCTGATTCCCAGTCCTCACAATCCTCACTAGTACCGCTTGTAACCACCAGAGGGAGCCTCTGCTCAGAACTCATCTCAAACCCATTCACAACAGTACCCCCCCTTGAGGAGGGGTCACCGAACCCTCATTTGAGCAACCAGGTCGGTCAGGATGAGTTCTATGATACGCATGGATAAGTCTCCTAGCATGGATGTCCGAAGCAAACACCCAAGAATTGTCTTCCTGACCATAACCTCTCCATTTAACCAAATACTGGAGTCTTCGTCTAGAAAAACGAGAATCCAATATTTTCTCAACCACATACTCCAGATTGCCCTCAACCAAAACAGGGTCAGGAGGCACAGCAGCAGGAACCACTGGCTCAACAAACCTCTTCAACAAGGACTTGTGGAACACGTTATGGATCTTAAATGTCCCTGGAAGAAGCAAACGAAAAGAAACAGGATTAATAATCTCCATGATCTTATAAGGTCCAATGAACCTAGGCTTAAATTTAGGAGATGCTACTCTCATAGGAATATTCTTTGAGGACAACCAGACCAAGTCCCCCACTTTAAACCGAGGACCATCAGTCCTATGCGGTTAGCAAACCGCTGGGCCTTCTCCTGAGAGAGGGACAACCCTCTCCACTACTGGTCCCAAATCTGCCTGCATACGCTCAACAACAGAGTAAAAACACCTGGACAGACAGAAGCCTCCGTTTCCTGAAGAAAATCGAGGGTGAAACCAGAATTACAGAAAAACGGAGACATCAAAGTGGCGAGCTAGCCCTTTATTTAAGAGCAAACTCAGCCAAAGGAAAAAGAGACCCAGTCATCCTGATCAGCAGACACAAAGCATCTTAGATAAGTCTCCAATGTCGGTTTGTTCTTCAGTTTGACCATTGGTCTGGGGGATGAAATGCCGAGGAGAAAGACAATTGAACACCAGTTTAGAAAAAAAAAGTCCTCCAAAATCTGGAAAAAACTGGATCCTCTGTCAGACACAATTTTCTCAGGATGCCGTGTAAATGAACCCGTGCTGAAGGAACAACGGCCCCAAATTTCAGAGGAGGAAGGCAAACTTAGGTAATTGGCACAAGATGTATCATTTTGGAAAACCTATCAAAATTCCCCCAGAGGGGTGGTCATTCTCTGAGAAACAGAAGATGGGGAATGAAATCCATAGAGATATGGGTCCATGGTCTCTTGGGCACAGCAATGGCATCAAACAAACCACTGAGCGAGAGCAAGGCTTGGAGCGAGAGCAAGTCCCCAGGACTGCACAAATTCCTGACATCCGGGGGACAAGGTAGGCCACCAAAAAGGACCGACTAACCAAGTCTCTGGTACCAAAAATTCAGGTGCCCAGCAATGCGGACAATGAATCTCAGACATCACATCTTTTTCCATTGGTGGGCCCAAACAATTTTCAAAGGGCAGCGCTCGGGCCTATCCTCCTGCACCTCCAGAGCAAGTCTCAAATTGGGCGAGATGGCGGAAAAAAACTACACCCTCCTTAAAAATAACAGAGGGATCAGAAGTCAGGGAGTCCGAAAGGAAACTCCTCGAGAGGGCTCAGCCTTAACATTCTTAAGTGCCAGGAGAAAGGAAACCCCCAAAATTTAAACGTGTGAAAAACAAGGCCCACCGGCCTGTCTAGGATTGTGCGCTTGGCAGATTCCAGATAGCCAGAATCTTTGGTCCGTAAGGGCCACCACCTGTGTTTGGCCCTCCACCCAAGTCTTCACTCTTCAAAAGCCCTTCATGGCCAATAACTCCCGTTTCCACGTCATAATTGTTCAGTAGGAGAAAATTTTCGAGAGAAAAAGGCACAAGGGGGTTCTTTTAGAGGTCTCTGGTCTTTTTGGGACAAAACGGCACCTGCCCAATTTCAGAGGCATCAACCTCCACCTGAAATGGCAGAGAAACATCGGGTTGCCGTAGAAACAGGAGCGAAGTGAATCTCTGCTTAAGTTCCTGAAGCAGAGACTGCCTCAGGGGCCAATTCCCAAACTTCGAACCCTTTCTGGTCAAATAGTTAATGGTTTAACAATAACCAGAAATTTTCCAAATAAATTTACGATAAAATTTGGAAAACCCAAAAATCTCTGAAGACCTTTAATGAAGTAGGTTGGACCCAAATCACAGATGGCCTGAACCTGACGGGTCCATTTCAATAAAGATGGGGACAAAATGAATCCCAGAAATGAGATCTTCTGTACGAAAAAAAGACACTTTGTCCCTCAATACAGAGATTCTCTCTCAAAATCGGGAAAAGTTCGAACATGTTTCACCATGGGTCCCCGTCATTAGAAAATCAAGAATCATCCAAATAAACAATCAGAAATTGTCCACAAATCCTGAAAATGTCATTCATGAAGGACTGGAAGGGAAGGAGCATTAGTGAGCCCCCAAAAAAGGGATCACAAGGTACTCAAAATGCCCTTCGGGGTGTTAAATGCCGTCTTTCATTCATCCCCGTGCTTAATGCGAATAAGGTTATACGCCCCCTGAGGTCAAGCTTGGTAAACCAAGTAGCGTTTTTCACCCTGGAAAACAGGTCAGAAATCAAGGGTAACGGGTATTGATATTTAAAAGTAATATTGTTCAAGAGACGAAATCAATACACGGCCTTAATGAACCATCTTTTTTAAAACCCCCCTTATCACCTAGTAGAAAACGGGGGTTTTAAATTTTCACCCCAAAAAGGGGTTTTGAAAGTTTTCCCCCTTTTAAAAGGGAAAAGACTTCTTTTGGGGTAAAAAAGGGGAAACCCCCCAATTTTTTTAAAAAAACATAATCCATCGGGTTTTAAAAAGCTGTCCAAAAACAACAAACCTTTTACAGAAAAAAGGGCAGGAGCATATCAGAGTGACAGTTAAAAAAATTAGTCTGACCTACCCCCCAAACGACCCCTGCAAAATGCCCCTTTCCCCCCTTGGGGGAGACTGAAATAAAAAGAGGGGGAAACACCACAGTAGAAAAATAACCCATTGCGCTTTCGAAAAAATCAGGGGCGCTGGCCCCAGACACCAACCCCCATCACATGCAGGGGCCCCCAGCAGTGGCTCACAAAAAAACCCCCCAAAATCCCGCATCTTCTCCGCTCACGAAAAATCGGGAAATTTTTTAATGCTAAGGGGCCCTGGGGAAACATTGAGAAAAAAGGGGGCGGGGAAACCCCCCCTTAAAAAAATTTTCCCTTTTCATTACCCCCACAGACCCTTCCAAAAAAAAGGGAAAAACTCGTCCTTTCCCCTTTTGGGCAGGGCTGCCCCACCTAGGGGAAACTCTGACAGTAAAAAACCCCCGCCCCAACCCGCCCATTTAATCCCAAAAAAAGGTTTTTTTAGCTTTTCCCCGTACATTTGGCTCATCGCAATAACCCCAAAGCCTAAAAAAAAAGTTTTAAAACATAAAAAAAGGGGCCCCCCGGTTTCAGGGAAAAACCCCAACCCCGAGGACCCCCCGCGAGGAGAGAAAAAGGGTAATTTGAACCTGCTGCGGGGGGTTTTTCCCGAGGACTTAGTTTTTTAAAGGAAAAAAAAAAATTTTAAAATTTTATTTTAAAAATTTTGAAACTTAGTTTTGATCCCCCTAAAAAAAAATGGGGGATGGGGATCCT
Source organism: Oophaga sylvatica (assembly GCA_033576555.1). Lineage (NCBI taxonomy): Eukaryota > Metazoa > Chordata > Amphibia > Anura > Dendrobatidae > Oophaga > Oophaga sylvatica. Next base: position 364,830,681 of record JARQOD010000003.1, read on the forward strand.
GGGGGTTCCCCCAAAAAAAGGGAACCCAACCCCAAAATATGCAAAAAAATTTCCCCCAAAAACCCCAGTGGCAAGCGATCCAAACGGCCAGAAAACCCGGGGGAAAAACCCCCTTGGGAGAAAAAAACCCCCCCCCGCCCCCAAAAGTTTTCAGGGGGGGAAAAAAAAAAAAAATGCAACAAACAAAAAAAAACCCTAAAATTTTTTTTCCCTTTAAAATTTTTTTTCCCCCTTTTGTGATTTTCCATAAAATTTTTATGGCCGGTGATAATGTTTTTTTTTTTATGAGATTGCAGTACCCGGACAAACCCAAAACCCCAACTAAGAAAACCGTGGGAGCTTCCCCACTTTGGGGGTTAAAAACGCCTCGTCACACCCCCGAGAAACTAACTACACCAAAAAATAAAAAAAGGAAAGCTACCCCCCCGGGGGCCCCGAACCCCAAAGATAATAAAAAAAGCCCCCAAACATGAAAAAGGGGGTTAGACAAGGGGAAAATTTTTTGCACAGAAAGAAAATAATTTGACCCCAAAAGCGGGGGCCCCAAAAAAATATCTAAATAGAAAAGGAGGGAAAAAGGGGACTTTTTTGAAAAACTCAAAAAAACCCTGAAAAAACCCAACTCTACAAATTTTTTAAAATCCCCCAGATAAAAAAGGGACCTCTACCACCAAAATTGTTCTCGGGGGAAACCCCAAAAAAAACAGCAACCATGAAAAAAAACTGGAAAAAGCAAAAAAAAAACACAGGGTGGACTAAAATGAGAGGGCAAAAACCCCCCCGGGGGGGAAAACCCCCAAAGGCCCCCCCCGAAGGGCAGAACAAAATGCAAAAAAAAAAGCAAAAAAAAAAATAAGAAAAATTTTTAATCTGAAAAACAGGGGATTGTCCCCCCGGGGCCCCTTTTTATATGTGTCATGTCATAAACTATTTTTTAAAAAAACAACACTCCCCCACAACATATAGTTTTTTAAAAAATTTTTCATGTTAAATATAAATAATTTTTTTGAAAAAAGATATCCCGGGTTAATCGGTTTTCTTTAGGACTTGATACACTGTCAAGGAAAGAGGGGGACCCGGGGGGAACCGGGCCCTAAAAATGGGTCCTAACAAAAAACCCCCAAAACCTTTTGGGGGGAGGGGGAAGGGGTTTTTTAACCAAGTCTCCAGCCAAAAACCCCTCTCCCTCAGTTCCCCAAAAACCCGTAAAAATCCAAAAAAGGTTTCCCCCAAATTTTTAAACCCCAAAGGGGATTTGGGGTGATCTCTGACCCCCAAAAAAACAATTTTAAAAAACAGACAGGGCTGGAGAAAAAAACAGACTTCTTTCACACTCAAAAAACAGAAGGAAAAAAAATGAACTGGGTTTTTTAAAATCTAAGCAAGGTGAGCTTTAAAAAAAAAAACTAAAAGGGGGTCTTTACTTAAGGGCTATACAATACAATTCCAAAAATTGGGGTTTCCCCCAAGAATTTCCCCTGGCAAACTCCCAAAAAAAAGACAACCAAAAGGGGGTTTTAAAAGGGGAAAAAAATCAACAAATAAAATTAAAAATTTTTGCCGGGGGGAAAACTGAACCCCCCCCCGAAATGAGCAAAACAGAATTTTTAAAAACCCCCCCCTGCCAAACACAAAGAAAAACAAATCAGCTGTGAGAAAAAAGAATGTTTCAAAAACCGGGGGCGATCTTTGTGGCGATGGGGGCCCCTACGTAACCCCCCCCCCTTTTAAAAAGGGGGCCCCCCGGGCCCTCAGGGCCCAGGTTTTTTCCCGGGGGGGTTTTTTGGAAGGGCCGCACCAAACGATCTGGGGTTTTTAAAAACAGACGCAGGAACCCACGTCCCCTCCTCTGGAACCCCCAAAACCCCTTTCCCCAAAAAACCCAAAGTATGAAGGGGGGGGCGAAAATTTTTACGGTGATCAATGATCTTTACACTTGAAACCCAAAATTTTTAAATTTTTCCCCCCTGGAGGGGAGGTTTGAGGGAGGTTGACTGGTGGCCCCGAACCCCTTTTAAATTAAAATTTTTTTGGAAAAAAAAATTTTAATTTTAAAGTAGGAGGGAGGGGGGAGACAAAAAGCCACAGGTTTAAAAAAATTTTGGGAAAAAAAACCCCCCCGGGGCCCCCCGAAAAAAGGGGCCCAGCTTCCCCCAGGGGAAATTTTTTAAAAATTTTTATTCCTGGTAGAAAAACCCCCCCGTCGTTCCATTAAGAAAAAGGACCAAACCCCAACCCATCACCATACGTTTAAAACGGTTCCCATAGCAAAAAAGATTAAAATTTTTTACACCCCACCCCTTTAAAAAAATGACACGAAAACCCCCCTCCCAGGAAAACCCCCAAAAAGGGGCCCCCCCCTTGAATTACAAAACGGGGGAAAAGGGAAAAACCCCAAAAACCCCCCAAAAACGGGCGGGGGTTACCAGGGGAAAATTCCCCCCCTTTTTTTTAAAGGGGGCCCCAACCCCGGGGGCCCGAGGCAAAAAAAAAAAAATCCCCGGGTTTTTCTGAGACAAAACACCGAATTTTAAAAACCCAAAAACTTTTTTTTTTAGACGCTCTGTTGCCTTGGTTTTTCGGTTTAAAAAAACCGGGGGGAAAAAAAAAAAATTCACCCCCCCACGTAAAAAAAAAATCCCCCCCCAAAAATTTGGGGGGAACAAATGAGCCCCCCTTTTTTGCCCCCCACAAAAAAAGGGGGAACCCCCTGAAGTCTACAATCTCCCCAAAAAAAAACCCCTTTTCGCCAGAGTTTTAGATTGGGAGGGAGGAAAAGCAAGAAATGCCCATTTTTTTTAACCCCGTCAAAAAACCACCAGTATAAAAAGCCCCTTCCGGGGTGGGGAAAGGCCCCCTGATAAAAATCCATAAAAAAAATGAGCCCCTGGACGCCCCGGGAATTTCCCCAAGGGGGAAGGGGGGGCCCCCCAAAAGGAAAAGGGTATGGGGGGGCCCCTTTGAGCAAAAAAAAAAACCCCCCGGGGCCCCCAAAAAAATTTTAAAAAAAATTTTTTTTTAACGTTGGGCCCCCCCAAAACCCCGGGGAAAAAAAGGAAAAACAAAAATACCCTTTTTCTCCCTGGATCCCCCGCAAAAAGCAAATTATAAAGTGCTCAAAACCTTTTTTTCCCCCAAAAGATTTGGGACAAACATTTCCCCCTGGAGGCCCTTTTCAGGGGGTCCCCCTGACCCCTAACACCTCCCCTCAAGCTCAGAACATAAAAACCGACACACCCCCCCCCCCTGAAGGATGGAATGGGGGCACCCCTTTTTTCCCCGGCCCCCCGGGAAACTGCGAAAAAAGGGATCCTTAAAAAATTTTTTTTTTTTTTTGGGTCAGGGCGATAAGTGACAAAAAAATTTAAAAAATGGAAAAAAACCCCAAAGGCCCCCTCAGCTTGCCCTTTAAATTTTTAAAAAGCTTAGCAGATTCCAAATCAGCGGGTTTTTGTGATTTTTTAAAAAGACGGGGCCCGGGGGGGACCCCCCCCCCCCAAAAAGGGGGACGCCTTTTTTTCAAAACCCCAAATTAAGGGCCCCAAAAATTCCCTATTCCCCATATCAAAATTTCCCCTTTTGGCGGACAAAAATTTTTTAGAAAAAAAGGGCACGGTTTTCCATTTACCAGGGAGGGCCCCCGGGTTACAAAATTGCCCCCCCCCTACGTCAAAAAGCTTCCCCCCCCCAAAAAAAAGGGTGTGTTTTCACCCCGGTTGGATGAGAACGGGTGCCGAAGAAAAAAAATTTTTTTCAAAGAGGAAAAACCCCGGGAATTTTTTCCCCACCTTTTTGAAAAATCCTCCCTTTTCTTTTTAATGTCGGGAAAGGGGTTTTTGAAAACAGATGGAAATTAAAAAAAAAATTTCCCGGGTAGTAGTTAAAAAACCCCCCGAAAACGCGCGGTTTAAAAGGATCCCTGGCTATCCCATTAAAAGCATTTGCTCTCACCTTTTCGGGTCCATACAAAAACCGGAGGCTGCCCAAAAACCCCCAAAAATTTGAAGTTCCGTCGGCGAAAAACCTTTTCCAGTTTGGGTATAGTTTATTGTCTCGCAAGATCAAAAAACCCCCTGTCTCACATCCCCCTTTGGTGAGACCAAGATCTGGGGGTAAAAAATGTACCCAAAATACACCACAAAAAAGCCCCCAGATGACGAAAAAGGGTCTTAAAAAAAAAATGTTGGAAAAATGCGGGTGCGTAGTCAGCCAAAAGCAGGGAAAGGGTTTCCCAAAAATGTCCCCCGGGTTTTTAAACCCCCGTTTTCCATCCCCCCTCTTTTATCCAATCAGATTCCCCCCCCCCCGGGGATCCAATTTAAAAAACCCCTTTTGGCGCCAAAAATTTTTTGATTGAAGTTTTTCAGGAATCAGGGGGGGGATACGGTTTTTTCGAACAGTAATCTTTAAAAGGTTCGGGGAAAAAACCAAAAAAGGGGGGTTTGGGCCCCCCTCTTTTTTCTTCAAAAAAAACCCCCCCCGGCCCCCTGGGGAAGATAAAGGGGCTAATTGCCCTTTGGCCAAATTTCCGAAATAAATTTTTTATAGCCTCCCTTTCTCGGGCCCCAAAAAAGGGGGTTTTAAAACCCCACTTTAGGTAATTGGGCATCGGGGAAAAAAATTTTTAATTTAGAGCAGCAAAAAGCGTTTGAGGGGGCAACTTACACCCCCCCCCAGAGAAAAACACCCCCCAAATTTTCCCCAAAAAAAGGGGGCAAATCTGGGCCCACCCCCTGATGACTGTGTTCAGGGTTTAAAAATTTTGAAAAAACCCCCCCCCTTGGCTTATTTTCTGGCTCCCCAATTAATCACGGGTTTTTATGTTTAAAAACCGGGGGGAAATCCCAACACAATAGGAGTAGGTAGCCCCCCAAACAAAAAAGAAAAAAGTTCCTAGTATTGCCCTACCGAAGGCCCAATGTTATAAACCCCCAAAAAAAACTCCCTTTGGGCCCCAAGGGCCCGGCGTCAATGGAAAAATTTGGATCGGTTTGCCAAATCACTAATGCTACCTTGACCCCGAGAAAAAGGCGTAAACCCCGTTTCCCCCGGACCCATATCAAGAAAAAACGAAAATCTCTCCATCTCGTACCAACCCCCCCCTCCATGGTACAAGGAACTGGAAGAACTGGGGAAAGAAATAAAACCCCCCCCCGGTTGCCCCAACCAAAAACCCCTGGTATTACATTTTCCCCGGCAAATTTTTCCCAAAACAAGGCACGGGATGGACACCCCCCAACAAAATGTCCTTTTTTCCCCCGCAAAAAAAACACCTTTAGTCCTGGGGGTTTCCCCCAATCCCCTCCAAAAAAAATTGAGTCCCCCCAAAACTGCTAGGCTCCTCCGAACAGAAAAGGGGGAAAACCTAAACCCAAAAAGGACTTTAGTTTAGGTGGGTAAAAAACGGGGGGGGGGGGGGGCCCCCTGCCCTTTTCCCCCCCGGACCCTTTCGGGGGGTTTACTAGGGCCAAGCAGCCTCCATGAGGGGGAAAAATTCTTTCGAGCCAAAACCCCTTTAATTTGTCAGAAAGCCCATGAAAAAAGGGGGCCCCCTAAGAGGGGTCATTCCACTGGTATTGTGGCCCATCTAGGAACTCAGAAGCAAATTCCTCCCGGACGATCTCCTGTGTATCTTACGTAATTTTTCTCAGCGGGGAGACCCGATCTGGGAAATTCTTTTACCAAACCCCCAGGAAAAAAAAAATCGATTACTGACTGTAGAGCCGGGGATCCCGGGGGAAGGGGAAAAAGGGCCCCCAGGATTGGGGCCCCCCCTTGTAGGAGCGAATAAAAATTTTCCCACTCTCTGCTCTTCCCCCCTGATGATCGGGCCGAACCCGAAAATACAATTTCATGTTTCCCCGGGAAAAGGTAAAAAATTTTTGTCTCCCACCAGGAACCCCCCCCGGGAGAGTTTTTTTTTGGTTTTCAAATTGGTTTGCTCCAGGGAGAAAAAAACTTTTGGACTTAATGCCCGCAGCCCATGGATAACCCCCGCAATGCAGAGCCGCTGGGCTACGGGGGCCCTGGAAAATGGGGGAAAAATTTTATGGGCCATGAATGTCACGCGGTCTTAGATTTGCGCGTGTCAGAAAAATATTTTTAAAAAAAAAACCCTATAAAAAATAGATTGCAACATCGATGTAAATATAGAATAGATTTCTGAACGATAAACCGTTAAAAACGGGGGTTAAAAACTTGGGGGCTTGATACCCCTTTACGGGGAAAAAGGGGGACCGGGGGGCTAACCTGCCCAAAAAGGGGGGCCCAAAAATCCCTCAATTGGGGTACTGAAAATGGAGAGGCCCAAAATCCCGCCAAAAACCCCCTTTTTTTATCACCCCCAACCCTGAATCAACCCCAAAAAGGGATTTGATTCCCACAAAGGAAAAAAGGGTTTCTCGAAATAACAAAATTTGGGAAAATCAGACAGACTGGAGAAAACACAGACTTGCTAAACTCAAACACAAAAACAAAAAGGTTTTGGGTATTAAACTTAAGGAAAAGGGAGCTTAAAAAAACAAGGAGCTCTTTAACTTAAGCTTTTCAATAAAACCTATCTGTGGTCTGTTAAAAAAATTCACTGCAACCCCCAACCAGACAAACCCGAGTTTTAAAAAGGAAAAACCCAAACAAAAAATTAATTTAAATTTAAACGGGAGAAAACGCCCCCCCCCCGAATTTAGCACAGACAGGGAAATTTAAACCCCCAACTGCCAAACACAAAAAAAAAGAAACTCGGGTGTGAGAAGTCAGAATGTGCAACCCCGACGATCTTGTGGGATGGGCACATGGGCAAGATGCAGACACGACACACAGGGGGAAAGGGGAAAAATGGGAAAAAAAAGGGGGCAGACCAGGGAAAAATTTTCCCGGCAACCCCCCGGGAAAATGACTCCCCCTTTTAAAAAGGACCCCAAATTTAACACCTGATTCCCCCCCCCCCAATTTTCCCCCTAGTACCGCTTGTAACCACAGAGGGGCCTTGCTCGAAAAAAAACTCAAAACCCTTCACAACACCTGCTGCCGCCAAAAAAGGACCGGGGGGGGGGCTGCTCTAGTCCCCCCGGCGAGACCCAATTTGGGCCCGGGGTAAACCCCGTGAATGCCTGCCTATTTTTTCCCGGATTAATACTAATTAGACAACACAGGGTAAGGGTTTAAAAAAAAATGGCAAAACCCTTTTTGAAAATAACAATCAGACAAAAACATAAGAACGTCAAAGCAAAAAACCCCCAAAAAAATCAAAAGTCTCATCCTTCCCCTGACCAACCCCGGGGGGAAACGTTTTTGTCTGGGGTT
>JARQOD010000003.1:364838082-364892399 GCA_033576555.1 Oophaga sylvatica
CCATCCAAGCTTCCCAAAGCATATCCATGGGTTCAGTGACCTTCAATGGAGTAGATCTGTGTTCTTCCAGCTGAGGCCATGGTCCCCTAATATGACATCATCTAGAAAGTCAAATCTGTGTCCCTGTTGTTGGAGCCATGTTGTCCTTGCAGATGCTTTGGCAAGTCATCCCTAATACAGAGGCATATCCCCTTTATTTAGTTCACAACTGTCCTTTAAGCCATCATCCACAGATCAAGAGGAAAGTGTAATGAAATTAACTTGCATTATTTGAGTATTTAATCAATTTGCATAATTCAACCTTCCCTGTTTTGCAGGTCAATAAACTAGCTGGCCTGGTACAATGTGTAATCAACATATTAACAAACATCTATTGTTCAATTACCCTATGTCCCTGTCCCTCAAAGATAGCAGACAATAAGTTACAACAAACATCAGCTCAAGTGTCAACATTCAGGCAATAATCTTTGTCTCCTAGCCTACTGAAAATAGATGTCACGATCCATATTTGGATCTATAGCAGATCTGGCTTCTCACATTAAAACTTTTTTCTTTCAGGCCATCGGGGGTTAATGTCAGTTTTTTCTCGCTGGCCTGCTGGTGTATTGCATTGCTGCTAGGTCAGCTGATGTGGGTGGTGACCACTCCCACCATCCTTAAAAGGTCACCTGATGCATCAGCTGACTCTTGGTTATACAGGTCCTTGTGGAGACCAGCTGAACTGGAGACAGGAGTTTTCTGGTGCAGTGGTGCAGTGGTGCTTCAGCTGAATACTGTGATCTGGTGCCTTACTCTGCTGTGCGGTGCATTGCAGCAGAGAAATCTAAGTGTTGTATTTTTGTTCCCCATTCCCTGTGGTGTCTGTCTTGTCTTTCCTTTGTGTTTTATTAGTGCAGTGGTGTGACTAGTGCTCTCATCGGCCAGCTCCCTACCTAGGGATTAGAGCAGGGCAAGTGAGGATTTTAGGTATCCTGCTCGGCGATGGGGTTAAAGAACCCATATAGGGATGATAGGGAGATCAGGGCACATCCTTAGGTGAGTGCAGAAGGTGTCCATTCCCCATTCCCTATCGACAGGTCCTACCGCTGTTATTGTGTCCCTGGTGTTCCCTTGTGTGTTTTGCCGTTTGGTGACCTACCAACCATTGGGTCGTGTCATGCTAGGACAGTCACTTCGTGACAATAGATGTCTGGATAATTAAGATTAAATGCTGTGTCATCACATTGGTCCCCCATCTTAATTAGCCAGACGTAATAGGTTTCCAATCCTCCTTCTCCACCTATCGCGGACAGTCCATCAGTATGTCTTTAAGCGCAGGCACGAATGTAAGAGGTCTCACCTTCGTGAGAACAAAAACGTATCATCCAATTTCCTCAAAGCATATTCCATGTCTTCCTTGCGAATAAACTTCACAATCCCCATGCCATCTTTGTGAATATCAGCATAACAGACATCTCCAGCTTCTCTCATATGGTCTTTCAGATTCTGCAAACTTACAGATGGGGAAAGCTCTGAAAGAACTCTGTATTCACTTCATCGGGAAGAAGTTCATTCTTCCAGCGGGGTGCTCCCTATCCACCCCCTGGTCTCTGGTTTGACCTGGGAAACTCCTTACGTAAGTGATGAGAACCGACTCATATCCATTGTGTCCACACATGGTGTCCTCCCCATTCCGTGCTTCCTGGATTAAATCCGATCGAATATCGTTGGCCTGGTATTCAATCCGCAGAAGCTGTCAGAGCTCCTGTAGTTGCCGTTTCTTGTGGTTATACATCCACTCTGATCCTCTTCCCAAGCTGAAGCTGGACGGGTTGGACATACTGGCATCCAAAACATGCTGTGCATGCCTCATCAATGGTCTGTTGGGTCTATCTATATGCCTCCCTGGTTGTAGAGCACAGGACAGTGTCTATGAACACCAGTCCCTTGCAGCTTCCCCAGATCCACTGGTCTGAGTAGTATCCCTCTGCTGCCGCCAAATGTGGAGACACAGGGGGGTCAGCAGTGCTCTAGTCCACTGGACTGAGACCGCATGGACCAGGGCTAATCCCAGTGAATGCCTGCTCTACTTTCTACCATGGGATTAATACTAATTAGACAACACAGGGTAAGGGTAAAACAGAATGGCAATACCTTATTGAACTAACAATCAGACAATAACATATAGAACAGTCAAAGCAAAATACCCAAAATGGTGCAAAAGTCTCATCCTTCCACTGACTCACCGGGATTAGAGCAGCTCCGAGTCTGGGGCTTCCAGGGTCGACTACCCCCATCAGTCGCACCCCGCTTTTGGCAGACACCCACAGAGAGGAGGTAACAAAAAGCTTAGGAAGCTGGCAGTCAATTGAGGCATGTAGTCAGTCACCTGGACGATACCCTGCTGGCTTCTCTGAACGTCTCCATCGAGCCAGGTGACTGGCTGGTCCCAATCTGGATTCTCTGAACGTATCCATGGGGGTCAGGTGACTGGATGGCCTCAACCTGGTTCCCCAAATGTCTCCATGTGGTCAGATAACCAGAGGGTTACAATTCTAGCTCCTCCTGCCTGCCCACATACCTCAATGGACTGTCAGCTTCCTAAGCTTGTCATTACCTCCTCTCTGAGGGTTGCCCGCCAAAAGCTAGGTGCCACTGGTGGGGGTAGTCAGCTCTGGAAGCCCTGGAGTTGTCTGTTTCATTTTGCACCATCTTGGGTATTTTGCTGGTATTTTTTATATGTTATTGTCTGTTTGGTGGTTCAATAAAGTATTGCCACTCTGTTTTACCCTTACCCTGTGTTGTCTGAGTAGTATTAAGCCCACAGTAAAAAGGAGAGTGGGCGTTCAGTGGTATGAGCCTGGCCCATATGATCTCAGGCCAGTGGACTAGAGCACCTGCTGACCCCGTGTCTCCAGACAACACTTTCTAAAATACATAAAAGGGAAGATATCCTCAGAAAATTACCTGTTGCATACATTAGTTTTTCTTAACATGTATTTTTTTAAACTTTTGGCAATGTTTTATTTTTCCATATTGCAACATTTAATAAAGTCGAAGTTAGAAATCTAGCAATTTTCCCATTGGCCACTGGGCTTTGATAAACTCAGCTTTCAGCAGGCTCCTTATCACAAGAGACAGAATTGTAATGCGCAAATAACATCTCACTATACAGACAGAATCCACCAGTCACAATAGGTGGTGATCTCACAGCTGACTCTGCTACTCTCCCTTCTCAAAGAGCTTTGTACACGCTCATTAGATGCTTCAATATAAAAGATAGGGTCAGAATCTGTTCATTGCTGCTAAGGTACCATACATGTGTTATTCCTGAAAGGACAGGAAGTTGGAAGCCCTAGTGGTCAGTGAGAAAATTGCAAGATTTCTCAATTTTATTGTGATATGGAAAAAAAAGGATTTTTCTGATGACACATTCCCTTTAGGGGGTTTATATCAAGGTTATGAAGTTATCACCTGTTCATAGGATGAGTGACAACAACTTGTTGATATCTGAATGCAGTGATCAGCTATCTCCAGAGTTACATATACAAATAAAGCAGAGTTGCGAATGCAGAGACTTTGCTCTTTTCAGGCTTTACCGTAGCAGGATAAAGTGCCTGGTAACAAGAAATAATTAAAATAGATTTTATTATTTGTAGAAATTAAAAGCAAATATATTTAAAAAGACAGGGGTGATGGAAACCTCCAAACAATCGGGAAGGACACAGTATTGAGAATTAGGAAATTGCCTGCCTGAAAAAAACAAATTCTCATCGCCACACAATAAGAGAAAAAGAATGGATCTACCTGTGGCCAAACACTTTTGCATCCCCGGTCATAGCATGTTGGACATGAAATTACTTGTACTGAAAGGTGATTTCACATCTCAGAGACACAGGAGAGTTTGCGAATACAAATTGATGGTGACCTTTGACACTCTCAATGCTGGAATGAACCTATCACATGGATTTATGGCCTATTACATCAATTAAGGAATTTGCTTCAAAGACCCTGTGAGAACATCATAAAACATTACCCGATCCCAATGAGAGGGCAATAAAACTTTCACACTCCTTATCTATGAACTGTTCCAATATTTATTGCCACAACTGTTCATCCCTCTCCCATAATGACAGTTCTGCTTCACGTCACTTGTCTCATCTATTGCATTTTTTCTGTGCTGTGTTGTGTATAAATATGTGATTCTTCAGATTTCGTATTAGTCTTTGCCTGATGAAGAGACCTGAGTAGTCTCGAAAGCTTGCAATTTGTTACCATCTTTTCAGTTAGCCATTAAAAGGTATCAACCACTGAGGACTCTCAATTCTAAATATTTTTCTATCTATTTGCTAACACAATACTAAGATATACATCTTGACTTCAGCAAAGCATTTGACAAAGTATCTCACACCATCCTTTTGAAACAATGACTAAGTATGGAGTGGACAAGGCAACTGTTAGGTGGAATGATAACTGGCTAAGGCCTCTTTCACACATCTGTTTTTCGCCGTCTGATCTAAAATGTAAAAAGACGGATCCGGCTTCTTTTGTGAAAAACTGATGCAACGGATCAGTTTTTTAGCTGGATCCACTGTGAACTTTTGAACCCGGAATATAACCTGGAAAATGCAGGTATTCATGTCCGGACCGAGGAGAGAGAGAGCTCGGTTTCCAGAATCCGGATCAGTCTTTTGCCGGATTGCACAAAAGACTGGTCCGGTACCATAGACTTGTATTGTTTGCGCCCGCCGGATGTGCTGCTTCAGGCGCTATCCGGCGGGTGCGGCAGAAAAAAAACGCTGCAGTGACCGTTTTGTCCGGCCGCCGGAATGTACATTTCTGACGGATCCGGAAAAAAAACGGACGCAGCGCAATGACATCCGGTGCGATCCGGCGCTAATGATAGTCAATCACAAAAAAACGCATACGGCGGTTTAAAAAACCGGATGTTTTTTTCAAAAAGCACCGGATCGCGCCTGACGGCAAAAAACGGATGTGTGAAAGAGGCCTTAGTGATTGGACCCAAAGAGTGGTTGTAAATGGCTGCACATCCAGTTGGAAGAATGTATCAAGTGGGGTACCACAGGGCTTTGTCCTGGGCCCTGTATTGTTCAACATCTTTATCAATGATTTAGATGAAGGAATTGAGAGTAAACTGATTAAATTTGATGATGACACAAAGTTAGGAGGAATAGCTAATACTAGAGAAGAGAGAGAGGATTCAAAAAGATATAAATAAACTGGAGCAGTGGGCAGCAACTAACAGAATGGTTTTTAACAGGGAAAAATGCAAAGTACTACATCTGGGCAATAAAAATGAAAAAGCATATACAGAATGGGAGGAATAGGGCAAAGCAACAGCACATGTGAAAAAACATGAGTCAACAGTGTGATGCAGCAGCAAAAAAGGCAAATACAATTCTAGGATGTATCAACAGAAGCATACAGTCTAGATCACGTGAAGTCATTATTGCCTTCTACTCTTCTTTGGTCAGACCTCATCTGGAATACTGTGTCCAGTTTTGGGCACCTCATTTAAAAAAAAAACATCAACACACTGGAGCAAGTTCAGAAAAGAGCGACCAGAATGGTGTCCGGTCTGCAAGCCATGTCCTTTGAGGAACGGTTACAGGATTTGGGAATGTTTAGCTTGCAAAAAAGAAGACTAAAAGGAGACTTAATAGCTATCTACAGATATCTAAAGGGCTGTCACATTGTAGAAGGATCATCTTTATTCTCATTTGCACAAGGAAAGACTAGAAGGAATGGAATGAAACTCAATGGGATGAATCACAGATTAGATATTAGAAAAAACTTTTTGACAGTTAGAGTGATCAATGAGTGGAACAGGCTGCCACGAGATGTGGTGAGTTCTCCTTCAATGGAAGTCTTCAAACAGCGGCTGGACAGACATCTGTCTGGGATGATTTAGTGAATCTTGCTTTGAGCAGGGAGTTGGACCAGATGACCCAGGAGGTCCCTTCCAACTCTACCATTCTATGATATCTTAATACAATCCCTTTAAATTAAAATTTGGTGGACATTGACAGGGTTGGACATACCATATGTGCAATACAGTATGTGCAGCTGCAAATGGGCTCAGTAGGTAAGGCGGCTCAGTGAAGTAGATGTAGGTTGGTGCAACACTGTGGAGAGGATGGGTAGGGTGGTAGACAGATGTAAGGAGGAAAAACGGGCTGCGGATACCTGCGTCATGCCGACTCAGGAACTGTCAAGGCTGCATTCAGTGTTGCCAGGGGGAAAGAATAGGGGACCAGACAGGTCCCATGACCCGGAGAGAGGGGGTGTGGCTAAGCCAGGCAGAGAGCAGGAAGCGCGGGAGAAATGAGTCAGTTTCCCACTGGCAGTGAGAGTGGAGGCAGGTGTGAGGTTGTGCTCCGCAGTTTGAGAGACAGTGTGCAGTTGTGCCCCAGCAGAGCTCCCGCAGACACTCCAGTAAGACAGTGAGTGCGCAGAGCGCCGCGTGCCCGACTAAGCAGAGTGCAGTGTCCATGCGGAGGAGTTGGTGCCAAGTGCAGGACCCTGAGGTGCGTCCCCCATTGCCGATAGATGCGCAGTGTCACACATGTTGGACAGAGACTCCTGCAGCGCTCCCCACGTTGGCCGCACAGATTTATGGACTAGGGGCTCGCTCAGTGGGCAGAACCGATGACCGCCCGTTGCCGCCAGAAGCTGGACAGAGATTTGTTGAATTGCATATGAGGACATCATACTTCAACTCCCATCAGACTGTGTATGGATGAGGACCAGAGCAGATCACAATAAGTGCCATTAAAATCACAGACTATTGCGTTAACCCTTTCTCTTCCATTGTTCATTGTTTATTGCTGATTGACTCCCTGCTAGGAGACCATTTACTTCCTATTTTGTTAAAATTAAATAACATTTGTTGTACAGCCTTGTTCTGCAATATCTGCGTAACTGCATTCCCGCACCTGCTTACACAGAGATGAGGGAGGAGATGTAGGGTGGTGCAGCACTGTGGAGAGGACAGGTAAGGTGGTAGACAGAGATGAGGAGGAGTTGTAAGTTGGTGTAGCCCTGTGTAGGGGACAAGTAGAATACTAGACAAAGATGAGGAGCAAATGTAGGATGGTGCAGCAGTATGGAGAGGATGGGTAGGGTGGTAAACAGAGATGAGGAGGAGATGTAGGGTGGTGCAGCACTGTGGAGAGGACGGGTAGAGTGGTAGACAGATATGAAAAAGAGATGTAGGGTGGTGAAGCACTGTGGATAGGACAGGTAAGGTGGTAGACAGATATAAGGAGGAGATGTAGGGCAGTGCAGCACTATGGAGAGTACAGGTAGGGTGGTAGACAGAGATCAGGAGGAGATGTGGGGTAGTGTAGCTCTGTGGAGAGGACAGGTAAGAAGGTAGGCAGTGACAAAGAGGAGCAGTAGGGCGGTGCAGCGCTATGGGGAGGACAGGTAAGTTGGTAGTAAGAGATGAGGAGGAGATCTAGGATGGTGCAGCACTGTGGAGAGGTTGGGTAGGGTGGTAGACAGATATGAGGAGGAGATGTAGGGTGGTATAGCACTATGGAGAGGACAGGTAGGGTGGTAAACAGAGATGAGGAGGAGATGTAGGGCTGTGCAGCACTGTGGAGAGGACAGGTAAGGCGGTAGAGATGAGGAGGAGATGTAGGGCTGTGCAGCACTGTGGAGAGGACAGGTAAGGTGGTAGACAGATGAGGAAGAGATGTAGGGCAGTGCAGCACTATGGAGATATGTGGTAGGGTGTAGACAGAGATGAGAGGAGATGTAGGGGGTGCAGCTCTGTGGAGAGCAGGTAAGGTGGTAGTAAGAGAAGAGGAGATCTAGGTTGGTGCAGCACTGTGGAGAGGTGGTAAGGTGGTAGACAGATATGAGATGTAGGGTGTACGCACTATGGAGAGGACGGGTAGGTGGTGTAGACAGAGATGAGGAGGACATGTAGGCAATGCAGTACTGTGGAGAGGACAGGTAAGGTAGCAGACAGAGATGAGGAAAAGATGTAGGGGTGCACATGTAGGAGGACGATAGGATGGTGCACAGAGATGAGAAGGAGATGTAGTGGGTGCAGCAGTGTGGAAGGACAGGTAAGGTGGTGGCCAGATGAGGATGAGATGTAGGGCAATGCAGACTGTGGAGAGGACAGGAAAGGTGGTAGACAGAGATTGAAGAAGAGATTGTAGGGTAGTGCAGCACTGTAGGTAGGACAGGAAGGTGTACACAGAGATGAGAAGGAGATTAGTGCGGTGCAGAAGTGTGAGAGGACAGGTATGGTGGTGGATATGGAGGAATGTAGGGCAGTTGCAGCACTTTGGAGAGGTGAGTAGGATGGTAGACAGAGATAAGTAGGAGATGTAGGGCAATGCAGTACTGTGGAGGACAGGAAAGGTGCTTGACAGAGAAGAAGAAGAGATGTAGGGTGGTGCAGCACTGTAGGGAGGACGGATAGGATGGTGCACAGAGATAAGAAGGAGATGTATGCGGAGCAGCATGTGGATAGGACAGGTAAGGTGTGGACAGATGAGAAGGAGATGTAGGCAATGCAGTACTGTGGAGAGGACGGAAGGTGGTAGACAGAGATGAAGAGAGATGTAGGGTACTGCAGCACTGTAGGTAGGACAGGAAAGGTGGTACACAGAGATGAGGAGATGTAGTGGATGCAGCAGTGTGGAAGGACAGGTAAGGTGGTGGACAGATGAGGAGGAGATGTAGGCAGTGCAGCACTTTGGAGGATGAGTAGGGTGGTAGACAGAGATGAGGAGGTTAAGATGCAGCATGTGAGGATTTGTGGTGAGAGTGATAATTTATGTGTATGACTGCACAGGTAGATGCATTTGTAGCAACTAAAGAAATATTAGCCAGTTTGCTGATCAGGATAAATTGGAGAGGAAGAGTTAGGAGAGGAAGACTGATTAGTAATGAGCTCCAATAGACAGGAATGAATCAGAGCGACAGTTACAGTTTTTGCAATGTACATGGTGCAAGTGACATGAGCCAGTGGTTGACTATAAGACAATAAACATGGAAGAGCGCAGCATGAGAAGCACCAGGTGGTTTAATTGGGATGTTACAATGAAAGTTGGGGGGATTAGCCACTCACCTGGAAGTGTTGTGCATCCCTGCACAACTCCTGTAGGGGACGTCTCTGTGTACTCCTTAAATTGACCACATATATATTTTTTTCCAAATAACAGTGACTAAATATAGGGAGTGAAGGAAAGATCTGAGACAGTGGTCCTGCTGCCTGGTATGCATGCACATAGAAATGGAAATACGATAGGCAAGCAGATCACTTCAGAGGAAACACAAGAAATTCAGTTTTGGAAAGGTTAAATTTATCCTAGAAAGAGACCATGAACTTAGAGACAGCAGGACAGACAGTCATTGGGGTTTTGTAATAACCAGTGAACAAGCTTGGGCTGGAGCTAGACATAAAAGAGGATCCCCTGCTGGAACAATATATGGACCCTCTATAATTGTGAGTCGAGAAATCAGCTCTGTGCAGTCTCGTAGGCAGTCAGAAACTGTTTTCAAGGGTGGAGTCAGTTCCCTTACCTACTGAGCCACCGTGCAAATGCTCACTAGCGTGTCTTACCTTTTAAACTTCTGGATATTCAGAATCTTTTCAAAACTTAAAAAGTCTGAAATCTATAATTGGTGATAGCTAACCAAAATTACATTTTCTCCAAAAGTCAAAATTTTCAGATAATCTCCTCATGTCATTAAATTGATTGCATTTATTTGCTACAAAGTGATTCTCCACACACACCTAAAAAAAAAAAAGGAAAAAAAGCCACGGTATTAGGAAATACCTGACAGCCTTCGACTTGCAGAATTATTTCGACGTGTCAGATGCTATTACTTGCGGCATACTGCCTGCTATGACATCTAATGATACGTTTTACGACCCATCGAGATTCTACGGTGGACTTGGTTCTAGAGCCGGGCGATCTAGTAAGGCGACTCTTCCCGTGACGAGCCTTGGGGCGGCACAGAAAGGGTTAACCCCCTGTCCTTTAATGCTTTGTCAGTGTCTTTCTCCCTTTTTCGCCCGTCTACAAAGTTCTATTCTTTCCTGAAAGTGAGAACCTTGCTCTGACTTCCCTCCCCCTCACCTCAGGTCATCTCATTTCTGCAGGAAAGAGAAACAAGCTCAAACTGAACAGGAAGCTCTCTCTCCATTTCATACTACCGGTTTGTGAGTTTTCGAGCAGATTTGTCTCTGTTCAGCTCCCTCCTTTGCTCACTGATGTGATTTGAGGAGGAAGGATGTGTGAGGCAATCCCACATCTCCCCACATCTACTACTCGCCTATGTGAGGCTTGCTGACTAGCAGACGCCGACCGTCAAGTCATGGGTTGCTGCAGCGTGACAGCGCGGGGTACCAAGGAGAACAGCAGTGATGGGCACGAGGAAGCGGAGTTGCTTCAAAGAGACGAATGCAGGTACGTGTCCGTTATCTTCTATCGGAACATACTTTGCTTTTTTTCTGGTGATTCCCATATGGTTGTAGCTAAGTTTAATATTTAACTCAACTCCTGGTGCTTTACGGTAAATCTTCTGCGTTAAAAAAAGTTTTCCGTTTTCAGAAAACCACTGTCCCCAATCTAAACTATGTTCCAAATTATTATGCAAATTGGTTTTAAGTGTCATAGCGTTTTTTGTTTTTGTAAATGAAACCCATTGATGGTATTGTGTCTCAGGGTTCTTTGGATCACTGAAATCAATCTCAGATACCTGTGATAATTTGTTTGCCATGTGAGCGCAATAAAAGGAAAACTGAATGTTCCACATTATTAAGCAGGCCAGAGTTTTCAAGTAAAATGGGAAAGAAAAAGGATCTCTCTGCTGCTGAAAAGCATCAAATAGTGCAATGCCTTGGTCAAGGGATGAAAACATTACATATTTCCCGAAAACTTAAGCGTGATCATCGTACTGTTAAGAGATTTGTGGCTGATTCTGAGCACAGACGTGTTCGTGCTGATAAAGGCAGAATGAGGAAGGTTTCTGCCAGACAAGTTCATCGGATTAAGATAGCAGCTGATAAAAAGCCATTACAAACCAGCAAACAGATATTTGAAGCTGCTGGTGCCTCTGGAGTCCCTCGAACCACAAGGTGTGGGATCCTTCAAAGGCTTGCTGTGGTGCATAAACCTACGATTCGGCCACCCCTAAACAGAGCTCACAAGCAGAAACGGTTGCAGTGGGCCCAGACATACATGAAGACTAATTTTCAAACAGTCTTGTTTACTGATAAGTGTTGAGCAACCCTGGATGGTCCAGATGGATGGAGTAGTGGATGGTTGGTGGATGGCCACCATGTCCCAACAAGGCTGCGACGTAATCAAGGAGGTGGAGGAGTCATGTTTTGGGCCAGAATCATAGGGAAACAGCTGGTAGTGCCCTTTAAGGTTCCTGAAGGTGTGAAAATGACCTCTGCAAAGTATGTAGAGTTTCTGACTGACAACTTTCTTCCATGGTATAAAAAGCAGAAACGTGCCTTCAGGAGCAAAATCATCTTCATGCATGACAATGCACCATCTCATGTTGCAAAGAATACCTCTGAGTCATTGGCTGCTATGGGCATAAAAGGAGATAAACTCATGGTGTGGCCAGCATCTTCCCCTGACCTCAACCCTATAGAGAACCTTTGGAGTATCATCAAGCAAAATATCTATAAGGGTGGGAGGCAGTTCACTTCAAAACAGCAGCTCTGGGAGGCTTCATGCAAAGAAATACAAGAAGAAACTCTCCAAAACTCACAAGTTCAATGGATGAAAGAATTGTGAAGGTGATATCAAAGAAGGGTTCCTATGTTAACATGTAACTTGGCCTGTTAGGATGTTTTGGAGTTAAGTAGCTTTTTTGATCAGTGAATGTGACCTCCTAATGCTGCAAATTCCACAAATGAGCATTTTCAGTACTTTAAAACAGATCAAATATTCAGAAATTCTACTGTGCCTAATAATTTGGAACAGTGCATTTTGAGTTTTTTCCATTTTGGAGATTATACTGTTATCATTGGGAGGTTTCTTTAATAAAATTTGATGTATACTCTAATGGGTGATGACTAGAGTTGAGCGATACTTTCCGATATCCTAAAGTATCGGAATCGTAATGGTATCGCCGATATCACTAAAATATCGGCGATACCCGATACCGATACCGGAAGTCCCATGTAAGTCTATGGGAACAAAATATCGAAATTAAAAAAAACCCATTCTTGCCTTGTTGGTTAATTGTACATGAAGGAAAACAAGAAAGAGTAATGTAGAATGTATTGGGGGAGGTTGAGGAGACATTAAAGGCATAGATGTTTAACCCAATCCAATGGAATAGCATTAATTTTTTTTTTTTTAGGAAATACGTTCGGATTGACGAAGAAATTCACAATGTTGTTAACCTTTTTTCTATTTTGTCAAATATGTCTGTTTCACAACTTCCATGGTCTTCACCTTTTTAACTTTTCACACACTTTCTCCTTCATAATCTTCAGCAGCATCATCTTTCTCATCAAATTATTCTTCATCTTCACCTTCTTAATCTTCTAAAACTTCTTGCTATTCATCTTTTTGTTAACATTACTTATATTGTTCTTATTAAACAGTTATTATTCTTCATATTCTACTTCTTCATCTTCTTCCTATTCATCCTTTTCATCATATTCTTATTTGTGACAGACATTCCTGTACTTGTAATCTGTAAAACTCTGAATTTTCATCCTTCCGTTCTTGCTGTCACGAAAGATTTTAATTACAACAGTATTTGTCCGCGTTCAGTTTAGCCTGCAGCAGCATCAGGCATTTTCCAGGGGCACCACGAGGAGGAACGGACTCACCCCCATACACTGCTTAGTCTTCTTCTGCTTAGAATTTAGAGCATATATTTTGCTCTTCATTTTGGTCTTATACTTAATGTTCTTCTGCTTTTTGATCTTCTGCTTATTGTTCTTCTGTCTCTTGTTCTGTATCTTGTAGTTTGTCTTAACCTTCTTTGTCCTGTTGGTGATGGTACAAAAGCCAATGGAAGTAACGAGGACCAGCTGACTGTGCTGGAACCCGGAGGGTCAGCAGAAGGAAAAGAGCCAATGGCACAACCGAGGACCAGCTGACGTTACTGGGACAGGGTTACTAAGCAGGAGGTACCTGTGCTCCAAAGCACTACCAAGGACCAGAAGACGTTGCTGGAACTCGGATACCGACATGGAGGCACCTAGGCCAAAGGCACTGCGGAGAACCAGCTGACGGTACTGGAACCCGGATGGGTAGCAGAAGGTACAAGAGCCAATGAAAGTAATGAGGACCAGCTGACTGTGCTGGAACCCGGAGGGTCAGCAGAAGGAAAAGAGCCAATGGCACAACCGAGGACCAGCTGACGTTACTGGGACACGGTTACTAAGCAGGAGGTACCTGTGCTCCAAAGCACTACCAAGGACCAGCAGACGTTGCTGGAACTCGGATACCGACATGGAGGCACCTAGGCCAAAGGCACTGCGGAGAACCAGCTGACGGTACTGGAACCCGGATGGGTAGCAGAAGGTACAAGAGCCAATGAAAGTAATGAGGACCAGCTGACTGTGCTGGAACCCGGAGGGTCAGCAGAAGGAAAAGAGCCAATGGCACAACCGAGGACCAGCTGACGTTACTGGGACAGGGTTACTAAGCAGGAGGTACCTGTGCTCCAAAGCACTACCAAGGACCAGCAGACGTTGCTGGAACTCGGATACCGACATGGAGGCACCTAGGCCAAAGGCACTGCGGAGAACCAGCTGACGGTACTGGAACCCGGATGGGTAGCAGAAGGTACAAGAGCCAATGAAAGTAATGAGGACCAGCTGACTGTGCTGGAACCCGGAGGGTCAGCAGAAGGAAAAGAGCCAATGGCACAACCGAGGACCAGCTGACGTTACTGGGACACGGTTACTAAGCAGGAGGTACCTGTGCTCCAAAGCACTACCAAGGACCAGCAGACGTTGCTGGAACTCGGATACCGACATGGAGGCACCTAGGCCAAAGGCACTGCGGAGAACCAGCTGACGGTACTGGAACCCGGATGGGTAGCAGAAGGTACCCATGGAAATTAAAGTTGAGGCAGCAGGACTGTTTGCCGTTCACACAGCAGGGGAACAGCTGACATTACTGAACCCCAGTAACACGGGAGCAAGTGTAGACTGTGCTAACAGCACTTCCGAGAAACAACTGGCGGTGTTGTAACCCAGGGATGAGAAGAGAACATGGTGGAGGCAGCAGGACTGTTTGCCGTTCACACAGCAGGGGAACAGCTGACATTACTGAACCCCAGTAACACAGGAGCAAGTGTAGACTGTGCTAACAGCACTTCCGAGAAACAACTGGCGGTGTTGTAACCCAGGGATGAGAAGAGAACATGGTGGAGGCAGCAGGACTTTTTGCCGTTCACACAGCAGGGGAACAGCTGACATTACTGAACCCCAGTAACACGGGAGCAAGTGTAGACTGTGCTAACAGCACTTCCGAGAAACAACTGGCGGTGTTGTAACCCAGGGATGAGAAGAGAACAGGGTGGAGGCAGCAGGACTTTTTGCCGTTCACACAGCAGGGGAACAGCTGACATTACTGAACCCCAGTAACACAGGAGCAAGTGTAGACTGTGCTAACAGCACTTCCGAGAAACAACTGGCGGTGTTGTAACCCAGGGATGAGAAGAGAACATGGTGGAGGCAGCAGGACTTTTTGCCGTTCACACAGCAGGGGAACAGCTGACATTACTGAACCCCAGTAACACAGGAGCAAGTGTAGACTGTGCTAACAGCACTTCCGAGAAACAACTGGCGGTGTTGTAACCCAGGATGAGAAGAGAACAGGGTGGAGGCAGCAGGACTTTTTGCCGTTCACACAGCAGGGGAACAGCTGACATTACTGAACCCCAGTAACACGGGAGCAAGTGTTAACTGTGCTAACAGCACTTCCGAGCAACAACTGGCGGTGTTGGAGCCCAGGGTCAAGGAGGATGTTTAAATACTAGATCAAGTATTTTCCTTGTTACGTGTCAATTAAAAATGTCTATACTCCAAACAAGAGAAATATAACCTTTAGTACCATAAGATGATGATTTTACTTTAAAAATATATGTAAATTAATAATTGACAAACATAAACGCATACATTAACATGTTGAAAAGCAATGCAAACCACAATAAAAATCGGTTAAATAATCTGCTATACGGTTTTAAATAAAAGCATACAAGTACATATCAGAATCCATTAATGATGGATAAGTAACAGTATGTACACCATTTTCATTTGCTGAATAATATCACTAAAAAGTTTTTAAAAATATCTAAAATTTTCCATCATGTAATACTGATAATATGTGCCAATCATTTATATTAACAAAAAAAACCTTTAAAAAGTGCATAGTGAAAACAGCTATTTATGCCTGACTGTGGACTTGCAAGCATGACAACGGATAGATAAGGTATATATAGATGAGTCTGCATAGCCACAGATGGTGAATGGCGATGTAATACTGTACCTCAATAAAGTGTGCGTTACTACTACATCCTTTTTTTTATATAGCTTTATAAAAGGGTACGTGCATGTATGCTTGCGCCTTTGTTTGGACGCACAGACTGGCTTCCTGCTGTGACGCGTTGGGTATTGGAGCGTCTGTGCGTCTTATGACGCAGACTAACATTCACGGTGCGCATCGTGCATCATCGCAAGCGTACCGACAACACAAAGGCGTTGTCATGACTGCTTTACTCAGTAAACATGCACCTATGATGAAACATACACGCATGTGCCCTATTACATAACAAGCTACAAGAAAAATGCGTGTGAGGTGTGACACAGCTGTTTTGTTAAGGTACAGTATTATATCGACATTGTACAGGTGTCGCTATTCAGTCTGATAAATAGATATCATTCACCTATTCTATCAGTTGTCGTTCTTTCAGCACCACTTACAGGTATATATTTTGCTATTGTGACTATGCACTATTGACTTTACCAAGGTAATGCATGATTTTTGTTAGCGATTATCATGTTTACATGAAGGACCTTTATGATATGGGCTGTTAACTTTCTAATCAAATATGTATTTTTTAAAATGACACAAATATAAGTAATGTTGAAGAGGACTATTCCTACATGCATTGTTTGCACAATATTACAGGTGTACATCACGTCCCTTAATCAACATTGGATATTATATTTACTTGTATGCTTTTATTTCAAAGGCAAGAACACTGAAGTATAACCTTCGCACTGCAGCAGTTGTCAAAGTTCAACCCACATTATGCACTTCCAACATTGCAGTATTTGAGTCATCATGATGTGAGTTGGATTTGTCTAAGCTATGGAGTGACAAGGTTGACCATCAGTATCCTATAGCATAAGTAGGCTTTTGTGTTTGCATTTGTTTTCGACATGTGCATATCTGTAATAATATGTCACAATTATTTTGTTACCGATTTGTGACAGACAAATCATTTTATGGTTTGAAAGTTGACGTTTCAAATGTTTACAGCTTAGAAATCATGGTGTAGCCTCATATCTATGTGTAGCACTAGACACTTTGAGATGTAATGTTTTTTTCACCATGATTAGGTAGCTAGCAGTAATTTTTGCCGGACACACAGCAGGGGAACAGCAGGCGTTACTGAACCCCACAAACACATCAGCGATTGTTTTCATCTGTGCATCTAACACTTCTGAGCAGCAACTGGCGCTGTTGAAGCCCAGGGTCAAGGAGGGTGTAGGCAGAGGCCTAGTATGAGACGTTTGAAGTTGAAGTTGTAGTTAGCAGCAGTAATTTTTGCCAGACACACAGCAGGGGAACAGCAGGCGTTACTGAACCCCACAAACACATCAGCGATTGTTTTCATCTGTGCATCTAACACTTCTGAGCAGCAACTGGCGCTGTTGAAGCCCAGGGTCAAGGAGGGTGTAGGCACAAAAATATTGAGTTATTGCCTTGTTACGTGGCCATTGCAAATGTATGTACTTCAAACAAGAATAAATGAAGTTTTACTACGACAATAAAATGATGAATTTCAATTACAAGAATAGAAAAATATTTATACTTGACAGTCCTCTGTGGTTGATAACGTTTAATGGCTAACTGAAAATATGGTAACAAATTCAAAGCTTTCGAGACTACTCAGGTGTCTTCATCAGGCTAAGAGTAAAGCCAAAAATGAAGAATCACATATTTCTACACACAACAGGACACAGGAATAGCTAAGACAAGTGAGGGAGGGACAAGTGAGGGAGACCGGCAACAAAAAGGAGAACAAGGATGAATTATCAGCGCCACACAATCACAGATAAATTAATGAATTTACCTGTGGCAAAAGACTTTTGTATGCCCGGTCATAGCATCATGGATATGGAATTACTGGTATTAAAATATATACTTCAAATATGAGAAACGTACAAAGGTTTCAGAATATAAGCTCATCATGACCTTTGACACTGTTAGTGATGGAATGAATAGATCACATGGATTTATGTCATTCTATATCAATTAAGGAATCTGCGTCTATGACCTTCCAGGGTCATGAAAACCCAAAAAAATACGCCAATGAGAGGGCAATCAAACTTTCTATCCTTATCTAGGAACTGTTCCAATATTTATGTTCATCCCTGTGAGATAATGACAGTTCTGATGCACGTCACTTACTTGTCTTACCTATTGCACTATTCCTGTGTCCTGTTGTGTATAGAAATATGTGATGCTTAATTTTTTAGTTAGTCTTTCCCTGATGAAGAGACGTGAGTAGCCTTGAAAGCTTGCAATTTGTTTCCATCTTTTCAGTTATCCATAAAAAGGTATCAACCACTGCTGACTCTGAAGTCTAAATATTTTTCTATCTACTGGCTAACACGGTACAAAGATACACATGTTTTCTAATTTCAAGAAGGAAAAATAAAGAAAATACAAATATAAACGCATATATGCACATGCCAAAAATAAATGGAACAACACAACACCCAAAAAATTGGTAACAAAATATAGTGTTGTAAATTTAAGAATAAAAGTAAATGTTTTTTTTTATGAATAATGCTTAAGGAACGCTATGTTAAACCATAACATAGTGAAGACAATGGATTTTGTAATAGTCACTCATCATCATCATCGCAAATTTTATGTGACAGTCACAGACAATTCAATTATTTAAGTTCATAAAATCGTAACTTTCTATAGCATGTATGACATGTCCAGCATGGACTCATCAATGTGATTGATGACACAATAATGTACAATAAAAAATAACCATTTAAAAAAACATTAGGCATTGTTTGTCACAATTTAAGTGTGTGCCTGCAAGTGTAGGTGAAACAAAGGCTACGGATAGCAAAAGTATATTCTATGTCTGTATCAGACAGTGGACAGCCTCTGATGGGTAATGCCGATGTTATACTGTACGTCAATAAAGTCTGCGGCTGAAATCATGCATTTTTTGCTTGTAGAGTGTTGAAGAGGGTAAAAGAATGTCTGGTTGCGCAAAGCTTTATCCGTCAACACTACCTTCCTACTGTCACGCGTAGGGTAGGGTAGCGTGTGGCAATTAGCTGACTATCAAATGTGAGGTTAGGCTGCGTTATTGCGCACTAGGGACGCAAAAAAAAATACAGCAGTAATAATTTAATGTGTAATACTACACCTATGACAAACCAAAAAATTATGTTCCCTCTTTAACAATGTACAAGACTAACAAGCCTAATGGTTGACGCTGACTTAATTGAGATACAGTATTACATCAACATTGTCCATGAGTAACTATGCACTGTGATACCTATATACCAGTATTAATTTATATCTCTTGTGGTTGTTTCAACAGCACTTGCAGGTATAACTACCTATTGTCAGTATGCATGATGCACTTTCTAGATGTAATAATTTATTATTGGACATTATTACCATGTTTACATGCTGGCCATTTCATATATGGTGTTTGAAGTTACAGTTGGCATCAGTATGTGTATTTTATAATGTCTGTCATAAATAAACCTCGTGATGATGATGATGAGGATTTAATGATTCGTACATCCATTGAGTGCATTATCTTACAGGTACAGATAAAGTTCCTTAAAAAGCATTAATTCATAAGTCTGAAATGTACTTTTATGCATTAATTTAAAAATGTGAAGAGTAGACTATGTTTTATTTTTTGTTACCATTTCTAATAGACATGTGCAGATATGCGCTGTGATGACAAATTATTATTTGTCCATATTTGTCATAAAAATTTATCATTCTAGGCCTGCAAAACTTCACAATTTCATGTTTTCAGCATAACAAGCAGGGTGACGGCTCTTCCCTATTTGGAGCATGTTGGTCATGTGTTTTTCTGTCCATGTGTCGGGAACAGGACACTTCTTGCCGTTGACACAGCAGGGGAACAGCTGGCGTTACTGAACCCCACTAACAGTAGAGCTTGTGTTTTGTTCTGTGGACACGACACTTCTGAGCAGCAACTGGCAGTGTTGGAGCCCAGGGAGTAGAGTTCAGGTGGTAGAAAGATGAACATAACAGGAGACATGGATAACGTTGCGAACCAGTTATTTAATCTGAAAACGGACAGAGAAATTCTGGCGAGATCCATGCCTTGTTCATTTTCAGAAAAGTAAGCCGGTCTACATTATCGGAGGATAGTCGCATGCGACGGTCTGTTAGTACACCACCTGCAGCACTAAAGACGCGCTCCGATAATACACTGGCAGCAGGGCAAGCCAGCACCTCCAATGCATACTGGCTAAGCTCTGGCCATGTATCCAGCTTAGAGACCCAAAACTTGAATGGGGAAGAGCCATCTGGGAGTACACTGAGAGGCAAAGCCAAGTAGTCTGTCACCATCTGACGGATACGTTGCCTCCCGCTGACTGGAGCCCTCTCGGATGGTGTAGACATTTGTGGCGCTGCCACAAAACTTTGCCACATTTTGAACATACTGGTCTTTCCCTGTGCAGAGGCACTGCGTGTGCTCCCTCTTGTTGCAGAGCTCTCTACACTGCCTCGACGCACAGAGCTGCTTTGTAAAGCAGTAGCAGCAGCAGTGCTCTCGGCAGTAAGGTAGAACATTAGGGATTGCACCAGTGTGTCTTGGTACTCCCGCATTTTACGCTCCCGGTTCAACGGTGTGATGAGGCTTTTGACGTTGTCCCGGTAGCGAGGGTCTAGGAGGGTGTACACCCAATAATCAGACGTCGTGAGAATGTGGGCGATGCGGCGGTCGTTTCTTAGGCACTGCAGCATGAAATCAACCATGTGCTGCAGACTCCCAACTGGCAAAGAAACGCTGTCCTCTGCAAGAGGCGTTATCTCTGCCTGCTCTGCATCACCCCACCCTCGCTCTACATACTGACTAGAGCGTTGTGTACCTCCCTCTGGAGCGATGTCTTCCTCCTCCATTGACTCCTCCTCCTCATCCTCCTCACAAAGTGAGCCCTGCCCAGCCCTTTGTGAGGAACCACGTTGCGCTGACTTTCCAGAAGGTGATGGAATTTGTGACTCCTCATCCTCCACCTCTTCCAAAACCTCATCCCTTATTGCTTGCAGTGTTTTTTGAAGCAGGCAGATAAGGGGGACAGTCAGGCTGACTAGTGCATCATCTGCACTCGCCATCCGCGTTGACTCATCAAACGCACGCAAAACGTGGCACATGTCCTTCATAGTGGCCCACTCATTAATGGTGAAGTGTGGACGGCGCAAATTGCGTGTTGATTGCGCCTGATGCAGCTGATACTCCATAACTGCTGGCTGCTGCTCACACAACCGCTCCAACATATGTAACGTTGAATTCCACCTGGTGGATACGTCACATATGATGCGATGTTCAGGAAGGCGCAATCTGCGTTGCAGAGCTGCAATGCGCGATCTGGCCATGCTGGAACGTCGCAAGTGAGCGCACTCTAGGCGGACCTTGTGCAGCAGTGCATCAAGATCCGGATAGTCCCTCAAAAAACTCTGCACGACCAAGTTGAGCACATGTGCCAGACATGGTATGTGAGTGAGGTTGCCAAGGCCCAGAGCTGCCACCAGATTTCGGCCATTGTCACACACTACCAAGCCTGGCTGGAGATTCGCTGGCAAAAACCACACGTCGCTCTCCTGCTTGATGGCATTCCAGACCTCCTGCGCTGTGTGGCTTCGATTCCCCATGGGAATTAATTTCAGAACGGCCTGTTGCCGTTTGGCCACGGCTGTGCTCATATCGGTCGCATCAGGTAAGCGTCCACGGGTCCATGTGGAGGTAGACCGTGACGGCTCCTGCAGCGATGATTCTGAGGAACTGGAGTAGGAGGAGGAGTCAATGTGGACAGACTTGATTCCGGCAATCCTTGGAGTTGGCAGAACACGTACAGCGCCACTCGCAAGATCTGTACCCGGCTCCACAACATTCACCCAATGGGCAGTGAGTGAAAGGTATCGTCCCTGGCCATGGGTACTGGTCCACGCATCGGTGGTCAGGTGGACCTTGCTACTGACGGCGTTTAGTAGCGCATGTTTAATTTTTGCCTCAACATGCTTTTGCAGACCAGGGACGGCTTGCCTGCTGAAATAAAATCGGCTGGGCACATTGTATTGTGGGACTGCCAATGCCATTAATTCACGGAAACTGTCAGTCTCCACCAGCCTGAATGACAGCATTTCAAGGGACAGGAGTTTTGCAATGCCAGCATTCAGAGCCTGTGCTCGTGGATGGTTTGCCGAGTATGGCCGTCTTTTATCCCATGCCTGTGCTACCGATGGCTGTTTTGTGGCCTGGGTGTGTGAGGATGACAGGGAACTTGCAGCTGTGGGTGGAATAACACTGTGTCTCTGGACAACAGTGACAGAGGTTCTTCCATGGCGATCCTTTGAGGAAGCCTTACCAGCTGTGTGTGAACTGGAGGAAGAGGCTCCAACAGGAGCTGAAGATGTAGGTGCTGCTGTAGGTTGGCCTACATCTCCAGTGTGTCTTTGTAACTCAACAAAGTGCTTTGACCGCACATGTTTCCACATATTTGTTGTATTAAGGTTACTGACACTTTTACCTCTTTTAATTTTTTGATTACACAGCTTGCATTTTACATAGCAAATATCATCTGCAACTGTATCAAAAAAGGACCACGCAGAGCAAGTCCTGGGAGCGCCCGGTTTGGCTGTTGTAAGAGAACTGCTCCGAACGGGTGCCAAACTGGAGGCTACAGGCAAGCGAGTCTGCAGCCTACCTCTCCCTACTGTTTGGACCGTTGGTGCAATCTCTTCCTCAGAGCTGCTCCCACCACCTTCCTGTTCCTCACGCCATGTTGGGTCTTGGACCTCATCATCTCCACCACTACCCTCTTCCATCACCTGCTGTTGTTGGGTGGTCTGGCCAGCACCATGCTCAACAGAAACTGGCAACTGAGTCTCATCATCATCAGATGCGTTCTGCGGTGTGCTGACCATCGGCACTGGCTCACCCGCCTCTTCAGATTCAGAGAGACACAGCTGTTGCGCATCACTGCATACTGCCTCTTCTTCACATTCCAGAATGCTGCTTGGCTGGGCCCCTGTTTCCAAGCCAACAGATTCTGAGAACAGAAGCAGAGACTCAGCTGGCTCCTGTACAGAGCTCTCTGACTGCCTGGGCAATTTGGCAGGCGGTGAAGAGACTGATGGTTGTTCAACAGTGCTGTGGTCCTGAGAGGAGGTGGAAGGTATTGAAGTCGATGCATTGGCTGCCATCCAACCAACAACGGCTTCAATTTGTTCTTCACGCAGCAGGGGGGTACGCTGAGCTCCTACAAAAGTGCGCATAAAGGAACGCTCACGGGGAAAACTGGTGGATGCTGTGTCACTGGGTGCGGCAGCAGCCACAGAATCCCCACGTCCTCTCCCTGCTGCAAATCCACGGCCTCGACCACGACCACGTGCCTTACTCACTGACTTCTTCATCTTGGTAGATTGATAAAGAAAGTCAGAAAAGTTAAGGCCTAAGTGTGGTTATTCCTCACAGACTACAGTGAACCCTGCAGACAACTGTTCAGTATCTGTGAAAGGCCCCTTTGTGTACTTCTATAGTGTTTGCAACCAATGTATTGTATACGGATGGAAGCGCGTCACACTAATAGATTAGATTTTTTTCCACTAAAATGGAGCAGCACCAATTAGAGAAAAATGTGAAGGATGAGGCAGTGACACACGCTCAGCAGACTACAACCGGCAGTGGTTGAAGTACAAACTGGAGCGTAATCTGCACTCACAAAATGAAAAGCTCACAGACTACAGTGAACACTGAAACACAACTATTCACTATCTGTGAAAAGCTCCTTTGTGTACTTCTATAGTGTTTGCAACCAATGTATTGTATACGGATGGAAGCGCGTCACACTAATAGATTAGATTTTTTTCCACTAAAATGGAGCAGCACCAATTAGAGAAAAATGTGAAGGATGAGGCAGTGACACACGCTCAGCAGACTACAACCGGCAGTGGTTGAAGTACAAACTGGAGCGTAATCTGCACTCACAAAATGAAAAGCTCACAGACTACAGTGAACACTGAAACACAACTATTCACTATCTGTGAAAAGCTCCTTTGTGTACTTCTATAGTGTTTGCAACCAATGTATTGTATACGGATGGAAGCGCGTCACACTAATAGATTAGATTTTTTTCCACTAAAATGGAGCGCACACCAATTAGAGAAAAATGTGAAGGATGAGGCAGTGACACACGCTCAGCAGACTACAACCGGCAGTGGTTGAAGTACAAACTGGAGCGTAATCTGCACTCACAAAATGAAAAGCTCACAGACTACAGTGAACACTGAAACACAACTATTCACTATCTGTGAAAAGCTCCTTTGTGTACTTCTATAGTGTTTGCAACCAATGTATTGTATACGGATGGAAGCGCGTCACACTAATAGATTAGATTTTTTTCCACTAAAATGGAGCAGCACCAATTAGAGAAAAATGTGAAGGATGAGGCAGTGACACACGCTCAGCAGACTACAACCGGCAGTGGTTGAAGTACAAACTGGAGCGTAATCTGCACTCACAAAATGAAAGCTCACAGACTACAGTGAACACTGAAACACAACTATTCACTATCTGTGAAAAGCTCCTTTGTGTACTTCTATAGTGTTTGCAACCAATGTATTGTATACGGATGGAAGCGCGTCACACTAATAGATTAGATTTTTTTCCACTAAAATGGAGCAGCACCAATTAGAGAAAAATGTGAAGGATGAGGCAGTGACACACGCTCAGCAGACTACAACCGGCAGTGGTTGAAGTACAAACTGGAGCGTAATCTGCACTCACAAAATGAAAAGCTCACAGACTACAGTGAACACTGAAACACAACTATTCACTATCTGTGAAAAGCTCCTTTGTGTACTTCTATAGTGTTTGCAACCAATGTATTGTATACGGATGGAAGCGCGTCACACTAATAGATTAGATTTTTTTCCACTAAAATGGAGCAGCACCAATTAGAGAAAAATGTGAAGGATGAGGCAGTGACACACGCTCAGCAGACTACAACCGGCAGTGGTTGAAGTACAAACTGGAGCGTAATCTGCACTCACAAAATGAAAAGCTCACAGACTACAGTGAACACTGAAACACAACTATTCACTATCTGTGAAAAGCTCCTTTGTGTACTTCTATAGTGTTTGCAACCAATGTATTGTATACGGATGGAAGCGCGTCACACTAATAGATTAGATTTTTTTCCACTAAAATGGAGCAGCACCAATTAGAGAAAAATGTGAAGGATGAGGCAGTGACACACGCTCAGCAGACTACAACCGGCAGTGGTTGAAGTACAAACTGGAGCGTAATCTGCACTCACAAAATGAAAAGCTCACAGACTACAGTGAACACTGAAACACAACTATTCACTATCTGTGAAAAGCTCCTTTGTGTACTTCTATAGTGTTTGCAACCAATGTATTGTATACGGATGGAAGCGCGTCACACTAATAGATTAGATTTTTTTCCACTAAAATGGAGCAGCACCAATTAGAGAAAAATGTGAAGGATGAGGCAGTGACACACGCTCAGCAGACTACAACCAGCAGTGGTTGAAGAACTAACTGGAGCGTGATCTGCACTCAAAAAATCAAAACCTCACAGACTGCAGTGAACACTGAAACACAACTATTCACTATCTGTGAAAAGCTCCTTTGTGTACTTCTATAGTGTTTGCAACCAATGTATTGTATACGGATGGAAGCACGTCACACTAATAGATTTGATTTTTTTCTAATATAATGGAGCTGCACCAATTCCACTAAATAAAATAAAAAAAAAAGAGTCAGTGACACGTGCAGATGCCTACAAACAGCGGTGGATGCAGAGCAAACTGCAGCGTCACCTGCACTGTCACACACACACCTTGCACAGAGCTGTTAAAACAACACTGGCAAAATGAAGCTTTACACAGCGGTTGGTAAACTAGCCTGCCTCAAGCACAGTAGTACACAAAATCGCAATATCTAACTGTCCCTCAGAGTGAGCAGAGTAGCGTTCTGTCCCTTACTGAGTTCACAGCACAGTGACGCTAAAATGGCGGCGGCGCCTTTTATAGTGCATTCTGACATCATTTCAGCAGCCAATCACAGCCATGCCATTAGTTAAGATGACCGCAGCATTACAGGATGTGCCCACACTTCGTAGGATTCCTCATTGGCTGACTAAAATCACATTGCCTCTCAAAGAATTATGGGAACTTCCGATTCCGGTATACGATATGGAAAAAGTATCGGAATTAAGTATCGGAATTCCGATAACGCGAATATCGGCCGATACCCGATACTTGCGGTATCGGAATGCTCAACACTAGTGATGACTTTTATTAGACTGACTGTCATTTGCACCGACCACTTAGGAAAATCAGAGAAAAATATCATTTGCATAATAATTTGGAACATAGTGTACAGTTTATTTTAAAAATCAAGTTATTCTTTACTTGCTCTCCCTGGGTCCGGTTCTGAGTCTCCATCGCTGCTCCTATGGGTCCAGTTCTGAGTCTCCATCGCTGTTCCCATGGGTCCAGTTCTGAGTCTCCATCGCTGTTCCCATGGGTCCAGTTCTGAGTCTCCATCGCTACTTTCATGGGTCCAGTTCTGAGTCTCCATCGCTGTTCCCATGGGTACAGTTCTGAGTCTCCATCGCTGCTTCCATGGGTCCAGTTCTGAGTCTCCATTGCTGTTCCCATGGGTCCAGTTCTGAGTCTCCATTGCTGTTCCCTTGGGTCCAGTTCTGAGTCTCCATTGCTGCTCCCATGGGTCCAGTTCTGAGTCACCATTGATGCTCCCATGGGTCCAGTTTTGAGTCTCCATCGCTGCTCCCATGGGTCCAGATCTGAGCTTCCATCGCTGCTCCCATGTGTCCATTTCTTAGTCTCCATCGCTGCTCCCATGGGTCCAGTTTTGCATCTCCATCGCTGCTCCCATGGGTCCAGTTCTGAGTCTGCTTTGCTGCTCCTATGGGTCCAGTTCTGAGTCTTTATCGCTGCTCTCATGGGTCCAGTTCTGAATTTGCATCGCTGCTCCCTGGGTCCAGTTCTGAGTCTCCATCGCTGCTCTCATGGGTCCAGTTTTGAGTCTCCATCGCTGCTCCCATGGGTCCAGTTCTGAGTCTCCATCGCTGCTCCCATGGGTCCAGTTCTGAGTCTCCATCACTGATCCCATTATTAACGTCACGTTGACAGAGCTGCAGCCAATAACTGAGCTTGAGTTAATGGCAGGAGCAGATCTGAGACGCTAAGCTCACTGATTGACTGCAGGGCTGTTGACGTGACGTCAGCGCTTCAGACATTACCAGACACCGGGAGCAGCGACAGAGAGTCAGCACTGGACCCAACGAGAGTGAGTAAAAAAAAGTTGTTTTTTTTTAAAACAAACTGCAGCTTGGGAACATGGGTTTCCAAAATCTGGAAAACTCCTTTAAACGGAGGGTTTGGGCCCATTCTTGACCCTCACGCCATCAAAAATCTTCCTTGTTGCGGTTGTATGGAGAGGAGAAGGAGGAGACACAGGATTCAGTTCTGATCACTGCCCCCAGCAATCAAATATTCATTACCTTTCCTGTAGATGTTAATAATGATAAAAAAATACTTTTCCTACTTTTTTATTTGAAAAATATTAATAACATTAGTAAATATGTTTTCTTACAATTCAGTGTCTTGCTGTTCCTCTGTTATTCTTCCTAGAAATTTATGAAAAAAAATAGACAACTGGGTGTTACCATTCTTCTTGTTAAAAGAGGTGTGTCCTTACACAGTCTAGTACTGTAAGCACTGATTAGTCAATGTCAGACTGGGCAGGGTCAGACTCCCCACTGGTATTACCCTATTGTCAATGTATTCCTTTATTTCTAGGAGGAATATCAGAGGAATGGCTCAATGCAGAGTTCTAAGAAAAATTGATCTAGAATCGTTATTTCATTCGGAATTAAATTATTTAATAAAATAGAAATTTCAAGTGACAGATCCGCTTGTTTTTTGTATTTTCAGTGTGAATTTTCTTACTTGATTTTGTCAGCGAGGCCATCATTGTAGAGTACATCAAAATGATGTGTAGAGTAGAATCTTGTGCTGCAGATCTGAGTTTGTTTTTTGACATGTAACATATTATAACGTGTCATCAGGTGACGTGGTCTTTTAAATGAGGGTATCTGTATGAAGGGCTATGCTGAATTGATGGCTCATACAATAGTGGGTTTCACTTTTTTTATTACTATAAAACTTAAAAACAAATAAAAACAGGGAGGAGACAATTTTATAACAAGGCGGTGATACATTACAGTGTTCCCTTGATAGAGCGTTAGGCTAAACGTGGAGCACGTTTATAATATAAAGTATTTTGCTTTATAGTATTTTTGTGCATTTGTAGTTACATTATTACATGTATTCTTATGATTAGTTTACATAATTTTATTTATATTTCGCCATTTTGTATGAGTTTTTCTTATGTAATTCTAACATTCATACACTTCTTAGAGCGTGTTGCTGTCTGTTTCTGAAATTTTGTGTTCCCTGTTCTTATTTGTTCTTAATTGTAATAAGAAGGGATGAAGCATTTATGCTGATTATGGAGCGTTTGTGCCTTTTTGTGAATATGTGCGATTGATGTAACTTAGCAGCAATCACAATAATGTCAAAAAATAATAAAAAAAATTGCAGTCAAAATCAAGCTTTAATGATAAATATACTTTTTAAGAATTTTTTACTTGGTTGTTTTTTTTTTTAATTTGTAGGATTTTCACTTTTTTTTTTTACAAATAATCTTGAACTCTTGCAGTTTTCACTCTGAACACTTCAGTTAATATTAGGCAAATATAGAAGATGGTCTTCTGGGAGGTTACTGAGTATCACTGGAAATTTTCCCCCCTAACCACACACTTTTCCCACCTTGTCTGATGATGGAGCATCACAACAGTACACACTTAAGCACCTTCTGAAAGTAATGCTTCTTTGAAGTTTCAGCAGGCTGTACTATAAGCCCAGGAGATTTACCAACTCTTCAAAGAGTCCAAAAATTTTCCCCATTTTTGGAGAGATTAGGAAACATTTCAGTAGAGATGAAAAGATACAGATAACATGATATTAAATATTCACATAGGTTATAAAACAGCTCACCTCTTCCTCCTCTCTGCACCATTGACCTCTGCGCAGATCACAGAGCATGCCCACTCCCCCATAAAAAGTAATTAAACATCTCCAGACTATTGTTTCCTGTGCTCCATGTGACTGCTGTTAAGCAGATCTTTAGATTCTAATAATAGTAAAAAAGATCAGAAAAATAAAACAGACTCTTGTACAATTAGCAGGATACTTCTGGAGTATCATGGGGTGTCTGTTTATTTCAGCTGACTATGCCTAGGAGGAAACTTAGTGTTCTCCATGTGACTGTGCCGCATTTCCTTGCCCTATTATACAGAAGCCGTGATGGAGCGTATTGAACATTTGACCCCAGTTCATCCATTTTTCTGGATTCTCCAGGAATTTTCCAGGAATCATGGTTATCACGATGAAATGGCTGACATAGGAGTGTTAATGGTTCGGCCAGTACAGGAGTTCTGCTATCATATACACTAAACAGTTTGCAATTTACAAGATATTTCTGCAACTTCAGAAGTTTTACAGAGTAAACAAAATGACACATTTTCGATTATACTGACCGCATCTTATACAGATAGGAAACACTGGCCGTCCCAAGCTCGCCTCGTGCTAAAGATAGGAGATGCATATCACCCCACCCATCATGTCACAATCAAGCTACAGTACGGCTGGGGTGCTTTCTGGGCAGATGTGACTTGTTTGGGCATTTCTAGAAAAAATGATAGCTGTTGTTACTTTGTACTCTGTATCGTTAGTAATCAGTGCAGGAAATAGTTCAATATAATTAGGTCCTCTCCATTTTACTGCTGATGAATCAAATGCCTGCAGTCACTTTTATTGACATTGGCTCTATGTTTGGGGTCAACGTCTTGCTGCAGAATAAATTTGTAGCCAGACGCCTCCCAGATGGCATTGTTATGAAGGATTTGTATCATTATGATGTATGATGGATAAATGCAGGAGTAGACATAATAATAATTTTATTTCTATAGCGCCAACATATTCCGCAGCACTTTACATTATAGAGGGGACTTGTACACACAATAGACATTACAGCATACCAATAAACACATAGATCAAAACAGATGAGGAATGAGGGCCCTGCTCGCAAGCTTACAATCTATGAGGAAAAAGGGAGACACGAAAGGTAGATGATAACAATTGCTTTCATTGTTCGGACTAGCCATAGTGTAAGAATCGGGTGTTCCTGTAATGCTGCATGAACCAGTTAACAGTCGAAATAAATAACAGTACAGGCACAGAGGGCTATTAAATGCATAAAGTATGTGAGAGCATGATGCAAGGAACCTGGTTATGGTAAAAATAGTGAATGGGCAACACAGGGATAGTTAGGTTAATGCGTTGAGGCGGTAGGCCAGTCTGAGCAAATGTGTTTTTAGGGCACGCTTAAAACTGTGGGGATTGGGATTATTCATATTAACCTGGGTAGTGCATTCCAAAGAATTGGCGCAGCACATGAAAAGTCTTGGAGATGGGAGTGGGAGGTTCTGATTATTGAGGATGTTAACCTCAGGTCATTAGCAGAACGGAAGGCACGGATAGGGTGGTAGGCTGAGACAAGGGAGGGTGGTGCTGAGCCATGGAGTGCTTTGTGGGTGAGGGTAATAAGTTTATACTGAATTCTGGAGTGGATGGGTAACCAGTGTAAGGACTGGCACAAGGTAGAGGCATCGGTATAACTTTTGGTGAGGAATATGATCCTGGCTGCAGCATTCAGGACAGATTGGAGAGGGGTGAGTTTGGTAAGAGGGAGACCGATTAGTAGAGCGTTACAATAGTCCAGACAAGAATGAATAAGAGAAACAGTAAGAGTTTTTGCAGAGTCGAAAGTAAGAAAAGGTTGAATTCTAGAAATATTTTTGAGGTGCAGATAACAAGAGCGAGCCAGTGATCGGATGTGGGGGTGAATGAAAGCTCGGAATTAAGAATGACCCCAAGACAGCGGGCATGTTGCTGGGGAGTAATGGTGGAACCGCACATGGAAATGGCAATGTCGGGCATAGGTAGGTTAGTAGAGGGAGGAAACATGAGGAGTTCAGTTTTTGACAGGTTCAGATTCAGATAGAGGGATGACATGATGTTAGAGACAGCGTAAGACAATCACTGGTGTTTTCTAAAAAGGCAGGCGTGATATCAGGAGAAGAAGTGTATAATTGGGTGTCATCAGCATAGAGATGGTACTGGAATCAAAATCTACAGATTGCTTGACCAATAGGGGTAGT
Source organism: Oophaga sylvatica (assembly GCA_033576555.1). NCBI lineage: Eukaryota > Metazoa > Chordata > Amphibia > Anura > Dendrobatidae > Oophaga > Oophaga sylvatica. The sequence goes on from JARQOD010000003.1 coordinate 364,868,902, forward strand.
ATACAAAGAGAAGAGGAGGGGGCCTAGTTTCGATCCTTGAGGAACCCCCACAGTAAGGGGAAGATGAGAGGAGGAAGAGTCAGCAAAAGATACAGTGAAGGAGCCGTCAGAGAGATAGGAGGAGAACCAGAAGAAAATGGTGTCCTTGAGGCTGATGGAGTGGAGCATAGTGAGGAGGAGCTGTTGATCCACAGTGTCGAATGCTGCGAAGAGATCCAAGAGAATTAGCATTGAGTAGTGACCATTAGTTTTAGCTGTTAGAAGATCATTAGAGACTTTAGTGAGGGCAGTTTCAGTAGAGTGTAGAGAGCGGAAACCGGATTGTAGAGGGTTGAGAAGCGAGTTATCTGAGAGATAGCGGATAAGAAGGGCCTGGACCAGGCATTCCAGGAGTTTAGAGATGAAGGGAAGATTAGAGACAGGTCTATAGTTAGCGACAACGGTTTGGTCGAAGGATGTTTTTTTAAATAATGGCTGTATGATGGCATGCTTAAATGAGAAGGGAAAGAAACAGGAAGAGAGAGAGAGGTTGACGATTTTTGTTAGGTGAGAGGTGACAGCAGGGGAAAGGGACTGGAGGAGATGTGATGGAATGGGGTCACTGGTGCAAATGGTAGGGCGAGAAGATGCAAGGAGCCTGATTACTTCTTCTTCTGTGACTGGTTCAAAGTCAGAGAGTGAGCTAGATGCAGTGGGGGAGGGAGGACAGTGCATGGTATGAGGTAATTGGGAGATAATTTCCTGTCTGATATGGTCAATTTTTTCTTTGAAATAATTGGCCAGATCGTCAGCGTGGAGATCCGTGTTGGAGCCTGCACTCTTGGGTTGAGTAGGGAATGAAAAGTGTCAAAGAGACGTTTCGGGTTATTGGATAGTGAGGTGATGAGGGTGTTGAAATAGGTTTGTTTGGAGAGGTGAAGGGCAGTGTTGTATGTTTTAAGCATAAACTTATAATGGATGAAATCTTCGGGTAGATTGGATTTTCTACACAGACGTTCGGCGCACCTGAAGTACTACTGTAGGAAACGTGTTTGCAGTGTGTGCCAGGGTTGACGCTATCTGTGCCAACTTGTTCTATGTATAGGGGTGCAGTTTCATTCAGGGTACTTTGGGGTGTTTCATTGTAATTCTTCAGTGCAGAATCAGGACAAGAGAGGGAGGAGATAGGGGCCAATGGGTATTAATGGCCTGTATGTTTCTATAAGTGTGAAAAGTAGGGGTGACCTTGGCGGGATTGCAGTTCTTGATAGAGAATGATAGAAGGTTATGGTCAGAGAGCGGGAGATGGGAGTTTGTGAAATCATCCACTGAGCAAACAGGGAGAAGACCAAGTCGAGGGAGTTTCTGTCTTCATGCGTGGGGTAGTTAGTAGTGTTGAGCATTCCGATACTGCAAATATCGGGTATCGGCCGATATTAGCTGTATCGGAATTCCGATTCCGAGTTCCGATATTTTCGTCTTATCGGATACCGGAATCGGGATTGTCACTGTCACTGTCAGTGTCCGTCGGTCGGGTCTGTCAGGAGTCAGCGGCACTTACCTGGCAGAAGATCTCCGGCGGTCACATCCCGGACTGCTTCATGGCCGCCATCTTCTTTCCCCGGCGGTCACATGCAGTTTCTCGCGATAACTGCAGTGACTGCTGGGTAATCCCGGCCGTAAAGCAGTCAGTCCGATGACGTCACCGCCGGGGAAGCAGGTAATCAGCTGTGCAGCGTCGCGATGACAGGCTCTGCCTGTCATTGCGATGTAGCACAGCTGGATCGTCGTGGGACTGTCGTTCTGGACTGCGTCGGACAGGTGGTATACTGTTGGTTTGTTTTTTTTCTTTTTTTACAGGAGATCGATGGCGTCGCAGGAATGAGAGTGTAATAAAAGAAATGAAAACTGTGTTGTCTCTTTTATTTCATTAAAATACTTTTTTCTTGCTTTGTCTTTTTTTTATACATTTAATAACTTTGGGATTAATAATGGATCGGTGTCTTATTGACACCTCTCCATTATTAACCGGGCTTATTGTCACCGTGCAATCAACGGTGACAATAACCCCTTATTACCCCGCTTGCCACCGCTACAGGGCAAGTGGGAAGAGCCGGGTAAAGTGCCACAATTGGCACATCTTTTGATGCGCCAAATGTGGGGCTGCTGTAGCCTGGTATTATCAGGCTGTTGAGGGCCAAAATCCATGGGCCTTGACAGTCTTTTAATACCAGGCCGCAGCAGTCTGCATTTTACTTGGCTGGTTAACAAAAATAGGGGGGATCCCCACGCCGTTTTTTTTTCGAGGGGATCCCCTATTTTTGTTAACCAGCCAAGCTAAGCAGACTGCTGTGGCCTGGTATTATCAGGCTTGCAAGGTCCATGGATATTGGATCCTTACCAGCCTGAAAAACCAGGCCTCAGCGGTCTGCTTCATCTGGCTGGTTAACAAAAATAGGGGGGACCCCACGCCAATTTTTTTCGAGGGGATCCCCTATTTTTGTTAATCAGCCAAGATATGCAGACTGCTGTGGCCTGGTATTATCAGGCTGGCAAGGTCCATGGATCTTGGCTCCTTAACAGCCTGAAAATCCAGGCCTCAGCGGTCTGCTTCATCTGGCTGGTTAACAAAAAATAGGGGGGACCCCACGCCAATTTTTTTCGAGGGGATCCCCTATTTTTGTTAATCAGCCAAGATATGCAGACTGCTGTGGCCTAGTATTATCAGGCTGGCAAGGTCCATGGATCTTGGCTCCTTAACAGCCTGAAAATCCAGGCCTCAGCGGTCTGCTTCATCTGGCTGGTTAACAAAAATAGGGGGGACCCCACGCCATTTTTTTTTCGAAGGGAACCCCTATTTTTGTTAATCAGTTCCCTCTGACGTCACTGATTGTGTCCCTGGCTGACCTGAAGTGAAAGTGGAAAGCAATCAATTAAGCTTTCCACTTAAGGGCCCGTCTCACATAGCGATATCGCTACCGAGATCGCTGCTGAGTCACTAGTTTTGTGACGCAGCAGCGAGCTCACCAGCGATATCGCTGTGTGTGACATTCAGCGACGATCAGCCCCCCTGCCGGGTATCGCTGATCGTCGCTGAAATGTCAGGACCTTTTTTTGATCGCTGGTTTTCCCGCTGACAGGCACACATCGCTGCGTGTGACAGGCGGGAGACCAGCGATCCGCTGGTAACCAAGGTACACAGCGGGTTTCCAAGCGCTGCGCGGTGCCTGGAAACCCGCTGTGTACCTTGGTTACCAGCGGATCGCTGGTCTCCCGCCTGTCACACGCAGCGATGCGTGCCTGTGAGAGGGAAACCAGCGATCAAAAAAAGGTCCTGACATTTCTGCGACGATCAGCGATACCCGGCAGGGGGCTGATCGTCGCTGAATGTCACACACAGCGATATCGCTGGTGAGCTCGCTGCTGCTCACAAAACTAGTGACTCAGCAGTGATCTCGGTAGCGATATCGCTATGTGAGACGGGCCCTTAAGCGATGTTACCCGCAGTGTCGCTGTCCCAGATCGCTGCCTGAGCTGCCTGTTTGGCAGCTCAGCAGCGATCATGTAGCGATACACCAGCGATCCTGACAAGTGCATATCGTTGTCGGGATCGCTGGTGTATCGTTATGTGACACCCAGCCTTTACTCTCCTGTCAGGCAGGAGAGGAACTCATTCATTTGGGGTTTACTGTGAGGCTGCAGCATTAGCTGCGGTCCCTGCAGTAAACATTAACCCTTTCTGAAGGATTTCACCGTGGGACCTGACTGTGCATGGGATAGGTAAGAATAATTTTGCTTTTTTATTTTATTTTTATTACAGGAAATGGTTTTAGCAGGTAAATAAAATATGGTCAAAAACTGTGTGATTATTTCATTAAACTTCTTTTTTATTAAAGTGTGTGTGTTTGATTTTTCTTTCATACAATAGGATTAACAATTGATAGTTGTCTAATTGACAGCTCTCAATTATTAACCTGGCTTAAAGTGACCTTTCAATTGCAAGGTCATTTTAACCCCTTATTAACCCATTCGCCACCGCTACAGGGCAATGGGAATAGACGGGCAAAGTGCCAGAAAGGGCAAATCTAATTAGAGATTTGCCCTTTCTGGGGTGTCTGGGGGCAGATGTTAAGTAGCCGGGGGGGCCAAAAATAATGGTCCCTCTCTGGGCTATTATTATCTGCCCCCACTCACTGGCTTTGTCTGTCTGGTTGCGAAAATAGGGCGGAGCCCACGCATTTTTTTTCAGCAATTTTACACCTCATATATATATATATACATGTCATTGAATTTGTGACACATATATATATATATTTATATTTGTAGTTCATACACTTCTACATAGTATAATAGCCGCTAATTCAATTGCCGGCTTTTGTGAAAATGCAGAACCCGACATGAAATGACACTTGGTGTACATAGGGTTAACCATGTCTTTTCATGTCCTTTGCTATCTAATTTGCACAAACAATTAAATCAGACTATGTGTGCAAAATTTCACACCTGTAGGGTTAATTAAAGGTGTAAATTCGTAGCAAAAAAGTCTGTTTTTTTTACAACGAATTTACACCTTTAATTAACCCCTACAGGTGTGAAATTTTGCACACATAGTCTGATTTAATTGTTTGTGCAAATTAGATAGCAAACGACATGAAAAGACATGGTTAACCCTATGTACACCAAGTGTCATTTCATGTCGGGTGCTTCTGTCTTTTCACTGAAGCCGGCTTTACCCGGCAATTGAATCAAAGGATATTTTACTATGTAGAAGTGTATAAACTATACATATATGTATATATATATATGTCACAATGACATGTATATATATATATATATGTATTCTATGTGTGTATATTTAGTGTTTACAAGGAAAGAATGGGTTTTTTTTAGTTGCGATATTTTGTTCCCATAGACTTACATGGGACTTCCGGTATCGGTATCGGGTATCGCCGATTTTTTAGTGATATCGGCGATACCATTCCAATTCCGATACTTTAGGATATCGGAAAGTATCGCTCAACTCTAGTAGTTAGTATTCTGCGAGAGACCGAAATAGGAGGTTAGAGATAAAAGGTGAGAAGCAGATGGTGAGAGGGGAAGAGCAATGGGTATGTTGAAGTCTCCCATGATGAGGGTGGGGATGTCACAGGAGAGATTGTGTGGAAGCCAGGTGGCAAAGTGATCCAGGAACTGATGGGAGGGGCCCGGAGGACGATACACCACTGCCACTCGCATGGAGAATGGGATGTAGAGTCTGACAGCATGGACCTCAAAAGAAGGGAAGACAAGTGAGGGTACTTGAGGGATAACCTGAAAGGTACATTTGGGTGATAGGAGCAGACCAACGCCTCCACCTGCTCTGTTGCCCGATCTTGGGGTATGAGAGAAGTGTAGGCTACCATATGAAAGCGCAGTAGCAGCGGTGGTGTCTGACTGCTGGATCCAGGTTTCAGTAAGAGCCAGAAGGTTAAGAGAATCAGAAAGGAAGAAGTCATGGATGAAGGAGAGTTTATTACACACTGAGCGGGAATTCCAAAGGGCACAATTAAAAGAGATAGAAGGCTTGCAGGAAATATTTATAAGATTAGAGGGGTTTCTGAGTGTAGCAGTTGAGGGGTTCAGCTTACTATGGCATAGGGGGCCAGGGTTGGGAGAAATGTCTCCTGCGACTAGGAGAAGGAGGATAGAAAGAGTGAGCAGATGGTTAAGTGATTTGTGAGAGCATCTCGTGTGTTGGATGGTGCGAATGAATGGATCTGTGCTGTTTAGCAATGTTAAAAGAGCATGAGTGCTATACATAGGAGAGGAGAGAACAGAGGAGCCGATATGGATGGAGTGTAAAGAAATAATGCAAGGGCAGTGGATGTGAGTGAATGCAGCAGCCAGGATATAAATTATACAGATGCATATGGTAAAAATTTGTTGTAATCCAAATGTACTGGGAATAGGGAATAGGTTTGTTTAATTGTCTTACCTGTCTCCTGCCCTGTCTAACTGCCATGTTATAACTGCCAGTGCTTTGATTAAATGTACTTCGATTAAATGTACATAAATGCTTCCCCAGACTATGTCTGAATATATAGGAGACAAGTACTAAGATCTTTTACTTTTTTTTTTCTCGTTAGTAGTGTTGAGCGATATTGCTCGATATCTAAAAATATCGTATCGAAATTGTATCGCCGATAGCACTAAATATCGTCGATATCCGATTTCGATACCGGAAGTCCGATGTAAGTCTATGGGAACAAAATATCGCAACAAAAAAAACCCTTTCTTTCGTTGTAAACACAAAATATACACACATAGAATACATATATATATATATACATGTCATTGTGACATATATATATACATATATTTATAGTTTATACACTTCTACATAGTAAAATCGACTCTAATTCAATTGCCGGGTAAAGACGTGACATACCCCATAGAAGTCGACGGGCTCGGTGCCGAGTACCCCGAAAACCTCTGGCTCTGTGCGACTCAACTTGGGCGTCACGAACAGGATTCTGTAGCTCGCTATAAGCGAGTCCTGTGTGCCTGAATTGCACTGGTTTTGTGCTTGAGAATTGCTAAAATCATCAGAGAATGTATTTGCCATTTTTCCGCCATATCTGCGTCACGACGAGGCACTGGTGAAGAAGAAGGGCGTGCTCTTCGTGGGTGTCACTCACTCAGTGGCGTGAAAACGATGGCCGCCCACTGTAAATGGTACTGCAATGTAACATCGTGCCCCACAGCTCTGGAGTTCCGCCTCCTCATCCTCCTCAGTGTGAGAAGGTCCCGCCTCCCTACAAAAGAGGGGCCCTCTCCAGATATGACACATGTGACTTGGCAGAGATGGCTAATGGACACGACGAGCAGAAGTGGGAAGGGATGGAGCAGTCAGAGCTCTCCCCCCACGGAAGCAACCCGATCGCCACGGAATCACCGTTGGGCACCCGGCCTGTAAACCCTCCTACGCTGCAAGAAGCGGAGGATACCCTGAGAGGCCTGGCCCGGCACCGGGAGAGGTCGCCAGGATGGAAGCCAGCTGGCGTGCCCTAAAAATAAACTTGGAGCGGCGCCAATCCCTCTTACCTGAAGTGTCTGTACCGGAAGGTGAGGCACCCGTTATAGTAGAGGAGCCCTTGCAATGTGATCCGGTTGACGTTGTCGCAGTGGAGGCACCCGTTCCTGCAAAAACCGCAGCACAGTCAGCAGCACCCCAAATCCCACTGTCTGCCCCGGTCGCTGAGACAGAAGAAGCGACACCCGTCCTCATGGAGGAGGCCGCGCAGGCACCAGAGCACTACCTGCCTGTACCGGAGCCCCGACTGTCATCTGATTTAGAGCCGTCTGCTTCCTCCGCAGGGGAGCGCCGCCAGGACTGGGGGCGACAGGAGAGCTGCCGCAAACCGGACACTGTAAGCTGCAGTGGAGTGGTGGAGACATGGAGCAACTGGTGGAGGAGAATTACAATCGGCGTCAGGAGGAAGAGTGGAGACGTTGGGAGAAGGAAGCAGAGCGACAAAGGGAGCAGCGAGAAACCCTAAAACTTCGCCAACGTCACCTGGAGAAGGACCGGGCAGATAAGGACCGGATGAGAAAGGACAAAGGAACCCTGAGTGAGCCGCGGCGTAAGGGTGCAGTACGGAACTTTAAATTGAAAGGTGGGTGGGGCTTCATCAAGGAGCCTGGACTTTATTTAGAAGTCTTTGTGACCCGGCGGGACGTGGAGGCTCACCTCCCAGAAGGACACCCGGGGAGGGACCTGTTGCCAGGAGACTTGGTGACTTACACCCGACACTGGGGTTACAATGGGTGGTACGCCCTAAATGTTACCAGGTGCGACCCCTACTCCCCAGTGTGTCAGGAACCTGTGAGACCCTCGAAGCCTTCAGCCTCCCACATCCAGGCCTCTGCAAAAGTGCCCACCCCACGCCGTAAATCTCCCCAGCCTCCCTCAGTGGTCTCCTCAGCAGCCCCAGCTATGGACATGACAAGTATAGCTGGCCCGTACCCGGCGCCTGTTAGGCCCCCTGGGGTTCGTACAGTCCGTGACATAGGGCTCCAGACCCGGAGAGAGATGAAAGAGGTGGCCACACAGACCCAGATAGCGGGTCACGACTTGACTGTACAGGCCACACGACGTCATCAGGTCCTGGTGGTCCTTGGTGCCTCGGATGTTTGGCAAGCACCAGAAGAGTACCAGGTGGTACCTGGAAGAGGCCAGCCAAAGAAGTCTAAATAACCCGGACAGGGTCCCTGTATGTAAATAAATAGTTAAATTGTTTATGTACCCGGACGGGTGAATGTTCCAAAAAAATTTTTTTAATTTAATAAAAAAAAAAAAACACAGTTTTCATTTCTTTTATTACTGTCTCATCCTGCTGCGACGCCATCGATCTCCTGTAAAAAAATGAAAAAAAAAAAAAAAGTATACCACCTGACCGACGCAGTCCATAGTAACGAGTGTCCCACGACGATCCAGCTCTGCTACATCAGAATGACAGGCAGAGCCTGTCATCCCGCGCAGCACAGCTGATTACCTGCTTCCCCGGCGGTGACGTCATCGGACTGACTGCTTTACGGCCGGGATTACCCTGCAGTCACTGCAGTTATCGCGAAAAACTGCATGTGACCGCCAGGGAGAAGATAATGGCGGCCATCAAGCAGTCCAGGACGTGACCGCCGGAGATCTTCTGCCAGGTAAGTGCCGCTGACTCCTGACAGACCCGACCGACGGACACTCACAGTGACAGTGACAAATCCGATTCCGGTATTCGATAAGACGAAAATATCGAAACGAATTATCGAAAGGCCGATAGAGCTAATATCGGCCGATAGCCGATATTTGCATTATCGTATCGCTCAACACTACTCGTTAGCAATCAATCAAACTAAGTTGAGACAGCAGGACACAATAAATGTAGTGAACAGATAAAAAAGTGTCCAGGCCTACATGGATCATAAACCACTTTGAAAAGTTACTTAACCTCATAGCATAAGGGGACAAGCAGAGTAAGTTGAAATAACTATATACCATTATATATGCTTGCTAAGATGAATAACATTGGCAGGACACATGCAGGATTCAATGCAGTAGCTTGAATTAGTTAAATACCATTATATATAGACATATCATTGGTTCAACTTGTGCGTCCGCAGAGGGGCCCAAGAGGTAAGAGGGCCACTACCACCTCCACATCTAATACAGGTGGAATTGTGCACTATGATGAGCTATTGGTCTGCAAAGGGCTCATAAACTATTATTGAACAGGAGCCCTCTACTGTCTGTTTCCTCCAGGGGATAACTGGGTCAACGCTATAATATGGATAGGTCCTTCAGAGTCAGAGTCGCTGTTTGTAACCACTCTCTATTCTGGCCAACAGATAAATGGGGCTGAAACCTCTCACCGATCTTGAGCTTGGGGTTCCAAAGTCCCCTGTGTGAAGGCATCATTACTGAGCATGTGCAACTACTGTACTATTAACTTTCTATAACTCCTCTACACAATTAGTAGATAGCCAATGAAAATGGGTAATGCTTCACTTACAAAGGGGAATTTGGGATCCCATCATTATGATTTGTAGGGGTCCCAGCGTTCGAACCCATATTGATCATACATATGCAACACCCGCTAGCCGTGGGATGCTCGGGCTGGGTCTGACAGTACTTAAGGGGGATTGTCACAGCAGCGGTGACCCGTCTGTGGCCCTGGGCATGCAATGCAGGGGTAGTTTTAAAGGAAAGGTTTTGTGAAGCCACCCGCGGTATTCAGCAAGTGATAGCCGACACTGCAGTTCAGTTCCTCAGGGGCCAATGGTAATGCAGCAGAGATGGTATCGCTCACCACAGGTGGAGCGGGACCCTAGGGCAGATATGGCAGGTTGTGATGGAAAGAGGACGTTGGGATGCAGGACTGAGGATTGGAGGAATAACTGACGGACACAAAGTCTGTTGTTTCCTTTACCTTTTACTGAGCAGTGCAGGTACAGTCTGGGGCTCAGGTTACAGATGGTTCTGTAGCGGGTCAGCCTGGAAGCAATTTGAGAATTTCCTTGGTTGAGGTGGGTTGTGAGGCCTCCTTTCTAGCGCTATTTTTGAGGTACTTGCTGCTGTAAACTCTATTCAAGTCCCTCTTTCTGCTTGATTCTTAGGTAGAACTCCACTCGCATGACAGGCAGCTTGAGCCTGTTTCAGGGTCGCTCCTGTCTGGCATCTCCGGCTCACACGTGCTGCTGTGTCGTCGAGTATCAGTTGGGGCAGAGGACCTGCGGTCTCCTGCCTTCCGGATTCTGCTGCCGGGGCTTTAGTACCCACACAGCCTCGGTGTCAGGTGCCCGGTCACTGGCGCTCAAGACTGGGGTGAGCTCAGATGGAGCTTCTATCCCCAGCTCCTCTCCACACGTCCTCTCTCAACCGTGTTCAGGCTCTAACTCCCTCTAACTTCCTCCTCCCAACCAGAGAGAGCAGCCCCCCTGTAGTCGGGTTTAGAGCTCCCTCTGCTGGCCTGGAGCAGGAACTGTGTTGTATGCTGGAACTGTCTCAACCACGCACCACAATTGTGGGTTTCCAGGGCAATGGGGTACTCAGAGCCGAGCCCGTAGAAGTCTATGGGATGTCACAGGTAGCGGTGGCTCGGTCTGTGGCCCTGGCGGTCAGGCGTATATTGGGGGGTATATTTACAGGGATAGGTATATACAGTTCGTGACACCACCTGTAGTCTCTGGTAATTTGTACCAGCGCTGCTGTAGATCTCTGAGGGGATGGTGAGGCAGCTAGATGTCGGGTCCCCTACAGGTGGGACTGGTCCCTCAGGTCGATGGTTATGATAGGGTAGTGCAGGAATGCAATCAAATAACACAGTCTCACACATCAGCGTCTTTCCATACCTTTTACTTCAAGTTGTTCAGGCAGGTCCCAGGGAGGCTGATGGGGTTGATGGAGGATGAGCTTTGAGGCAACGGCTAAGCAAGTTAGGGGCCTCCTTTACTTTCCAATGATGAAGAGTCCAACCAGCGTAAAGCGTAGTTCCCTCTATAACTCCAGCTATTCCAAAGCTGTGCTGCCCGGTCAGTTTTGTGGTTGGAGCCTTCTTCTGAGAGAGCTGAGTTCCAATTCCTGTCGTGCACTGACTCAAGGTTCTCACTCTCCCTGACCCCAGTTACGTACTGACTCTTCAGGGCTGCTTTCCGTTACCTAAGGTCCGGTAAGCCTCTGGGTTTCCTACCACCATGCATGAAGCTATGGTGATGCTTCGGTCTCCAGTGACCGGTAACAATGTGCAGGTATTCTATACCTATGGCACTTTTCTGTTCTCTTCCACTATGCCCTTCGATTTGCTCAGACTCTCAACAGATGTCTCAGTCCGTCCTCTAGTGGGGCACAGCTCTGACCAGGCTGAGGTGAACTGGCTCACCTTTACTGGACTCCACTTTCTGAACTGCACAAAGACTGCACTTCCTAACTCTTTCGAGTCACTGACTGAACTGAACTCAGACTACTCAGCACTCCCCTCCACACCCCTGCTGGGTGTGTCCGAAGTGTACGTGATATCATGGAGAGCCCTTAACCGTTACCTCTCCACTCATCCTCCTGGTATTGTGTACCAGGGCTACACATTCCCCCATGGTAAACGACAGCACTCCCGGGCTGTGAAATACAAGAGACATTTTTGTTTATGCATTAAACATCAACATTAAACATTAATTCGTCCCATCCGGGAGGTAAGGATGTCTTGAACGTTGCTAACAACACATTAAATATAGAAAAAATACGAAATATTAAATAAACATGTTCATAAATAAACGACAATATTCTTGTGAAGGACCCGCACCAAACCTTCAACGTGGGTCCTGGGTGGGCTGCAGGACATCCGAATGCAGACCTCACTCAGTGCCTCACCACACGGGTTTTATGTTCAGAGGTAAGTCAAGGCTTCGTGTGAAACCATTAAAAGGCACTTTAGTGCAACTATTTACAAGATAAGTTCTGGGCTGGCACAGTCCTCAGCCTCTGAGTCCATTATAAGACACCATACGGAAAAGACACATATATATATATATACTTTTTACAATATTCACATTAATTTGTTATAATTACTGCTGGTATCGAATGGGTATCTTCCCTTTTGTGATTCGCTCTGATCTACGTGGAGTAGCTTCAGGTATATTAAGTTGCGATCTGTCTGCACTGCGTAACGGCAAACTATAGAACTGCCTCAATCTTTCTATGGATCTGGCAAGCGTACTGATGGCTGGGCGGTGTGAGTCAGCTTCACCAGGGGATCCCATAGTATGGGGCGCTGCTTCAGATGATCCTTCTTGAGATTCCGTAGGTTGAGGTGTTGCTGGAATGGGTAACTCCTGAACGGGCTCAACTGGCACCACGGACACAACTGGAGGTAGAACTTCCTCTGGTGGCTGATAAAACTGAAATACTGGAATTATTACAGCATCTCCCAGTCTGGGCCAATCCGCAGGAAAATCTCCCAGATCCGTGTGTATGACCTCTTCCTTCCTTTCTTCTTGATTGATGACAGGGTTCTTTTCACAACGCTTTAAGGGTTCTGGACACAATTTCAAATGGTCTCTGGACACAGTGGTTATTGTTCTTCCTCCGTCCTTACTAATGATACAAACTTTTCTGTTGTCATATTAGAATCTTGTACAACGTAGGGTTCTTGTTCCCACTGGTTATCCAATTTGTGCATTTTCCTTTTTCTTTTTAATACCACTTCTCCAGGCATCAAAGGCTTGGCAGGAGCATTTCTGTTGTAAATATCTTCCTGTTTCTCCCGTGCCTTGTTGAGACTTTCCTCCACACAGATTTGCACTCTTCTGTACTGCTCTTGCCGATTTATGTCCCAGTTTTCAACGGCGTCGTCTGCCTCCGGTTCTACTACTCCAAGTTCTAAATCCATTGGTAGTCTTCCGGGCCTTGCTCTCATAAGATAGGCTGGAGTGCAGTTAGTAGAACTTACAGGTATATGGTTATACAAGTCAACCAAATCAGGTAGTAAGTCCGGCCATCGATTTCTGTCTTCCAACGGTATGGATCTCAACAAGTCAAGGACAATATGGTTCATTTTTTCACAAAGACCGTTGGTTTGAGGTGGTATGGCGTTGTTCTAATTTTCTTGCACCCGTACATGTGACAGAATTCCTTGAATAAATCAGCTTCGAAAGCAGGTCCTTGATCGGTTAATACTTGCTCCGGATACCCATGCGGTCTGCAGAAACTTGCTTGAAAGGTTTTCGCTGCCGTCACTGCGGTCTGGTCCTTAACTGGAACAACCACCAGAAATCTGGAGTAATGGTCCACCATGGTCAGGGCGTATGAGTATCCAGATCTACTTGGCGACAGTTTGACGTGGTCCAGGGCCACAATCTCCAGGGGGCGAGTCGTCCGGATAGGTTGCAGGGGTGCCTTCTGACTACCGTAGTCCTTCCTTCTGAGACCACAGGGTCCACAGTTCCGACACCACCTCTCAATGGAGCTGCGCATCCCTACCCAGTAGAACCGGCATCTCAACAGGGTCTCCAGCTTTCTCCAGCCAAAGTGTCCTGCTTGATCGTGGTATGCTTCCAACACCATTGGGATGTCTGCCTTGGGGACCACGATTTGCCAGACCATCTCATGGGTTCTGGGGTTGACGTATCTCCTGCACAACTTCTCACGGTATAGGAACAACCTGCTTTTCTCGTTCCACAGGAGCTTGGCTGACATAGGTGCATCCTTTTCCAAAGAGGAGCCTTCCTGTCTTAACAACTCCTTGATGCGGCTGACCACTGGATCACTGTCCTGAGTCTCTTTCCAGCTGTGATGGGGTAAAGGATTTAATGTTGCACCATACTGCTTTCTGTTGACTCGATGCTCGTGGACTACCCCATTTCGATGGAACGCAGGTAGCTCAATTTCTTCCAGGTCGTCCGATTCTTCTTCCGTATCAGAGTCATGCGGCATTCGGGACAATGCGTCAGCATTAGCATTCTTTCGACCTGCCCGGTACTTGATAGTAAACTGGTAATTGGACAACCGAGCCATCCATCGCTGCTCCATGGCACCCAGCTTGGCGGTTTCCAGGTGCGTTAAGGGGTTGTTATCTGTAAACGCAGTGAACCGATTGGAGGCCAGATAGTGCTTAAATCTTTCAGTAATGGCCCAGACCAGCGCCAGAAACTCCAGCTTGAAGCTGCTATAATTTTCCGGATTCCTTTCAGTTGGCCTGAGTTTTCTGCTGGCATATGCGATGACTTTTTCTTGGCCATTCTGCTTCTGACTGAGAACTGCTCCCAACCCTTCATTACTGGCGTCGGTGTACAACAGGAACGGTTGGCTGTAATCAGGATAGGTTAAGATCTCATCACCTGTAAGGATCTCTTTCATCTTTTGGAATGCTTCAGCCTGTTCTTTACCCCAATTAAAGGGAGGGTTTCTGCTCTTTAAGGATTGTCCTACCAGGAGGTCCTGTAAAGGAGCTGCCTTCTTCGTGTAATCTTTCACGAACCTTCTGTAGTAACCCGTTAGTCCCAGGAACTGTCGCACTTCCTTAAGGTTCTTCGGCTCCGGCCACTTCTGGATGGCAGTGACTTTCTCTGGGTCCGGCGCTACTCCTTCCGAACTGACGATGTGCCCCAAGTATTGTACCTTCTGCTTGAGTAGATGGCATTTTGAGGGTTTCAACTTCATCCCGTACCTGGACAGAGACTCAAATACTTCTGCCAGGTGCTTCAGATGGTCCTCATATGTCTTGGAATACACGATGACGTCGTCTAGGTATAGCAGCACGGTTTCAAAATTGAGATGTCCCAGACAATTTTCCATCACTCTCTGAAATGTTCCTGGGCACTGCTGAGCCCAAACGGCATTCTGTCGAACTCACAGAGCCCCATTGGGGTGGTGAAAGCCGTTTTCTCACGATCCTCCTCAGCCACAGCCACTTGCCAGTAACCACTAGTCAGATCAAGGGTAGAAAAGTAGTTAGCCGTTTTCAGAGCAGCTAATGATTCCTCTATGCGTGGTAACGGGTATGCATCCTTGTGTGTTATGCGGTTCACCTGCCTGTAATCCACACACATTCTCATACTACCATCTTTCTTTTTAACCAGAACTAAGGGGCTGCCCAGGGGCTACAACTATCCCTTATCACCCCAGCTTTCTTCATATCATGCAACATTTCTTTAGCCTTCTGATAATGAGCTGGAGGTATGGGCCTATACCGCTCTTTGATGGGAGGATGACTGCCTGTAGGGATATGATGTTGTACTCCCTTAATTATCCCAAAATCAAGTGGATTCTTGCTAAACACTTGGCGTACTCTTGCACCACCCGTAATACCCCTTGCTTCTGGTGAGCGGGAGTGGTGTCCGTCCCAACATGGAGTTGCTGACACCATTCCGCCACCTGAGTTGCTGGGTCATTGTCCTCCGCTATTTGACAGGAGTCTAAGGACTCAGCCGGGAGAATAGAATTATTATCAACAGCATGTAGTTTAGCAATGGTTGCGTAACGGGGTAAGTTTACCTCATCATCTCCCCAATTGAGAAGCCGTACCGGTACTCTTCCATTCACCACTTCTACTACTCCTCTAGCAGTCATAAGTGTAGGTCTATGTTCTGAATGGTGGGGTTCTACTACAGCTTGGTAATTCTGTCCTCTCAGACCTATGGCTGCCCTGCACCAAATGATCATTTCACTCATTGGGGTATCACAATAGGATCCGAGTCAGTGACCCGTACATTACCAATTTCGCCGTCTGTAAGCTTCGCTTGCTGCTGACACACCAGGGCCCGGATCTCTCTTTGGATTACTCCTCTCTGCCTTGGTCGGGCAATCTCAGCGAGCTGTTGGAGCAAGAACACAACTTCTCCCAAACAATTACCGATAATGTTAGTACCCAAAATTATATTTAAACCGTTCTCCTCATTTACAGTCTTTACTACCAGAAGCCCCTGGTCTTTCAACTCCTCTCTGCCTACCTTTACATCTACACATTTTGTCCCAAGTACTTCTACAGGAAGACCATTAGAAGCATACACGGTAAAGTCAGAGCTCGGGGTTTAAGACTGTCCATTGACCAGTACTTAGTATAGAGGGCATCAGGAATTAGGGTCACCTGGGACCCAGTGTCTAACAATGCCGGAACTGCAATACCATCTAAGATGATAGACAGGTAGGGTCGCCCACCCACATACCTGCGGTTCCAGTCTAGGGGGCCTGACGGGTATTCTCCTGGGTGTTGGCCCTCGGACCCAGGTTCTGCCCGTTTAAAGGACACTGTGGAGACAGATGACCTTTCCGGTTGCATCGGTAACAGATGATCTCTCGACGAGGAGGGTGTTGATCAGAGGTCGCTCCTGGGGGTGGCGTTGTCCTCCTCCGGGGGGGCGACGTCTTCTTTCTTCTCCGGTGCATCCACGGGACGTCTTCTGGGCAGTCTGCTAACAAGATCTTCCCTTCTTCCTCTTTCCGCAGTTGCAGGGCACTCATTACAGCAGCCAGATTTTTAGTCAGCTGGCGCACCTCTGAGCGCAGACAATCCAATTCACTAGGGGGGTCACCTGCGCTTTGGCTTCGGCCACTAACGGGGAAAAGGGGTTTACTGCCGGTTCCAGAGTGACTTCAGCCTGATGATGTTGGGTTGCCACCTCAAGTTTGCCCAGGGGCCGCAGCCCTTTTATTGCCATGTCTTTTAGGGCATCAAAGGTAGCATCCGGATGATCTAAGGACCACCAGTTTACAGTTCTGCGTTCCTCTTGGGATCTCAATCCCTGTATAAATTGTTCTTTCAGCATTTTATTCTCATCAATAGCATTTAAATTGTTAACCTGCTTAAGAGCTCTCAGGGCTCCTTGTAGTCGGCAAGCGTAGTCCCGGATGCTGTCACCTGGCTGTTGTGAACAGTGATAGAAGGCCATCCGGAGATCCGTTTCTGTGCGGTCTTCAAATATAGCATGCAGCTTAAGGAAGATCGCAGGTACCGACTCCTGATCAACGGTATCCCAAGTCTCCACTTCCCTCTCAGCAGCGCCAGTTAGCTGCCCTATTAGCACAGCAGCTTTTTGTCTCTCAGGCATGAAGTACATTTCTAGGATGCTGCATAACTTCCGCTTGAAGCCTGCTAATGTGCCTGGCTCACCGCTGTACTGGGGAAGCCATTTCGCCCCAGGCATATATGGGAGCGTTAGTGGCATGATCGGGACTACCGGAATGGGTGCAGGGCCTGCGCCCCCATCTGGCGCTACAATACCAGACGGTGCGGCATTGGGGACTCCGGCTGGGGCCGCACTGTCAGCCGGTTGTTGTGACATCTTAGCGCCCCCTTGGTTAAACGGAGCCTACCGGTTTCAGACGCTGCTATTTCACAGGCACAGCAGTGGGAACAGGACCTTCGTCGCAGGCGCTCTGATGTCAGAGCGTTCACTTCCTGTTGCAGGACCTGCCGCTGAGTCAGAGCCGGGGCGTGTCCAAGACTTAGCGCGCTCTTTCAGGTACGCCCACCTTCTTCTCCAGCGCCTTAGGCGCGAATCTGGCGGCAAATATGGCGGTATTTGGCGCCAAACAACAGCAACAGTCTTTTTCGCCAAAACACTCCACAGGCACACAGGCTCGCAATGCTGCAAGTTTCGTATCCTGTTCGTGACGCCAATTTTTGTCTCAACCACGCACCACAATTGTGGGTTTCCAGGGCAATGGGGTACTCAGAGCCGAGCCCGTGGAAGTCTATGGGGATGTCACAGGTAGCGGTGGCTCGGTCTGTGGCCCTGGCGGTCAGGCGTATATTGGGGGTATATTTACAGGGATAGGTATATACAGTTCGTGACGCCACCTGTAGTCTCTGGTAATTTGTACCAGCGCTGCTGTAGATCTCTGAGGGGATGGTGAGGCAGCTAGATGTCGGGTCCCCTACAGGTGGGACTGGTCCCTCAGGTCGATGGTTATGATAGGGTAGTGCAGGAATGCAATCAAATAACACAGTCTCACACATCAGCGTCTTTCCATACCTTTTACTTCAAGTTGTTCAGGCAGGTCCCAGGGAGGCTGATGGGGTTGATGGAGGATGAGCTTTGAGGCAACGGCTAAGCAAGTTAGGGGCCTCCTTTACTTTCCAATGATGAAGAGTCCAACCAGCGTAAAGCGTAGTTCCCTCTATAACTCCAGCTATTCCAAAGCTGTGCTGCCCGGTCAGTTTTGTGGTTGGAGCCTTCTTCTGAGAGAGCTGAGTTCCAATTCCTGTCGTGCACTGACTCAAGGTTCTCACTCTCCCTGACCCCAGTTACGTACTGACTCTTCAGGGGCTGCTTTCCGTTACCTAAGGTCCGGTAAGCCTCTGGGTTTCCTACCACCATGCATGAAGCTATGGTGATGCTTCGGTCTCCAGTGACCGGTAACAATGTGCAGGTATTCTATACCTATGGCACTTTTCTGTTCTCTTCCACTATGCCCTTCGATTTGCTCAGACTCTCAACAGATGTCTCAGTCCGTCCTCTAGTGGGGCACAGCTCTGACCAGGCTGAGGTGAACTGGCTCACCTTTACTGGACTCCACTTTCTGAACTGCACAAAGACTGCACTTCCTAACTCTTTCGAGTCACTGACTGAACTGAACTCAGACTACTCAGCACTCCCCTCCACACCCCTGCTGGGTGTGTCCGAAGTGTACGTGATATCATGGAGAGCCCTTAACCGTTACCTCTCCACTCATCCTCCTGGTATTGTGTACCAGGGCTACACAGAACTACCTGGTAAGGGAATTCCTTCTTTGCTTCCAGGCATGACATCACTCCCCCTGTAGGGAGGCAAGGCCATTGTGGCAACTGGACTCCTGGGATGCCACACATACATATATGACTTGCCTGTGTACAGGTTAGATATGTTATTTATTGGACAAACCATTTAAGGTGAACTGTTGTGATTGGGAACAAAAGTGGATAAATATATTAAAGGGGGTAGAGATGTAAAAAAAGCAAAACGTCCCTTTAAATTTTTTAATTCCAGGGGTTGTATCATCATCTCCAGTCTTTGCCTGGTTGGAGGATCCTCATGCGTCTCAATCCATTTACCTCTTACTGTAACCGATGATTGATCTCAGTTGTCTTGTCATGTCTGTCGCTCCTTTATTAGCGCTTTGTTTTACGGCAATACGACTCCGGCTTTATAGAACCATTTTTCATAGGCGGATAATGAATTGTTTGAATGTTAATTAAGGCAATAAATGTAACACTAATTACCGCCGAGCCCATTTATCCTGCTGATCAGCAGTGCTGTTAAAAGTGACAGAAGCGAAAGACAACTTTCTCTTTTTGAGCTGAATTGTTATTTTTAAAGATAATTTATTTTATTATCCCCTCTGGGTGTTTCTGCAGTCACGGGGAAGAGCTGGAATCTCAAGTTACAGGCAGCAGCAAGAAAGAAATGGAAGGATTTACACTTTAGTTTCTTTTTGACTTCATACGCTTTTAGGATTTTTTTTAAATTTTTTTTGTTGCCTATAATCTTAGAGGAAAGTTGTAATAAAACGTAAATTTTCAATCCTGCCTTGTAGAAATGAATATTCTTCAAGAAGCGAAATAAATATTCCCAGCAAATCACAAAAGCTGCTATCTGCCTGCCAGGTTTAAAGGAATTTTCCAGGCTAAGAAGAAAAGTCTGCAAGAACTCTGTGAATACAGTGGAAATTGCATGATGTCACCATTCAGTTACATAGAGTGCCTGCAGACTTTTCATTTCAATCTCCAGTCTTCTGCCTCACTTCACAAATATCAAATTAAAGCTGCCTATTGAAGTCTATGGAGGGAAAGGAGGGAGGAGCACAACAATGAAACATGTAAAAATTGTGCTACTGCTTTCTAGTAAGAGTTTTATTTCACCCAGATGCTGGATTTTCAGCTACACAGCTCAGTACTGCTGTATAATGTCCTCCATGCTGCTGCTACTTCTGAACATTTGCTACAAAGCAGCAGGAGAGAAGGGACAGTCATATCTGTGTGTGCTGTGTGCATCCATTTTTTCCAAATTATTGCAAGGGGTATGGTATTGCCAAGTTATCAAGTTAATCATTTATATCTAGAGGAAAACCAGATGAATGGCACAGTGCTGAGTTCTAAAGAATAATCTTCATTTCATGGAGAATGCCAGTATTTAACCCCTTCTTGACATATGATGTACAGTTACGTCTTATGTTAGGTCCCTGAGTTTGATGCAGGCTCGAGCCCCCATATTTCACAGCCGATAATGGCGGATTTATTCAGCCATCATCTGCCTCTAACAGCTGTGGGTGGTATGGATTTCCATCTATGTCTGTTAACCTGTTAAATCCAGCTGTCTTACTCTGACAGCAGCATTTAACACGCTCCGGCAGGAGGGCGCAATATTCCACACACCCATCAGCGCGCCTGTGATGAGTTGGCAGGGCATCGATTGGTTGCCATGACAGCTGGAGGTGTACTGAAGCCCCTCATGCCGGTAATTACGATACTCCTGTGAAAGCCAGGGTTCAGCTGGCGTTCATAGGAGATTGTGATCTTAGCTATACATAGCAGGGCTGATCAGATGATCACAGTTTGAAGTCCACAGTAAAAGGTGAAAAAATGTTTTTAAAATTATGAAATATAAAAATAATGCAAAAGTTGAAATCACCCCTCTTTTGCTCCATTAATAATAAAACAAAAGACAAATAAAAAAAAACGTATTTGTTATCGCTGCGTTCAGAAATGTCCAGTCTACCAAAATATAAAATAAATTAATTCGATCAGTAGTCAGCGTAACGTGAAAACAATTGAAACTCCAGAATTTAGTTTTTTTGGTTGCAGTAGCATTGCAATAAAATGCAAGAACAGGTGATCAAAGCATTGTATCTACCTCCAAATGGTATCAATAAAAATATCAGCTCAGGGCGCAAAAAATAATCCCTCACATAGCCCCATACAGGTTTGGACTGGGGCTGAAATTCAGCCCTGGCAGTTGAAACCACACAGGCCCATGTTGTCCCCGTCCCCAAGCACCAGATGGGATATATTACTAATATTACCTGTTGTGAACGTTTTGGAGACGACTTCGGAGCTGAAGCTCCTTCTGGTGGTTGCTGAGGGTATTGAACCTATCTTGAATACCAAGAGTCCTACACCCGCAGATAACGAGTGGGTGTCAGGTGGTACTGACTGGCTGATATAAGTGAGCTGATCTCCCATGATCCTCGCCAGTGATCAATTGTGCTTCCTGGTTTAGTTTGGAATTCAGCTTGCTTTCCTGCTGTCTCCTGGTTGCGTTCAGATAAGTTTTTTTTACTGTGGTTTGAATTCCTTGCTTTTTGCTGCATTGCTTTTTGTCTTCAGCCGGGTCCCCTATGGGGGGCTTTGGCTGGTCTCCATTTGTTTTTTGTATTTGTTGATTTGCTCAGTTCTTGTGATATTTTTCTGCTGGGTAGCTACGTGTCCACACCAGAGATCTGATATAGGTGGTCGAGACCGTGTGGTCTCAGTGTTTTTGGATTCAGAAGTGTTAGAGTTTTTCCTAGGGTTTTTCTGGGTTGCAGAAAGTATTCTCTCCTGTGCTGTCCTATCTAGACAGTTTTGGACCCCAACGTTTGCTCAATCTATTTTCTGTCTGTGTTCGTATTTTCGTCTTGTCTAACCGCCATTATATGTTTGGGGGCTTCCTACTCTTTTGGGTCTACTCTGGAGCAGTTAGCTTTCCTCTTTCCATCTTCAGGGATAGCTATCTCTCCGGCTGTGCCGAGGCGTATAGAACCACCGTAGGTACGCTCCACGGCTGCTTCTAGTTGTGCGGTTAGTTTAGGGGTCTGCAACCTATTAGTTTCCAACCTCCCTGGTGTTAGGCTGCCTATGCGGTTTTCTGCTCCTGCCTCCTCAGCTACCATAACATAACAGAATCACCGGCCATACTGAATATTCTATGGTACTCAATAGAAGGGAAAAATAGTAAAGGAAAAAAAAAAAGTTGTCAGAGTTGTCAGAAATTTATTTATTTTTTTTCCTGTTTGTTGCATTTTTTCCCTCTTTTTCTCTGGGGCTGAGAGGAATTTTTTCCCCAATGGAGGTCAAGCATTTATCCAATCGTGTGGAGCAGCTTGCTGCTGAAGTTCGGAGTATTGCTATTTATCTTGCTGGGTTGCCTGCTGTGGAACCTAGGATCCCTCTGCCGGATTTATTTTTGGGGGATCGGTCTAAGTTTTTGAATTTTAAAAATAACTGTAAATTGTTTTTTTGCTTTGAAGCCTAAATCCTCAGGGAACACAACGCAGCAGGTTCAAATTGTCATCTCCCTGTTGCGTGGTGACCCTCAGGATTGGGCATTTTCCCTGACACCTGGGGATCCTGTTTTGAATGATGTTGATGTGTTTTTTCAGGCTCTTGGGTTATTGTACGATGAACCTAATGTTACTGATCAAGCTGAAAAAACCTTGTTGGCATTGAATCAGGGTCATGAAGTCGCTGAGCTGTATTGTCAGAAATTCAGAAAGTGGGCAGTCCTTACTACAGGGTTCGACAAACCCGGGCGCCAGGTCGCCAGTGGCGCCTAGAAAATCATGCCTGGCGCCCGGGTTTGTCGGGGCCCTGAGCAGGCGGGGGGCCCGTTAGCGGAGAAGAGCGGTGTCAGTGCCGCCACCCGCCCCCGCCTGCTCAGGGCCCCGGCAGCAGCTGGCACAATACTTACCTCTCCCGTGCCTCCGCTGCCGCAGCTCCGGGCTCCAGGGGGCGCCGGCGCTTCCTCTCACAGCAGCGTCGCTGAATGACGTCATCATTCAGCGGCCGGCTGTGACAGAGAGCGCGGACGCCGGACAGGTGAGATGTGATGTGTATGTGTGTGTGTGTGTCTGTCTGTGTGCATCAGTGTGTGTGTGTGTGTATGTGAGAGAGTGCTTGTGTGCTGCATGTGTGATGGTGGTGGGGGGAGGGCAGTGATGATGGGAGGCATTGATGATAATGGGGAGGCATTGATGATAATGGGGAGGCATTGATGATGATGGGGAGGCACTGATGATAATGGGGAGGCATTGATGATAATGGGGAGGCATTGATGATAATGGGGAGACACTGATGATGATGGGGAGGCATTGATGATTATGGGGAGGCATTGATGATGATGGGGAGGCATTGATGATGATGGGGAGGAATTGATGATAATGGGGAGACATTGATGATGATGGGGAGGCATTGATGATGATGGGGAGGCATTGATGATGATGGGGAGGCGATGATGATGATGGGGAGGCAATGATGATGATGGGGAGACATTGATGATGATGGGGAGGCATTGATGATGATGGGAGGCATTGATGATAATGGGGAGTCATTGATGATGATGGGGAGGCGATGATGATGAAATAAAAAAAAATTCTGGCTTTTGGGTGGCTCCTCATGGAATGATGATGCTCTGGCAGCTCTTTTTCAGAAGGGTCTGGCAAGACTGTAAAAAGGGTGTTATGATGGGATTTTCCCGTCCCCTTTGGTCTCAATGACTCTATGTCTTTATTTCAAGTTGACAGACGTCGCGCGACCTAGAAATAT
>JARQOD010000003.1:364892499-364948839 GCA_033576555.1 Oophaga sylvatica
ATAGACTTTAGTTTGTGAGCTCCTTAGTTGTTCTAAGCTCAACTGGTTAGAGTTTATTTCCCAGACCATTTATGTTCCTTTGGTGTTTGAGTGTGTATGCAAGCGAGTGTTTATCCTGTCTGTCTTATATGTCTAATCTGTGTATTTAGCTGAGATCAGCCCATATCCCTTTTGTGGTAGTCAGGATCCTTCTTAGGACTGATTACAGGGTTCAGGGTCTGATAGGAGACAGGGTTAGGTTGGAGACTTGGACCTCTGAACCATTATCAGTACCTCCAAGGTGAGGGATTAGTTAGGACCCCAGTTTAGGGTCAGGTTAGATCCCGGTCCACCTCTTTCCTGTTTCAGCTCATCAAGTCCTCAAGATTAACCCTGAGTTCAGCAGATATTGTGTCAGGTAAATCTATTCTATACTTACATGCTGATGTTGCTATACTAGTTGTTGTATAGAGTGTTGTTCCTGTATTAATAGTTTACTGACATTGTATACATATCATTAGACAGCGTGACAGCTGCTTTATACTGTGTGGGGGGCTGCATTATACTGTGTGTGGGGACTGCATTATACTGTGTGTGGAGGCTGCTCTATACTATGTGTGAGGGAACTGCACTATTCTGTGTGTGGGGGATGAATTATACTGTGAGTTGGGGCTGAACTATACTGTGTGAGGTGCTGCACTATACTGTGTGTGGGGGATGCACTATACAGTGTGTTGGCACTGCACTATACTGTGTGTGGGGGACTGCACTATTCTGTGTGTGTGTGAGGGGGCTGCACTATACTGTGTGTGGGCTGCACTATACTGTGGGGAACTGCACTATTCTGTGTGTGTGAGGGGCTACATTATACTGTGTGTGGGCTGCACTATACTGTGTGGGGACTGCACTATTATTTGTATGTGGGGCTGCATTGTGCTGTGGTGTGAGCTGCACTATACTGTGTGGTTGCTGCATTATACTGTGTGTGGGAGGAATGCACTATTTAGTGAGTGTGGGGGGCTGCATTATACTGTGAGTGAGGACCTGCATTATACTGTGTGTGGGCTGCACTGTTCTGCATGTGGGGGCTGCACTATACTGTGTATGGGGCTGCACTATACAGTGTTGTGTGAGGGGCTGCACTCTACTGTGCGTGTGGGCTGTACTATACTGTGTGTGGGGCTGCACTATACTGTGTGGGGACTGCACTATTCTGTGTGTGGTGTGGAGGGGCTGCACTCTACTGTGTGCAGGCTGTACTATACTGTATGTGGGGGCTGCACTATACTGTGTGGGGGACTGCACTATTCTGTGTGTGTCTGACGGGCTGCACTATACTGTGTGTGGGCTGTACAATACTGTGTGTGGGGCTGCACTATACTGTGTGGGGACTGCACTATTCTGTGTATGTGGGGGCTCTATTGTACTGAGTGGGGGATGTACTATACTGAGTGTGGGGACTGCACTAGTCTGTGTGTGAGGGCTGCATTATACTTGAGTGGGGGGGCTGCATTATACTGTGAGTTGGGGGACTGCACTATACTGTGATTGTGGGGGACTGCACTATGCTGTGTGTGGGGGCTGAACTATACTGTGTGGGGGACTGCACTATTCTGTGTATGTGGGGGGCTGCATTGTGCTGTGTGTGTGGCCTGCACTATACTGTGTCTGGTGCCTGCACTATACTGTGTGTGAGGGGACTTCACTGTTCTGTGAGTGTGGGGGGCTGCATTATACTGTGAGTGAGGGGCTGCATTATACTGTGTGTGTGGGCTGCACTATACTGTGTGGGGCTGCACCATACTGTGGGGGTGAACTGCACTATTCTGCATGTGGGGGTTGCATTATACTGTGTGTGGGGCTGCACTATACTGTGTGGGGACTGCATTATTCTGTGTATGTGGGGGCTGCCAGTGTGCTCTGTGTGTGGGCTGCATTATACTGTGTGTGGGGGCTGCACTATACTGTGTGTGGTGGCTGCACTATACTGTGTGTGGGGGGACTGCGCTATTCTATGACTGTGGGGGCTGCAATTATACTGGGAGTGAGGGGCTGCATTATACTGTGTGTGTGGGCTGCACTATACTGTGTGGGGGCTGCACTATACTGTGAGGGTGAACTGCACTATTCTGCATGTGGGGGCTGCACTATACTGTGTGGGGGCTGCACTATACTGTGTGTGGGGGACTGCACTATTCTGTGTGTGTGTGTGTGTGTGAGGGGCTGCACTATACTGTGTGTGTGGGCTGTACTATACTGTGTGTGGGGGCTGCACTATACTTTGTGGGGAACTGCACTATTCTGTGTGTGTGAGTGGGCTGCACTATACTGTGTGTGTGGGTTGTTCTATACTGTGTGTGGGGCTGTACTATACTGTGGGAGGCTGCACTATTCTGTGTATGTGGGGCTGCATTGTACTGTGTGGGGGCTGCTCTATACTTAGTGTGGGGACTGCACTATTCTGTGTGGGGGGGCTGCATTATACTGTGAGTGGGAAGACTGCACTGTATTGTACTGTAATTTTGGGGAACTGCACAATACTGTGTGGGGGACTGCACAATACTGTGTGGGGCGCTGCCCTATAATGTTTGTGTGGGGGCTGCATTATAACTGTGTGTGGGGGGCTGCATTATACTGTGTGTGAGGGACTGCACTATACTGTGTATGCGGGGGGCTGCATTATACTGTGTGTGGAGGCTGCTCTATTCTGTGTGTGAGGGGACTGCACTATTCTGTGCGTGTGTGAGGGGGCTGCACTATACTGTGTGTGTGGCTGTACTATACTGTGTGTGGGGGCTGCACTATACTGTGTGGGGAACTGCATTATTCTGTGTTTGTGTGGGGCTGCACTATACTGTGTGGGAGGCTGCACTATTCTGTGTATATTGGAGCTGCATTGTACTGTGTGGGGCTGCACTATACTGAGTGTGGGGACTGCACCATTCTGTGTGGGGGCTGCATTATACTGTGAGTGGTGGGACGGCACTATACTGTGATTGTGGGGGACTGCACAATACTGTGTGGGGGGCTGCACAATACTGTGTGGGGCGCTGCCCTATAATGTTTGTGTGGGGGTCTGCATTATACTGTGTGTGGGGGCTGCATTATACTGTGTGTGAGGGACTGCACTATACTGTGTATGCAGGAGGCTGCATTATACTGTGTGTGTAAGCTGCTCTATACGGTGTGTGAGGGGACTGCACTATTCTGTGTGTGGGGGATGAATTATACTGTGAGTGGGGGGCTGTACTATACTGTGTGAGGTGCTGCACTATACTGTGGGGGGAACTGCACTATTCTTTGTGTGGGGAGTACACAAATACTGCGTGTGGGGGCTGCACTATACAGTGTGTTGAGGCTGCACTATACTATGTGTGGGGGACTGCACTATTCTGTGTGTCAGAGGGCTGCACTGTACTGTGTGCGGGCTGCACTATAATGTGTGGGGGCTGCACTATATTGTGTGGGGGGACTGCACTATTCTGTGTATGTGGGGGGCCTGCGTTGTACTTTGTGGGCTGCACTATACTGTGTGTGGGGGACTGCACTATTCGGTGGGGGGGGCTGCATTATACTGTGTATGGAAGGGACTGCACTATACTGTGATTGTGGGGGACTGCACTATAATGTGTGTAGGGGCTGCATTATACTGTGTGGGGGGCTGCATTATACTGTTTAGGGAGACTGCACAATACTGTGTGGGAGGCTGCATTATACTGTGTGGGGCATGCCCTATACTGTTTGTGTGGGGGGCTGCTTTAAACTGTGTGGGGGCTGCATTATACTGTGTGTGGGGGACTGCACTATACTGTGTATGCGGGGCTGCATTATACTGTGTGTGGAGGCTGCTCTATACTATGTGTGAGGGAACTGCACTATCTGTGTGTGGGGGGATGAATTATACTGTGAGTTGGGGCTGCACTATACTGTGTGAGGTGCTGCACTATACTGTGTGTGGGGGATTCACTATACAGTGTGTTGGCACTGCACTATACTGTGTGGGGGGGACTGCACTATTCTGTGTGTGTGTGAGGGGGCTGCACTATACTGTGTGTGTGGGCTGCACTATAATATGTGTAGGGGCTGCATTATACTGTGTGAGGGACTGCACTATTCTGTGTATGTGGGTGGCCTGCATTGTACTGTGTGGGCTGCACTATACTGAGTGTGGGGAACTGCACTATTCTGTGTGTGGGGGGATGCATTATACTGTGAGTGGGGGGCTGCATTATACTGTGTATGGAGAGGACTGCTCTATACTGTGATTGTGGGGGGGACTGCACTATACTGTGATACTGTGGGGGCTGCATTATACTGTGTGTGGGGACTGCCCAATAGTGTGTGGGTAGCTGACCTATACTGTGTGGGGGCTGCATTATACTGTGTGGGAGGCTGCATTATATTGTTTGGGGGGACTGCACTATACTGTGTATGTGGGGCTGCATTATACTGTGTGGGAGACTGCAGTATACTGTGTACAATACAGACCAAAAGTTTGGACACACCTCATTTAAAGATTTTTCTGTATTTTCATGACTATGAAAATTGTACATTCACACTGAAACTATGAATTAACACATGTGGAGTTATAGACTTAACAAAAAAGTGTGTAACAACTGAAATTATGTCTTATATTCTAGGTACTTCAAAGTAGCCACCTTTAGCTTTGATGACTGCTTTGCACACTCTTAGCATTCTCTTGATGAGCTTCAAGAGGTAGTCACCGGAAATGGTTTTCACTTCACAGGTGTGCCCTATCAGGTTTAATAAGTGGGATTTCTGGCCTTATAAATGGGGTTGGGACCATCAGTTGTGTTGTGCAAAAGTCTGGTGGATACACAGCTGATAGTCCTACTGAATAGACTGTTAGAATTTGTATTATGGCAGAAAAAAGCGGCTAAGTAAAGAAAAAACGAGTGGCCAACATTACTTTAAGAAATATTACATTATACTTTTATCAAGGACCATGGGTGTGCATTCTACTATATGTACTATATGGGACCTGCATTATACTGTATCAATGACTTCCTTAGCCGATGTAAAGAGGCCAGGAAACAAGCATCGAACAACTTCAATATTGTCGATCACACTCGTTTTGTGGCCTGAACTCAGCATATAAATACAACAGAAATGTTTCTATGTTATGGTGCAATATGTGAGCATTTGGGGCCCCACTTTAAACTTTTGCCCAGTGCCCCACTTTGTCTAAAAACTGCCATGAGTAGGAAACATAGACAGCTCATGTCAATTCTCGGCTCAAGCCATCAAATATTATCTAGGCCCGAGAAGTCACAGACTGGCAGTGCAAAGCTCGTCCAGTTAAAGAATAATCCTATTGATTTTCCCTAAATAAACATCAGCACTTCCTTATTGGAGAGTTGCCGCAGTCTGTCCGGTGTGTCTCCTACTGAGCGGCTCTAGGTGCGTGTGTGACGCCTGCCCATTCTTCGCATCACCTGATCCTAGATGAGATCATTTT
This sequence comes from Oophaga sylvatica, assembly GCA_033576555.1. NCBI lineage: Eukaryota > Metazoa > Chordata > Amphibia > Anura > Dendrobatidae > Oophaga > Oophaga sylvatica. Next base: position 364,897,958 of record JARQOD010000003.1, read on the forward strand.
GTGTCAAAAGTGAATCTTCCCATTCACAAACAACGCTCGGCTTCAGTGAAGTAATGGGAATACAAACTTATGATGACCTTTGACACTCTTAGTGCTGGAATGAACGTGTCACATGGATTCATGTCATTCTATATCAATTAAGGAATCTGCGTCTCTGACCTTCTAGGGGCATCAAAACACAATACCAGACCCCAATCAGAGGGTAATAAAACTCTCTCCTTATCTATGATCTGTTCCAATATTTATGTTCATCCCTCTGCCATAATGACAGTTCTGCTTCACGTCACTTGTCTTACCTATTGCACTATTCCTGTGTCCTGTTGTGTATATAAATATGTGATTCTTCAGTTTTTGTTTTAGTCTTTGCCTGATGAAGAGACCGGAGTAGTCTCGAAAGCTTGCAATTTGTTACCATCTTTTCAGTTAGCCATTAAAAGGTATCAACCACCGAGGACTCTCAAGTCTAAATATTTTTGCATATCATTGTGAATTTTTCTATATTTTTTGTTTTTAAAGCACTTTATTTATTTTACATGAGAGGTGGTTATTACTAATCTAGTGAACGTTTTTCCTGCACGGTCAAAAGTACAGCCTAATACAGAAATGCATCCCACTACTTGTATGAGTAATGTAAAAAGCAGTTGTCACATCTCTCCAGAACCTGCTCCTGCGACTTCTGCTACTGTCGACAGGTCTGTGGGTGGCTCTGTTGATAGAAATATCAGAAACAAAAGTTCTGGATGGCAGGTTTTGTCCAGCCACTATGGTTAGAATGGCTGAGATCTGTAGTGCCATCCAATCTGGCAGTATGGGTGTGTGTGCTTCCAGCTGAAGTTATCAGGCAATTGGAGAGCACCACACCATACTAAAGCTTCCAGCTTACTGCTAGAAGCTGCTAGATATGGTTTTGTGTTTCCCTATTTTGTGTGAAAAGGAACTCCAAGCAATTGTGGTGCTAGTCACCATAGGATTTCTTGGATATATCCAAATCCGATCAAAATCTATGTCAAAAAATTAATTTAATTTCTCAAATAAAAATTGTTAAAATACAATACAATGTGTTTCGGCTGCTATTATTACAGTGTAGCCTTCATCAGGTAACAAAAACAGATATAATGTATAAGTGAGCATAACCACAACTAAAAGAATTTTTTATTGTTGGTAAAAACGTATTACGCTTAGAGGAAGCGCTGCACCTGTCTCTTTTTTTCCCTCTCTCCCTCAATTAGGGTTTTTCTAAAGGGTTTGTGTTTCCCTAGCTAGATATGTGTCTTCTGCTCCTGTTTTGTTTAGTGCATTCCTGTTTTGACCCTGGCTCGTGTATGACTACTCTTAGGATCCTTATTTTGTCCTTGACATGACCTCTCAGCTCTGACCCTGCCTGGTGACCATTCCTACCTCTGGATGGCAGCATACCACCAGCTCCTATTGTAAATCCAATCCTGATGTAGGCCTCGGGCAGACGTTACAGCAGTTAGCTCTCTAGCTCCCTCCAGAGGCTGCAGAAAAACCCAGATTGTCCAATTTAAAAAGCACCTTTCTGTTTCAATTATGCTGGGTAAGTCAATAGCACAAGCAAAGAATATTTCTAATGCGTGTTATTACAGGAAAATGCTTCTATTTCGACTTATCTCATTTCCCTTTACCTCCTGACTCCTGCAGTGAACACCACTGGCAAAATGCTCTTCAAAGAGGAAGAGATGGATACATAGGATAAGATCATTGAGAGATTAGGTTACAGCTACTGCCTATAGTAGTTTATGGACAGGAAAGAGGAGAAGCAACTTGTGACGCTTCCCACGGCTGCGGGGCGTTGGGACATGGCATAGCTTGCCTAACTAGCCAATGCTCCCACGCCGCCAGTCCACGACGACGTGAGGCATGAGTCCCAGATGGTAAGAGAATGTGGACCTACTGGACCACGGAGGGAAACCCGGGCCTGCCCGGACTTGGGAAGGGCAGCGACCGGGATCCGTGGCAGCTGAACATGTGGGCAAGGTGGCGACCTGCAGGACTAGACAACACCACACAACTTCAGGTAAGAAGAAACATAAAGTTTACTTAAAGAAACACAGTACATAAACAGAGCATAAGACCGGGCTCCCGATTCCGCACATCAGAGAAGGGTACACGACTCAGGATCACAGACGAGTGCAGGAGGACATCACGGGTAGATGCAGTCCAGGATCATCTGGCACGGGCATACTAGTATGGCCTCACTCTCAGGCCTCAGGCGTAGCACAGGCTCAGCAGGAGAACATCAGACACCGGCCCAGGACGAACGTCAGACGATGGCGGGGTCATCACGGGTTGATGAAGTCCAGGGTCATCTGGCACAGGCATACTAGGACGGCCTCTCTCTCAGGCCTCAGGCGTAGCACAGGCTCAGCAGGAGAACATCAGACACTGACCCAGGACAGACGTCATCACAAGGTAGACCAAGGAGGAACCGGCAGGACATCGGAACATCAGAAACACGGACTGGATCTCAGGGACACAGGAACACGGACAGGACATCAGGAACACGGATTGGATCTCAGGGAGTCAGGAACACGGACAGGAACATCAGGAACACGGATTGGATTTCAGGGAGTCAGGAACACAGACAGTAACACGGATTGGATCTCAGGGAGTCAGGAACACAGACAGGAACACGGATTGGATCTCAGGGAGTCAGGAACACGGACTGGAAACACAGGCATCGGACTCCGGACATCTGGCACTGATCGGAAGGCTCCGGACATCAGGCAGAGATGGATAGGATCCGGACATCTGGAAGTGGTCATCGTACATCGGATATCAGGCAGTGGTCATCAGGAAGGACACGGTCCTCGGACTCCGGACATCTAGTATCGATCTGAAAAGGAACCCCAGCGGTCTGGTGCAAGCCCCGCCAGCCTCAACGGGAGCTGGCCGGGAATTGCACAGAAGCTGAGCACAGAGTAACGGAAACTCAGCACACACCGGACTCCTCCTTCCAAGATGAACTCAGGTTATATGCAAGGATTCACAGTCACTGGCACAGGGTTCAGGACACAGCAGGATTTCAGGAACATAACACAGAGGACACAGTTCAGACAGTCAAGTACAGGATGCGATCAGGATCAGGGGTTCAGGTAATTAGACACAGAAGGAACAGGCCTGGATATACAGCCTCCAGGAACGGCGATCTGGGTAATCAGCCCCCAGCATAGGCGGAAACACAAGACACAGTTCAGACATTCAGGTACCGGGTTAGATCCAGGATCAGGATTCAGGAAACAAGATACAGCAGGAACAGGCCTGGATGTACAGCCTCCAGGAACGGCGATCTGGGTAATCAGCCCCCAGCATAGGCGGAAACACAAGACAGTTCAGACATTCAGGTACCGGGTTAGATCCAGGATCAGGGAACAAGACACAGCAGGAACAGGGAATCAGCTCTCCAGAGCTGATCGAACTCAGAGTGTGTAGCCCTGGTATGTAAGGCACACTTTATCCTGGAGTCTGCACAGAAAGGTAACAGTTAAAGCTCACATCATCCATTCACACTTTAGACACACCCTCGGGGTATATAAGCTAGTGACATGTAGCAGAGAGAAGTCAGTCTAGTCTGGACTAGTGGAGTAGAGGGGAGTCTTCCAGGAAGTGAAGTGAAAGACAGTCACTCAGTTGGTTCCTGTCAGCAGTTCATAAAGTGGAGGCTAGTAAGGGTGAGCCAGTTCATCTTAGCCTAGTCAGAGCTGTTCCTTAACCTGAAGACAGAGACAGCTTTGAAGAAAGGAAAGTTTGCAGCAGAAACTTCAGTCGCCTGTCTCAAGGACAGTGAAGTTCAGTCGATGTGTTCCTGAACTAGGAGTATACTGAGTATCTGTCAGCGAGCTCCAAGGAAGAAGCAAGAAAGTATTGACTTGTACTACCTTAGGAAGTGTGCAGTGCCTGTGTTGAGAGTGGAAAGCAGGGCGAAGGGCACAGTGGAGAGGACGGAGCAGTGCCTTAGGTAGTGAATTGCCTACACTAATTATCCGGTCACTGGGGACCGAGGAGTTGCTATTGATTCACTCATAGTAACGGAATAACCAGAGTCTTACTGGACCTTAGGTCGCAGAAAGCAGCCCTTAAAGTGTCGGTACGTAATCGGGGTCAGGAGGAACAAGGACTTTTAGCTAGGCCTAGCATAGGACTCTGTTCCCACCACATAGAAGGCTCCACCACAAAACTGACTGGGCAATACAGCTATGGAGTTAGCTGGAGTATTCGGAGTTAACTAGTTCCATGCTAGTTGGACTCATCATATTGAAAGTTAAGGAGGCCTCTAACCTGCTCTGCTGTTACCTGGACGTGCAGTCTTCACCCCGACCAGCTCCCCGGGACCTGCCTAACATCTGACAAGTAAAAGGTATGGAAAGACGCTGGATGGTGTGAGACTGATTCATTTATCTGCACCCTACATGATTATAACCATAGACTTTGAGGGACCAGTCCCACCTGTGGGGGACCCGTCATCTAGCTGCCACAACATCCCCTCAGAGATCTACAGCAGCACTGGTCTTAGTGACTAGAAAACTACAGGTGGCGTCACGAACTGTTATCTACTAATCCCCTGTAAATATTCCCTTCATCATACGCCTGACCGCCAGGGCCACGGACCGAGCCACGCTACCAGTGACATTCCCTATAGAAATCTACAGGCTCGGCTCCGAGTACCCCATTGCCCTGGTAACCCACAATTGTGGTGCGGGTCACAACATAATTTGGCGTCACGAACAGGATCCGAAACTTGCAGCATTGCGAGCCCTGTGTGCCTGTGGAGTGTTTTGGTGAAAAAGACTGTTTGTGCTTTTGGCGCCAAATACCGCCATATTTGCCGCCATATTCGCACCCTGAGGCGCTGGAGAAGAAGGTGGGCGTACCTGAAAGGCGCGCAGAGTCTCGGACACGCCCCCGGCTCTGACTCAGCGGCAGGTCCTGCGACAGGAAGTGAACGCTCTGACATCAGAGCGCCTGCGACGAAGGTCCTGTCCCCATCGCTGTGCTTGTGGAGCGGCAGCTTCTGGAAACGGTAGGCCCCGATTAAACAAGGGGGCACTAATATGTCGCAACAACCGGCCGACAGTGCAGCCCCAGCCGGAGGCCCCGACCCCGCGCCGCGTGGCATTGTAGCGCCGGATGGGGGCGCAGGCCCAGCACCCGGCCCGGTAGTCCCGCTCATGCCACTAACGCTCCCATATATGCCTGGGGCAAAATGGCTTCCCCAGTACAGCGGCGAGCCAGGCACTTTAGCAGGATTCAAACGGAAGATATGCAGTGTCCTGGAAATGTACTCTATGTCTGAGAGGCAAAAAGCTGCAGTATTAATAGGGCAGCTAACTGGCGCTGCTGAGAGAGAAGTGGAGACTTGGGCTACCACGGACCAGGAGTTGGTGCCTGCGATCCTCTTAAAGTTACAGGCCATTTTTGAAGATCGCACCGAAACAGATCTCCGGATGGCATTCTACAACTGTTCACAGCAACCAAGTGACAGTATAAGGGACTATGCCTGCCGACTACAAGGGGCCCTGAGAGCCCTCAAGCAGGTTAATACCATAAGTGTCATTGATGAAAATAAGATGCTGAAAGAACAATTTGTGCAAGGACTGAGGTCCCAAGCGGAACGCAGAACTGTAAATTGGTGGTCTTTAGATCATCCAGATGCCACCTTTGATGCCCTAAAGGACATGGCAATAAAAGGACTGCGACCCCTGGGCAAACCTGAAGTGGCAACCCAACGTCACCAGGGTGAAATCACTCTGGAACCGGCAGTACCCACCTTTTCCCCGCTAGCGGCAGAAGCCAAAACGCAGGTGACGCCCCCTAGTGAATTGGACTGTCTGCGCTCAGAAGTGCGCCAGTTGACTAAAAATCTGGCTGCTGTGATGAGTGCCCTGCAGCTGCGGAAAGAGGAAGAAGGAAAGATCTTATTAGCCGACTGCCCGGAGGATGTCCCATGGATGAACCGGAGGAGAAGGAGGACGTCGCCCCACCGGAGGAGGACAACGCCACCCCCAGGAGCAACCCCTGACCAGCACCCTCCTCGCCGGGAGATCATCTGTTACCGCTGCAACCGGAAAGGTCATATGTCGACACAGTGTCCTTTAAACGGGCAGAACCTGGGTCCGAGGGCCAACACCCAGGTGGAGACTCGTCAGGCCCCTTAGATTGGAACCGCAGGTTCGTGGGTGGACGACCCTACCTGTCCATCATTCTGGATGGGATTGCAGTTCCGGCGTTGCTAGATACTGGGTCTCAGGTGACCATAATACCTGATGCCCTATATACAAAGTTCTGGTCTATGGATAGTCTTCAACCCCGAGCCCTGACTTTACCGTGTATGCTTCTAATGGTCTCCCTGTGGAAGTACTCGGGACCAAAAGTGTGGATGTGAAAGTGGGCAGAGAGGAGTTGAAAGACCAGGGGCTTCTAGTAGTAAAGACTGTAAATGAAGAGAACGGTTTAAATATAATTCTGGGTACTAACATTATCAGTAACTGTCTGGGAGAAGTTGTGTTTCTACTCCAACAGCTCGCTGAGATCGCCCGACCAAGGCAGAAGGGAGTGATCCAGAGAGAGATCCGGGCCCTGATGTGTCAGCAGCAAGCGAAGCTTACAGACGGCGAAATTGGTAATGTACGGGTCACCGACTCGAATCCTATTGTGATACCCCCAATGAGTGAAATGATAATATGGTGTAGGGCAGCCATAGGTCTGAGAGGACAAAACTACCAAGCAGTAGTAGAACCCCATTGCTCAGAACATAGACCCACACTCATGACAGCGAGAGGGGTAGTGGAAGTGATAAATGGGAGAGTACCGGTACGGCTTCTCAACTGGGGAGATGATGAAGTAAATTTACCCCGTTATGCAACAGTTGCTAAATTACATGCCGTCGATAATAATTCCATTCTCCCGACTGAGTCCTTAGACTCCCGCCAACTAGCGGAGGATAATGACCCGGCAACTCAGGTGGCGGATTGGTGCCAGCAACTCCATGTCGGGACAGACACCACTCCCGCCCACCAGAAACAAGGGGTATTACGGGTGGTACAAGAGTACGCACAAGTGTTTAGTAAACACCCCCTCGACTTTGGGGCCATTAAGGGAGTACAGCATCATATCCCTACAGGTGGTCATCCTCCATCAAAGAGCGGTACAGGCCTATACCTCCAGCCCATTATCAGAAAGCTAAGGAAATGTTACATGATATGAAGGAAGCCGGGGTGATAAGGGATAGTTGTAGCCCCTGGGCAGCACCTCTAGTTCTGGTTAAAAAGAAAGATGGTAGTATGAGAATGTGTGTGGATTACAGGCAAGTGAATCGCATAACACATAAAGATGCTTATCCATTACCACGAATTGAGGAGTCCTTAGCTGCTCTGAAAACGGCTAACTACTTTTCTACCCTTGATCTGACTAGTGGGTACTGGCAAGTGGCTGTGGCTGAGGAGGATCGTGAGAAAACGGCTTTCACCACCCCAATGGGGCTCTGTGAGTTCGACAGAATGCCGTTTGGGCTCAGTAGTGCCCCAGGAACATTTCAGAGAGTGATGGAGAACTGCCTGGGACATCTCAATTTTGAAACCGTGCTGCTATACCTAGATGACGTCATCGTATACTCCAAGACATATGAGGACCATCTGAAGCACCTGGCAGAAGTATTCGAGTCCCTGTCCAGGTACGGGATGAAGTTGAAACCCTCAAAATGCCATCTACTCAAACAGAAGGTACAATACTTGGGGCACATCGTCAGTTCAGAGGGAGTAGCGCCGGACCCAGAGAAAGTCACCGCCATCCAGAAATGGCCGGAGCCGAAGAACCTCAAGGAAGTGCGACAGTTCCTGGGACTAACGGGTTACTACAGGAGGTTCGTGAAAGATTACACGAAGAAGGCAGCGCCTCTACAGGACCTCCTAGTAGGACAATCCCTAAAGAGCAGAAACCCTCCCTTTAATTGGGGTAAGGAACAGGCTGAAGCATTCCAGAAGATGAAAGAGATCCTTACAGGTGATGAGATCTTGACCTATCCTGATTACAGCCAACCGTTCCTGCTGTACACCGATGCCAGTAATGAAGGTTTAGGAGCAGTTCTCAGTCAGAAGCAGAATGGCCAAGAAAAAGTCATCGCTTACGCCAGCAGAAAACTCAGGCCAACTGAGAGGAATCCGGAAAATTATATCAGCTTCAAGCTGGAGTTTCTGGCGCTGGTCTGGGCCATTACTGAAAGATTAAAGCACTACCTTGCCTCCAACAAGTTCACGGCGTACACAGACAACAACCCGTTAACGCACCTGGAAACAGCCAAGCTGGGAGCTATGGAGCAGCGTTGGATGGCTCGGTTGTCAAATTACCAGTTTACCATCAAGTACCGGGCAGGCCGTAAGAATGCTAACGCCGACGCATTGTCCCGAATGCCACATGAATCTGACACGGAAGAAGAATCGGACGACCTGGAAGAAATTGAGCTACCTGCTGTCATGTGTGCATCGCCACGAAGATCGTCGCGGTTGCACATTCTGACTTCTCACAGCTGAGTTGCTGTTTCTTTGTGTTTGGCAGTTAGGGAGTTAATTCTGTCTGTGCTCAGTTCTGGGACTGGGTGCAGTTTCTCCCGGCTGCAATTAATTATTTGTTGATTGGTTTCCTTTAAATCTCTGGTTGTCTGTGTTGGGAGTTGCCAGTGAAATTCTTCATGCAGACCACAGATAGGATTGTATCTGTATAGACTTAAGTTAAAGAGCTCCTTAGTTGTTTTAAGCTCACCTTGCTTAGAGTTTTATATCCCAGATCATTTATGTTCCTTCTGTGTTTGAGTGTGTATGCAAGTCTGTGTTTTCTCCAGTCTGTCTTATATGTCTAATCTGTGTATTTAGCAGAGATCAGCCCATATCCCTTTGGTGGTAATCAGTATCCTTCTTAGGACTGATTACAGGGTTCAGGGACTGATAGGAGACAGGGTTAGGCTGGAGACTTGGACCTCTGAACCATTATCAGTACCTCCAAGGTGAGGGATTAGTTAGGATCCCAGTTTAGGGTCAGGTTAGACCCCGGTCCTCCTCTTTCCTGTGACAGTGTATCAAGTCCTCAAGATTAACCCTGAGTTCAACGGATATCGTGTCAGATAAATCTATTCTATATTTACATGCTGATGTTGCTAATCTATATGTTGTATAGAGTGTTGTTCTTTTAAGAATAGTTTACTGACATCGTACACATATCATAAGACCGCGTGACATTTTCACTGGCCCATAAAATTATTCCCAGTTGCCATGGATCCAGTAGCCCAGCTGGCTCTGCAGTTGCAGGGATTATCCATGGAGCTGACGGACATTAAGTCCAAAGTTTTGTCTCCCTCGGAGCAAACCAGATTTGAACCTAAAGTAGCTCTCCCGGACAGGTTCACTGGTGGGCGAGACAAATTTTTTACCTTCAGGGAAGCATGTAAATTGTATTTTCGGCTTCGGCCTCGATCATCAGGGAGTGAAGAGCAGAGAGTGGGAATTGTTATCTCGCTCCTACAAGGGGACCCTCAATCCTGGGCCTTCTCCCTTCCTCCGGGATCCCCGGCTCTACTGTCTGTAGATCAATTTTTTACTGCCCTGGGATTGGTATATGATGACCCAGATCGGGTCTCTCTTGCTGAGACAAAATTACGTAAGATACAGCAGGGAGATCGTCCGGCGGAGGAATTTGCTTCTGAGTTCCGTAGATGGGCCACAGATACTCAGTGGAATGACCCAGCTCTTAGAAGCCAGTTTTGTCATGGGCTTTCTGACAAATTAAAGGACGTTTTGGCTCAGTATGATTCTCCTCCATCACTGGAGGCTGCTATGGCCCTAGCTATCCGTACTGATAGACGGCTCCGGGAGAGGTGCGAGGTAACTCCGCCCCCTGTTGTTACTCCACCTACTACTAAAGTCCCTTATGTTGAGGTTCCCCTTGTCTGTTCGGAGGAGCCTATGCAGTTGGGAGGGACATCATTTCGTAGGAGGGGATTGGCGGTATGCCGCAGGACTAGAAGGTGTTTCTTCTGCGGGAAAGAGGGACATTTTGTTGGGGGATGTCCATCCCGTGCCTTGTTGAGCAAAAAGTCGCCGGAAAACTGTTAATCCCAGGTTGTGTGGTGGACGACAACCTGGGAGTATGTATTTCGTCCGCTAGTTCTTCTCAGTTCCTTGTACCAGTGGAGGTGGTGGTTGGTACGAGAGTGGAGAGATTTTCTGTTCTTCTTGATAGTGGGTCCGGGGCTAATCTGGTTGACGCTCAGTTTGCTCAGGCTCAAGGTATGCATCTGAGTGTATTGGTCAAACCGATCCCTATATTCTCCATTGACGCCAGGCCTCTCGGCCAAGGTAGCTTTGTTCATGAGGTTCATAACATTGACCTTCGGGTAGGGGCAATACATAGGGAACTATTATCTTGTTATGTGTTGGAGGGTCTACCTACTCCTATTGTGTTGGGACTTCCTTGGTTGGTTAAACAAAACCCCTGTGATTAATTGGCAGTCCAGAGATATAAGCCAATGGGGGGAGTTTTGCAAAAGTAACTGCATGAACACAGTCATCAGTGCGGTCATGCCTAGTACTTTGCCTCCTTTTTTGGAGGACTTTGGGGATGTGTTCTCTGAGGAAGGGTGTCAGGAGTTGCCTCCTCATCGCGTGTATGACTGCTCTATTAATTTACTTCCTGATGCTAAGTTACCTAAAGCTAGGTTATATAACCTTTCTGGTCCTGAGAGGCAGGCTATGAAAGATTATATTTCGGAAAGTCTGGCCAAAGGGCATATTAGACCTTCATCTTCCCCAGTGGCCGCGGGGTTCTTCTTTGTGAAGAAAAAAGATGGAGGCCTACGCCCTTGCTTGGATTTCCGCGAACTTAATCGGATTACTGTTCGAGATCCGTATCCACTCCCTCTGATTCCTGATCTCTTCAATCAAATTGTTGGCGCCAAATGGTTCTCTAAATTGGATCTCAGGGGGGCGTATAATCTGATTAGGATAAAAGAGGGGGATGAGTGGAAAACGGCGTTTAACACGCCGGAGGGACATTATGAGAACCTTGTCATGCCTTTTGGTCTGACTACTGCACCAGCAGTATTCCAACATTTTGTTAATGACATTTTTCGTCATCTGGTGGGGCTGTTTGTGGTCGTATATTTGGATGACATTTTAATTTACTCACCAGATCTTGTGTCTCACCAGGAGCATGTGAGACAGGTGTTGCAGATCTTGCGAGACAATAAACTATACGCCAAACTGGAAAAGTGTGTATTCGCCGTACAGGAACTTCAGTTTTTGGGTTTCTTGGTGTCAGCCTCCGGTTTCCGTATGGACCCTGAAAAGGTGAGAGCAGTGCTTGAATGGGATCAGCCAGAGGATCTTAAGGCTCTGCAGCGTTTTCTGGGGTTTGCTAACTACTACCGGAAATTTATTTGTAATTTCTCATCTGTTGTCAAACCTCTCACTGACATGACAAGAAAAGGGACGGATTTTTCTAAATGGTCGGACAAAGCTTGCCAAGCTTTTTCCTCTTTGAAAAAATGTTTTGCTTCGGCACCCGTTCTCATCCAACCAGATGCATCACAGCCGTTCGTTGTGGAGGTGGACGCGTCTGACGTAGGGGTGGGTGCAATATTGTCCCAGGGTCCGTCCCCTGGTAAATGGCATCCGTGCGCTTTCTTTTCTAAAAAATTGTCGTCCGCCGAAAGGAATTATGATATCGGCAATAGGGAACTTTTGGCCATTAAGTTGGCTTTTGAAGAATGGCGTCACTTTTTGGAGGGGGCAGTCCACCCGGTCACCGTCATTACTGATCACAAGAACCTGCTGTATTTGGAATCTGCTAAGCGTCTGAATTCCAGACAAGCTTGATGGTCGTTGTTTTTTACCAGGTTTAATTTTGTTGTCACTTATCGCCCTGGATCTAAGAATGTTAAGGCGGATGCCTTGTCTCGCAGTTTCCCAGGGGCCGGGAAAATGGATGACCCGATTCCTATCCTTCAGGAGGGGGTGGTAGTGTCGGCTGTATGTTCTGAGCTTGAGGAGGAGGTGTTAGAGGCTCAGGGGGACGCCCCTGCAGGACCTCCAGGGAGACTGTTTGTCCCAAATCAGTTGAGACAAAAGGTTATTGAGGCACATCATAATTCTGCTTTAGCAGGACATCCAGGGAGTAAGGCTACTTTAGATCTCCTTTCTCGCCGGTTTTGGTGGCCTAACGTTAATAAAGATGTTTTAACTTTTGTCGCGTCCTGTGGGGTTTGTGCTCGCTCTAAGACCCCTCATACCCGTCCGTCTGGGACCCTCTTACCCTTGAAACTTCCGGAGCGTCCATGGACTCATTTGTCTATGGACTTCATCACGGACCTTCCTCAGTCGTCAGGGAAGACTGTCATACTGGTGGTTGTTGACAGGTTCAGTAAGATGGCACATTTCATTGCTCTTCCTGCCCTCCCTAATGCTAAAACTCTGGCGCAGGTGTTCATTGGGGAGATTGTGAGACTTCATGGGTTGCCTTCTGATGTGGTGTCAGATAGGGGGTCTCAGTTTGTGTCCAAGTTTTGGAGGGCATTTTGTTTACGTCGGGGGATGCAATTGTCATTTTCCTCGGCTTTTCATCCGCAGACCAATGGTCAGACAGAGCGTCTGAATCAAAGCCTAGAGACTTATCTTCGGTGTTTTGTCTCAGAGAACCAGGAGGACTGGTCTTCTTTCTTGCCTCTGGCAGAGTTCGCTCTTAACAACAGGCGGAGCGAGTCCACTGGTAAGTCCCCGTTTTTTGGGGCATATGGTTTTCATCCCCAGTTTTGTACATTCAATGGGGGGGGCCCTTCTGGGGTTCCTGAGGAGGAGCGTTTCTCGTCGTCACTTGCTTCAGTGTGGAGAGGTGTATTGAATAATCTGAGTGCTATGGGGAACCGTTATAAACGTATGGCTGATAGGAGGAGAGTTTCTGGTCCAGATCTTAATGTGAACGATCTGGTATGGTTGTCTACCAGGAATATAAAACTTAAAGTTCCCTTCTGGAAGCTGGGCCCCAGATTCATCGGGCCGTACAGGATCAGTTCCATAATTAATCCTGTGGCATTTCGTCTGGACCTCCCTCCTACGTTTAAAATCCACAATGTGTTCCACAAGTCATTACTTAAGAGGTACGTGGCACCAGTCATACCATCACCTCTACCTCCTCCTCCAGTGGTGGTCAATGGTAACTTGGAGTTTCAAGTGTCAAAGATCATTGACTCACGTCTGAATCGCCGGTCCCTTCAGTACTTGGTGCATTGGAAGGGGTATGGTCCAGAGGAGAGGACGTGGGTTCCTGCGTCTGACATTAACGCAGATCGTTTGGTGCGGACCTTCCACAGAACTCACCCGGGCAAACCTGGCCCTGAGGGTCCGGAGGCCCCTCGTAGAAGGGGGGGTACTGTCATGTGTGCATCGCCACGAAGATCGTCGCGGTTGCACATTCTGACTTCTCACAGCTGAGTTGCTGTTTCTTTGTGTTTGGCAGTTAGGGAGTTAATTCTGTCTGTGCTCAGTTCTGGGACTGGGTGCAGTTTCTCCCGGCTGCAATTAATTATTTGTTGATTGGTTTCCTTTAAATCTCTGGTTGTCTGTGTTGGGAGTTGCCAGTGAAATTCTTCATGCAGACCACAGATAGGATTGTATCTGTATAGACTTAAGTTAAAGAGCTCCTTAGTTGTTTTAAGCTCACCTTGCTTAGAGTTTTATATCCCAGATCATTTATGTTCCTTCTGTGTTTGAGTGTGTATGCAAGTCTGTGTTTTCTCCAGTCTGTCTTATATGTCTAATCTGTGTATTTAGCAGAGATCAGCCCATATCCCTTTGGTGGTAATCAGTATCCTTCTTAGGACTGATTACAGGGTTCAGGGACTGATAGGAGACAGGGTTAGGCTGGAGACTTGGACCTCTGAACCATTATCAGTACCTCCAAGGTGAGGGATTAGTTAGGATCCCAGTTTAGGGTCAGGTTAGACCCCCGGTCCTCCTCTTTCCTGTGACAGTGTATCAAGTCCTCAAGATTAACCCTGAGTTCAACGGATATCGTGTCAGGTAAATCTATTCTATATTTACATGCTGATGTTGCTAATCTATATGTTGTATAGAGTGTTGTTCTTTTAAGAATAGTTTACTGACATCGTACACATATCATAAGACCGCGTGACATCTGCGTTCCATCGAAATGGGATAATCCATGAGCAGCATGTCCACAGAAAGCAGTATGGTGCAACATTAAATCCCTTACCCCATCACAGCTGGAAAGAGACCCAGGACAGCGATCCAGTGGTCAGCCGTATCAAGGAGTTGTTAAGACAGGAAGGTTCCTCCTTGGAAAAAGATGCACCTATGTCAGCAAAGCTCCTGTGGAATGAGAGAAGCCGGTTGTTCCTATACCGTGAGAAGTTGTGCAGGAGATACGTCAACCCCAGGACCCATGAGATGGTATGGCAGATAGTGGTCCCCAAGGCGGACGTCCAAATGGTGTTGGAAGCGTACCACGATCAAGCAGGACACTTTGGCTGGAGAAAGCTGGAGACCCTGTTGAGGTGCCGGTTCTACTGGGTAGGAATGCGCAGCTCCATCGAGAGGTGGTGTCGGAACTGTGGACCCTGTGGTCTCAGGCGAAAGGACTACGGTAGTCAGAAGGCACCCCTGCAGCCTATCCGGACGACTCGTCCCTTGGAGATCGTGGCCTTGGACCACGTCAAATTGTCGCCAAGCAGGTCTGGATACTCATATGCCCTGACCATGGTGGATCATTATTCGAGATTTTTGGTGGTCATCCCCGTCAAGGATCAGACAGCAGTGACGGCAGCAAGGACCTTCCAAGCAAGCTTCTGCAGACCGCATGGGTATCCAGAGCAGGTACTGACTGATCAAGGCCCTGCTTTTGAAGCGGATCTGTTTAAGGAATTTTGTCACTTGTATGGGTGTAAGAAAATTAGAACGACGCCATACCACCCCAAACCAACGGCCTTTGCGAGAAAATAAACCACATTGTCGTTGACTTGCTAAAATCCATACCGCTGGAAGAAAGAAATCGGTGGCCAGAATTGTTACCTGACCTGGTTGACTTGTACAACCACATACCAGTGAGTTCTACCAACTGCACACCAGCTTACCTTATGAGAGCAAGGCCTGGAAGACTGCCAATGGACTTGGAACTTGGTGTGGTGGAACCAGAGGCAGATGACACCGTTGGAAATTGGGACACAAATCGGCAAGAGCAATACAGAAGAGTGCAAGCCTGCGTAGAAGAAAGTCTTAATAAAGCTCGGGAAAAGCAGGAGAATATTTACAACAAGAATGCTCCCGCTAAGCCTTTGATGCCTGGAGAAATGGTGTTAAAAAGGAAAAGGAAGATGCACAAGTTGGACAACCAGTGGGAACAAGAACCATATGTCGTACAAGATTCCAAATATGATAACAGAAAAGTCTGTATCATCAGCAAGGATGGAGGAAGAACGACCGCCACTGTGTCTAGAGACCATTTAAAATTGTGTCCAGAGCCATTAAAGCTTCGTGAAGAGAACCCTGTCGTCCATCGAGAAGAAAGTGTTGAAGCGGTTATACACACGGATCTGGGAGATTTACCTGCGGATTGGCCCAGACTGGGAGATGCGGTAATCATTCCTGTGTTGCAGTTTTATCAGCCACAAGAGGAAACTCTACCTCCAGTCGTACCCATTGTGCCAACAGAACCAGTTCTAGAGGTACCTATTCCAGCAGAACCCCAGCCTGCAGAATCTCAAGAAGTAGAATCACCGGAAGCAGAGCCCCATGCTATGGGATCCCCTGGTGAAGCTGACTCACACCGCCCAGCCCTCAGTACGCTTGCCAGATCCATAGAAAGATTGAGGCAGTATTATAGTTTGTCGTTACGCAGAACAGATAGATCAGAGACCAATATACCTGATGCTACTCCACGTAGATCAGAACGTACAACGAAAGGGAAGCTACCTATTCGTTATCAACAGTAGTCCTAACAAACTAGTTTATTATGACTCAGAAAAGGGTTATTATCTATGATCAATTGTATAAAGTTGTATAAAGAAGTTTATTGCACTTGAAGGAATTTAAAGTATTGTGATATAATGTGAATTACTTGAAAATGTCTTATAATGGACTGCGTGGCTGAGGACTGAGCCAGCCCAAAAACTGTATCCTGTAAATAGTTGCACTTTGTGCCTTGTCTTGGTTTCACACGAAGCCTTGACTTACCTCTGAACATAAAACCCGTATGGTGTGGCACTGAGTGAGGTCTGCAGTCAGATGTCCTGCAGCCCACCCAGGACCCACGTTGAAGGTTTGGTGCGGGTCCTTCACAAGAATACTATGTGTATTTATTGAATGTCTTGATGATTTGATACTTTTGTATTTTCTATTGTCCATAATGCAACGTTTAAGAATTTTCACCTCCCTGCTGGGAAGAGTTTGATGTTAATTGTTTAAATGCAAAACAAAATTCTTTCTTTGTCTATTTCACAGCCCGGGAGTGCTGTATTTTACCAAGGGGGGATGTGTAGCCCTGGTATGTAAGGCACACATTATCCTGGAGTCTGCACAGAAAGGTAACAGTTAAAGCTCACATCATCCATTCACACTTTAGACACACCCTCGGGGTATATAAGCTAGTGACATGCAGCAGAGAGAAGTCAGTCTAGTCTGGACTAGTGGAGTAGAGGGGAGTCTTCCAGGAAGTGAAGTGAAAGACAGTCACTCAGTTGGTTCCTGTCAGCAGTTCATAAAGTGGAGGCTAGTAAGGGTGAGCCAGTTCATCTTAGCCTAGTCAGAGCTGTTCCTTAACCTGAAGACAGAGACAGCTTTGAAGAAAGGAAAGTTTGCAGCAGAAACTTCAGTCGCCTGTCTCAAGGACAGTGAAGTTCAGTCGATGTGTTCCTGAACTAGGAGTATACTGAGAATCTGTCAGCGAGCTCCAAGGAAGAAGCAAGAAAGTATTGACTTGTACTACCTTAGGAAGTGTGCAGTGCCTGTGTTGAGAGTGGAAAGCAGGGCGAAGGGCACAGTGGATAGGACGGAGCAGTGCCTTAGGTAGTGAATTGCCTACACTAATTATCCGGTCACTGGGGACCGAGGAGTTGCTATTGATTCACTCATAGTAACGGAATAACCAGAGTCTTACTGGACCTTAGGTCGCAGAAAGCAGCCCTTGAAGTGTCGGTACGTAATCGGGGTCAGGAGGAACAAGGACTTTTAGCTAGGCCTAGCATAGAAGGACTCTGTTCCCACCACATAGAAGGCTCCACCACAAAACTGACCGGGCAATACAGCTATGGAGTTAGCTGGAGTATTCGGAGTTAACTAGTTCCATGCTAGTTGGACTCATCATATTGAAAGTTAAGGAGGCCTCTAACCTGCTCTGCTGTTACCTGGACGTGCAGTCTTCACCCTGACCAGCTCCCCGGGACCTGCCTAACATCTGACAAGTAAAAGGTATGGAAAGACGCTGGATGGTGTGAGACTGATTCATTTATCTGCACCCTACATGATTATAACCATAGACTTTGAGGGACCAGTCCCACCTGTGGGGGACCCGTCATCTAGCTGCCACAACATCCCCTCAGAGATCTACAGCAGCGCTGGTCTTAGTGACTAGAAAACTACAGGTGGCGTCACGAACTGTTATCTACTAATCCCCTGTAAATATTCCCTCCATCATACGCCTGACCGCCAGGGCCACGGACCGAGCCACGCTACCAGTGACATTCCCTATAGAAATCTACAGGCTCGGCTCCGAGTACCCCATTGCCCTGGTAACCCACAATTGTGGTGCGGGTCACAACAAGAGCAGGAGCAGAACACACAACCACATACGGCTAGGTTCAGGAATTCAATGTGGATTCAATGCGAAGCTCTGGCAACGCCCCTCAGGGCTGGGGAACTTTATATATGAACTGCTTCACAGCAATAGGCTGGAGCAGTAATTCTAGTACACACCCAATCCTCATAAAAGCAGGACAGGTGTGGGCCGCGCCCCCCATGCAGAGCCAGACAACTCATTACAGAGGAACAACTGACAGTGGCTGCTGCCACACACGTAGTAAATCATGCACCATTGCAGAGGACTTTGCAACCTACGGATGGCTTCTACAGCAGGCCAGGCACCTGACAGAAACTGCTGCCACACACGTAGTAAATCATGCACCATTGCAGAGGACTTTGGAACCTACGGATGGCTTCTGCAGCAGGTCAGGGACCGCACATGCGGGTGGTCATGCAACGCAGCGGAGACACTCACGCAAGTACGGCCACGCAGCAGAGCTGGGAACTGAGCAGCATCCATACAGGTAACAGACAACAGTATCCCAGCTGGTTAGGGGGAAAGGAGCAAAAGGGTTAATGCAAAAGACATGCAGAGTAACGTTGGAAAACAAAGTACAGACAATACCAGCGTTACACAACTGCAGAGAGACGAAAAGGCACAGAGATGATGTTGCAGCTTGTAGTAAGTGTCCTAGCTTACCCTGGCGCTGGGTTCACAGCTACACTGCTCAGTACTGCTGTATTATGTCCTCATTACTGATTTTTGTGTGTGTGCGAGAGACCGGAATGGGGAGCAAGAACTCTATGTATGAAAGGCATTGTAGCAGTTACTAATAATGCATGATATCACCAATAGTGGACTGCAGGTTCGGAAACTGACAATCCATCGTTAGGCTAGAGCTCCGATGCAACTCACTGTCTTGAGATTTGATCTTGTGTAAGATTTGATATTTGCTTTATGAATGTACTAATGTTATGTTAATAATTATATTTGCTCTGCAATAGCTAATAAAATAGGTAAAATTGCACGCAATTCATAATCATAAGTATCACACAAGAATGCAACAAGAGAACAGTATGAGGTCACAAGTTCAAGTAACACTATAGGAATACATTACGTGTAGCATTAGTATGATAATCACCCATGATTTATCACTGGGAAGCACTGGCTTTTTGTTCATCCCAGACGCACCTCTCACAGATTTGCTTTGCACAATCTTTGGATTTTAAAGAATACCATGTAATGCTCCATTTCCCCTCCGAGGGCACTGTAGGAAAACTAAACACCTTCATTCAGGTTCTCCTACAGATAATAGCTGAAAACTGGGATGCCCACCAGTGGGACTGGCTGACCAGATTAGTATTCTTTCTTACAAAAGGGAACAGTTCAAATCAGGCAATACTTTTAGCATGGTTTTAAATGTAAATATTTTCTCGGGGTGCCATTAAGCATTATAGCTGAGCTCTGGTGACAACCTTACCACTAATTGCCATGCTGCATCTGTATTTGTAACTTGAAAATGTGTAATAGTAACCTTTAAGGGGATTTCTAGGAAACACAAGGGGCCCGATTTATAAGGCCCGGCGCTGTAAATACACATCGTAACGATGCAGCGTTATGAAGAAGAATGCGGCAATTTTTTTAAGAAGCGCACTCACTTAATGAATTTGGCAAATCTCACCAGAAATGTGACTTGCAATATAGCCGAAATGTTACATGTTCAACTAATACACCTTTTTGCAACATACATGGAGTGCTGCCTCCTTCTTCCAATATTTCTGCTCTTGTACGGTGGTCAGTCTTGGATTATCCACCACGGGACACGCACCCTGATTAATGCCTCACAAGTCAGGACTTGAAGCGCCGTTTGTACTGCTAACTTTCTCAAATGAGAAGACCCGTGCCCTTGAGGTCTGTACTTAGACGGCGAAACACAGATGTGTGACTCTGGCCTTAGAAGCACAGCATGAGCACAGTGTAAGAACCCCCCTAGGACAAGACATATAGTCCTTAGTGCACTCATACCACAGGTTGAGACCGTTTTATTCTTAAAGTGCAAATATATATACAAAAAACTGACCCCTATGGTGCCGTACAGTCCAGTAGACCTCCGGGTGGACATATACTTATTATTCCCTCCTGAATGAGGTCAGTTTACATCTAAACTATCCTTGGGACCATAGATAAATTTCCGTTTGCAGGACTCCATTACACTAGTGTTTAACTTGCGACACAACAATCCACGAGGCCCGGAACAATCCACGAGGCCCGGTGCATACAACCTCATGGCCTCCGTGACGGTATAAAGGCCTCCTCTGCAATCCCATCCTGATATGAGCTACTTTATCTGCAGTTACATAACTTTTCCCGCGGGTATGACGGATACTGATGACTTTGTGTAAAGATTACCTTATTTGCAGCTTCGGAGAGTAAAACGAATTCCCCCCTCCGGAGGCGATCGACTCCTAAATCTCCCATAATAAAGTGATATTAGGATCCTCTTTGCAAAAATTTCGGCGCGGTGGCTGTTTCTGTAGCAATGAGCTGTTTTCGCAGCGAGAGTTTGTCAGCGTCTGTTATCTCTCGCCTTGGCTGGGTTATGGATTGTTGGTGAAAATCTTTGCCTGGTACAGTTGTGTTCTCTCTTTGCTTTCCAGGCCAGGAATTTTTCATTGAATAATTTTTAACTAAGGCTTTTTGGGAGGGGAGCCGGGGTCTTCCTACAGTCACCGCTCAGCTATGTAGGGAGAACCTGTGAAAGATCCTTAACTTTCTAAAGTGAAGGAAGAGGTGAAATACACTTCTGAAATAAAGTTAATCATCCCCCTGAGGGATATCTGCGGCAGATATCAGACCCTAATGTAGGTAAATAATGTGTGTGTTTAGCTGTTATGAGCCTCGATTTGCTGCAATCTGTAGTTCCACTGCAGGTACATATAGATAGTATAGTTTACTGCATTTTAATTTCAATTTTACATACTCATGATACAAAAATTTATCATTTAGGTTGAGTTTATAAAAAAAATTCTCCAAATTTAATCCAGAAAGTTAAGGCGATTTTTCTTTCTCATTTGTGATACCTGTGCCAACCGCTTTTATACAGCAGCAGTTATTAAAGGGAATCTATTTTTGCTGTGTAATCTGTGTGCAGCATAATGTAGGGGCAGAGACCCTGATTCCAACGATGCATCACTTACTGGGCTGCTTGTTGTAATTTCAATAAAATCAGTGTTTTATCAGCAGGAGATTATTATCACTAGATGAATAGTTGTCTTCTGCCATGTAGTCCTCCTGCTGTGTATAACCCCGCCCCCATTACTGATTGGCAGCTACAGTGTATGGGGCGGGGTTATACAGACCTCATAGTTTAGAGAACTGGTTGATCTGTAGCAGAGAAAACAGTGATTTTATCAAAACTACATCAAGCGGCCCAGTAAGTCATACATCATTGGAATCAGGGTCTCTGACCCCACATTATGCTGCTCTCAGATTGCATAGCAAAAACCTGATGGCAGATTCCCTTTAAAAATTTACAACACTAAATACAGTTTCCTATGTTAAAGAATTGCAATGTATTCGTAAAAATCAGATATTATACTGCGGCTCTATATGGACCTATAGACTTCAACATGAAAATCTATTGCAACTCATGGAAAAAAAATAGTGCAAGCTGTGATTTTTTTTAATCGTGGTCAGATTGCATTTTTTTGGGGGAAGGCAATACAATTGCACCGTAGTTGCCACCGTTTTTGGGGATACTTAAGTCCCACCCCAACCCTCCTGGATTACTGACCTAACCTTGACTTCCTACTTTGGGTTAGGGAAATGAAGGTGGAATTTGGGACAGTTGACAAGTGGAAATCTAATTCTAGCCACCTTTTTAGAAATTGGATGAACCCGGCAAATTCAAACAATTTGTCACCATTTTACAAATCGAAGAAGATTGCTTCAGCCAGTAAAGGCTCACACGACATCGGCAGGGTGGCTTCTCCATTATCCCTTGCAGCTGCCACATCATATGGTATAACATAGCCAAACAGAAAGGACTATCATAGCCTGTATAAAAGCACAGGCAGGAAATACAGCAGCCATTCTGTGGTGAATCTGGATAGTGAGAGGACGTCACAGCTCACAACTTAGCTATAGACATAGGGAGAGAAAGACATGAAGCACTGAAGGAACTGTGTGGCCCAGCTATGCAGGCACACATAATATCAAGGAGAGTGCACAGGAAGGTAACAGCAAAAGCTTGATATCTATGCACTTCACTCACACTTTTAGACACACCCATCAGGGGTACAAGAGGAAGTGACACTTAGCAATCAGTAGTCAGTCTGTTTCCTGTCTTCAGACAGTGCAGTTCAGTGCCAGTCCAGTCTGGACTTGGAAGATACTGAGAGCTATTCAGCGAGCTCTAGAAGAAAGCTGACATTACCACCGAAGCTACAAGTGCTTGTGCTAAGAGCGAGAGCAGAGCGAAGGGCATAGTGGAGAAGATAGAGAAGTGCTTCAGGTATTAGATTGCCTGCACTAAATCACCGGACACCGGAGTCCGAAGCGTTGCTAGTGTTTCAAGCATAGTAACAAGAAAACCGGAGGCATCTGGACTACAGGTCGCAGAGTGCAGCCCAAAGCATCAATACGTAACCGGAGTCAGGGAGAACAAGGATTTTTAGCTAGGCCAAGCATAGAAGGACTCTGTTCTCACCACATAGAAGGCTCCACCACAATGTTGGCCGGGCATTACAGCTACTGAGAAAGCTGGAGAATTCAGAGCTAACTTCGCTTCAGGCAGGTTGGACTCACAAGTATATGGAAGTAAAGGAGGCCTCTAACCTGCTCAGCGGTTACCCGAATGTGCACTCTCCACCCCGACCAGCTCCCCGGGATCTGCTTGAACCATCTACCAGTAAAAGGTATGAAAAGAAGCTGCATTGTGTGCGACTGAATTATTATCTACACCCTGCATCTTCACCATAGACTTCCAGGGACCCGTCTCACCTGTGGGAGACTTACTACCAAGCTGCCCCATAACATCCCCTGTGAAAGTCCTTATAGCAGTGCTGGTCCAATTAACCAGATACCACAGGTGGCGTCACGAACTACCTATCCTAACAATCCCCTGTAAATATCCCCCATTGCACGACCGCCAGGGCCACGGACCGAGCCACCGCTACCAGTGACAACTCCCATAGACTTCCATGGGCTCGGTTCCGAGTACCCCATAGCCTTGGTATCCACAATTGTGGTGCGTGTCGAAACAACTTGGCGTCACGAACAGGATTGCGAAACTTGCAATTGTGAGTCCTGTGTGCCTATATTGAACTGTTTGGTGAAAAAGACTGTTTGCTGTGTTGGCGCCATAATACCGCCATCTTTACCGCAATATTCGCGCCCTCAGGCGCTGGTGAAGAAGGGGGGCGTACCTGAAAAAGTGCGCTGTTGCCTGGCTCCGCCCTCAGCTCTGACGCGGCGGCAGGTCCTGTGAAACAGGAAGTGAACGCTCTGACATCAGAGTGCCTGCGACGAAGGTCCTGTCTCCACCGCTGTGCCTGCTACGAAGGTCCTCTCTCCACCGCTGTGCCTGCGACGAAGGTCCTCTCTCCACCGCTGTGCCTGCCACGAAGGTCCTGTCTCCACCGCTGTGCCTGCGACGCTGCAGCCTGCGAAAGAGGTAGGCTCAGATTAACCAAGGGGGCATCAATATGTCGCAGCAACCAGCAGACGGAGCAGCCCCCGCCGGTGGCCCCAATAGCCCACCGCTTGGCGTTGCAGTGCAGGATGGAGGTGCGGGCCCCTCACCTGGTCCGGTGGTCCCGCTTATGCCCCTAGCGCTCCCATACATGCCAGGAGCGAAGTGGCTCCCCCAATACAGTGGCGAGCCCGACACCCTGCCAGGGTTTAAAAGGAAAATATGTAGCATCTTAGATATGTACTCAATGACTGAGAAGCAAAAAGCTGCTGTGGTAATAGGACAGTTAGCTGGTGCGGCTGAGAGAGAAGTAGAGACTTGGCCCATTGCAGACCAGGAGTCGGTACCTGCGATTCTCTTAAAGCTACAGGCCATCTTTGAGGACCGCACAGAAACGGATCTCCGGATGGCATTTTATCAGTGCTTCCAGAAATCGGGTGACAGTATTAGGGACTACGCCTGCCGACTACAGGGGGCCCTGCGAGCTCTTAAACAGGCTAACCCCACAAGTCCCATTGATGAGAGCCAAATGTTGAAAGAGCAATTCGTGCGGGGACTGAGGTCTCCAGAGGAAAGCAGGACTGTAAACTGGTGGTCCTTGGATCATCCAGATGCCACCTTTGATGCCCTAAAGGACATGGCAATAAAAGGACTTCGACCCATGGAAAAGCCTGAGGTGGCAAATCAGTATCACCCGGGTGAAGCCACTCTAAAGCCGGCAGTACCCACCTTTTCCCCGCAGGTGGCAGAAGCTAAAACGCAGGTGGCGCCCCCTAGTGAGTTGAAATGTCTGCGCTCAGAAGTGCGCCAGCTGACTAAGAACTTGGCCACTGTAATGGAGGCCCTGCAACTGCGGAAAGAGGAAGGAGGAAAGATCCTACTAGCCGACTGTCCGGCGGATGTCCCTTGGATGAACCGGAGGAAATGGAGGACGTCGCCTCACCGGAGGAGGACCACGCCACCCCCAGGAGCGACTCCTGAGCAACACCATCCTCGCCGGGAGATCATCTGCTACCGCTGCAATCAAAAAGGTCATATGGCTCAGCAATGTCCTTTAAACGAGCCGATCCTGGGTCAGAGGGCCAACACCCAGGAGTAGACTCATCAGGCCTGTTATGTTTCGGTAGCTGAGGAGTGCAGGTAAAAAAGGCAATACACCAGAGCAGTTGGAATCTATGGGATTGCAGTACCCTGACTAACCACCACAACTAGAGGCAACCGTGGAGCGTTCCTACGTTGGTCCTAGACGCCTCGTCACAGCCTGAGAAACTAACTACACCTAAAGATAGAAATAGGAAAGCTATCTGCCCGGAGCAGAACCCCAAAGATAATAGAAAGCCCCAAACATGTAATGGCGGTTAGACAAGAGGAAATACTGACACAGAAAGAAAATAGAATGAGCAAACGCTGGGGCCCAAACTATCTAAATAGAAAAGGACAGGAAGGGTACTTACTGCAATCCCAGAAAACCCTGAAAAACACCAACTCTACTAATTTCAAAATCACCTGAGATCACACGACCTCTACCACCTAAATTAGCTCTCTGGTGTAACAAAATCAAAACAGCAGCCACTGAAAAAACTGGAAAAAGCAAAAGAACAAAACTCAGTGGCTGAACTAAACTGAGAAGGCAGAAGCCCCCGGAGGGGACCCAAAAGGCCCCAAAGAAGTGCAGGACAAAATGCAAAAATATAGCAAAAACACAAAAGAAGAAAAATTCTTATCTGGTAGCAGGAGATGCAGACACGACACAGCAGGCTACAAGGGAAACTGGAATGAAGGATTCAGACCAGAACAATTGATCACCGGCAACCCTGATGGGAAAATGACTCCCTTATATAAGACCAGTCAGTAACACCTGATTCCCAGTCCTCACAATCTTCACTAGTACCGCTTGTAACCACCAGAGGGAGCCTCTGCTCAGAACTCATCTCAAACCCATTCACAACAGTACCCCCCCCTTGAGGAGGGGTCACCGAACCCTCATTTGAGCAACCAGGTCGGTCAGGATGAGTTCTATGATACGCACGGATAAGTCTCCTAGCATGGATGTCCGAAGCAAACATCCAAGAATTGTCTTCCTGACCATAACCTCTCCATTTAACCAAATACTGGAGTCTTCGTCTAGAAAAACGAGAATCCAATATTTTCTCAACCACATACTCCAGATTGCCCTCAACCAAAACAGGGTCAGGAGGCACAGTAGCAGGAACCACTGGCTCAACAAACCTCTTCAACAAGGACTTGTGGAACACGTTATGGATCTTAAATGTCCCTGGAAGAAGCAAACGAAAAGAAACAGGATTAATAATCTCCATGATCTTATAAGGTCCAATGAACCTAGGCTTAAATTTAGGAGATGCTACTCTCATAGGAATATTCTTTGAGGACAACCAGACCAAGTCCCCCACTTTAAACCGAGGACCATCAGTCCTATGCCGGTTAGCAAACCGCTGGGCCTTCTCCTGAGAGAGGGACAACCTCTCCACTACCTGGTCCCAAATCTGTTGCGAAACTTGCAATTGTGAGTCCTGTGTGCCTATATTGAACTGTTTGGTGAAAAAGACTGTTTGCTGTGTTGGCGCCATAATACCGCCATCTTTACCGCAATATTCGCGCCCTCAGGCGCTGGTGAAGAAGGGGGGCGTACCTGAAAAAGTGCGCTGTTGCCTGGCTCCGCCCTCAGCTCTGACGCGGCGGCAGGTCCTGTGAAACAGGAAGTGAACGCTCTGACATCAGAGTGCCTGCGACGAAGGTCCTGTCTCCACCGCTGTGCCTGCTACGAAGGTCCTCTCTCCACCGCTGTGCCTGCGACGAAGGTCCTCTCTCCACCGCTGTGCTGCCGACGAAGGTCCTGTCTCCACCGCTGTGCCTGCGACGCTGCAGCCTGCGAAAGAGGTAGGCTCAGATTAACCAAGGGGGCATCAATATGTCGCAGCAACCAGCAGACGGAGCGGCCCCCGCCGGTGGCCCCAATAGCCCACCGCTTGGCGTTGCAGTGCAGGATGGAGGTGCGGGCCCCTCACCTGGTCCGGTGGTCCCGCTTATGCCCCTAGCGCTCCCATACATGCCAGGAGCGAAGTGGCTCCCCCAATACAGTGGCGAGCCCGACACCCTGCCAGGGTTTAAAAGGAAAATATGTAGCATCTTAGATATGTACTCAATGACTGAGAAGCAAAAAGCTGCTGTGGTAATAGGACAGTTAGCTGGTGCGGCTGAGAGAGAAGTAGAGACTTGGCCCATTGCAGACCAGGAGTCGGTACCTGCGATTCTCTTAAAGCTACAGGCCATCTTTGAGGACCGCACAGAAACGGATCTCCGGATGGCATTTTATCAGTGCTTCCAGAAATCGGGTGACAGTATTAGGGACTACGCCTGCCGACTACAGGGGGCCCTGCGAGCTCTTAAACAGGCTAACCCCACAAGTCCCATTGATGAGAGCCAAATGTTGAAAGAGCAATTCGTGCGGGGACTGAGGTCTCCAGAGGAAAGCAGGACTGTAAACTGGTGGTCCTTGGATCATCCAGATGCCACCTTTGATGCCCTAAAGGACATGGCAATAAAAGGACTTCGACCCATGGAAAAGCCTGAGGTGGCAAATCAGTATCACCCGGGTGAAGCCACTCTAAAGCCGGCAGTACCCACCTTTTCCCCGCAGGTGGCAGAAGCTAAAACGCAGGTGGCGCCCCCTAGTGAGTTGAAATGTCTACGCTCAGAAGTGCGCCAGCTGACTAAGAACTTGGCCACTGTAATGGAGGCCCTGCAACTGCGGAAAGAGGAAGGAGGAAAGATCCTACTAGCCGACTGTCCGGCGGATGTCCCTTGGATGAACCGGAGGAAATGGAGGACGTCGCCTCACCGGAGGAGGACCACGCCACCCCCAGGAGCGACTCCTGAGCAACACCATCCTCGCCGGGAGATCATCTGCTACCGCTGCAATCAAAAAGGTCATATGGCTCAGCAATGTCCTTTAAACGAGCCGATCCTGGGTCAGAGGGCCAACACCCAGGAGTAGACTCATCAGGCCTGTTATGTTTCGGTAGCTGAGGAGTGCAGGTAAAAAAGGCAATACACCAGAGCAGTTGGAATCTATGGGATTGCAGTACCCTGACTAACCACCACAACTAGAGGCAACCGTGGAGCGTTCCTACGTTGGTCCTAGACGCCTCGTCACAGCCTGAGAAACTAACTACACCTAAAGATAGAAATAGGAAAGCTATCTGCCCCGGAGCAGAACCCCAAAGATAATAGAAAGCCCCCAAACATGTAATGGCGGTTAGACAAGAGGAAATACTGACACAGAAAGAAAATAGAATGAGCAAACGCTGGGGCCCAAACTATCTAAATAGAAAAGGACAGGAAGGGTACTTACTGCAATCCCAGAAAACCCTGAAAAACACCAACTCTACTAATTTCAAAATCACCTGAGATCACACGACCTCTACCACCTAAATTAGCTCTCTGGTGTAACAAAATCAAAACAGCAGCCACTGAAAAAACTGGAAAAAGCAAAAGAACAAAACTCAGTGGCTGAACTAAACTGAGAAGGCAGAAGCCCCCGGAGGGGACCCAAAAGGCCCCCAAAGAAGTGCAGGACAAAATGCAAAAATATAGCAAAAACACAAAAGAAGAAAAATTCTTATCTGGTAGCAGGAGATGCAGACACGACACAGCAGGCTACAAGGGAAACTGGAATGAAGGATTCAGACCAGAACAATTGATCACCGGCAACCCTGATGGGAAAATGACTCCCTTATATAAGACCAGTCAGTAACACCTGATTCCCAGTCCTCACAATCTTCACTAGTACCGCTTGTAACCACCAGAGGGAGCCTCTGCTCAGAACTCATCTCAAACCCATTCACAACAGTACCCCCCCTTGAGGAGGGGTCACCGAACCCTCATTTGAGCAACCAGGTCGGTCAGGATGAGTTCTATGATACGCACGGATAAGTCTCCTAGCATGGATGTCCGAAGCAAACACCCAAGAATTGTCTTCCTGACCATAACCTCTCCATTTAACCAAATACTGGAGTCTTCGTCTAGAAAAACGAGAATCCAATATTTTCTCAACCACATACTCCAGATTGCCCTCAACCAAAACAGGGTCAGGAGGCACAGTAGCAGGAACCACTGGCTCAACAAACCTCTTCAACAAGGACTTGTGGAACACGTTATGGATCTTAAATGTCCCTGGAAGAAGCAAACGAAAAGAAACAGGATTAATAATCTCCATGATCTTATAAGGTCCAATGAACCTAGGCTTAAATTTAGGAGATGCTACTCTCATAGGAATATTCTTTGAGGACAACCAGACCAAGTCCCCCACTTTAAACCGAGGACCATCAGTCCTATGCCGGTTAGCAAACCGCTGGGCCTTCTCCTGAGAGAGGGACAACCTCTCCACTACCTGGTCCCAAATCTGTTGCATACGCTCAACAACAGAGTCAACACCTGGACAGACAGAAGCTTCCGTCTGTCCTGAAGAAAATCGAGGGTGAAAACCAGAATTACAGAAAAACGGAGACATCTGTTATGTTACGGTAGCTGAGGAGTGCAGGTAAAAAAGGAAATACACCAGAGCAGTTGGAATCTATGAGATTGCAGTACCCTGACTAACCACCGCAACTAGAGGCAGCCGTGGAGCGTTCCTACGATGGTCCTAGACGCCTCGTCACAGCCTGAGAAACTAACTACACCTAAAGATAGAAATAGGAAAGCTATCTGCCCCGGAGCAGAACCCCAAAGATAATAGAAAGCCCCCAAACATGTAATGGCGGTTAGACAAGAGGAAATACTGACACAGAAAGAAAATAGTATGAGCAAACGCTGGGGCCCAAACTATCTAAATAGAAAAGGACAGGAAGAGTACTTACTGCAATCCCAGAAAACCCTGAAAAACACCAACTCTACTAATTTCAAAATCACCTGAGACCACACGACCTCTACCACCTAAATTAGTTCTCTGGTGTAACAAAAACAGCAGCCACTGAAAAAACTGCAAAAAGCAAAAGTACAAAACACAGTGGCTGGACTAAACTGAGAGGGCAAAAGCCCCCGGAGGGGACCCAGAAGGCCCCCACAGAAGTGCAGGACAAAATGCAAAAATATAGCAAAAACACAAAATAAGAAATTGTCTTATCTGATAGCAGGAGATGCAGACACGACACAGCAGGCTACAAGGGAAACTGGAAAGAAGGATTCAGACCAGAACAATTGATCACCGGCAACCCTGATGGGAAAATGATTCCCTTAAATAAGACCAATCAGTAACACCTGATTCCCAATCCTCACTAGTACCGCTTGTAACCACCAGAGGGAGCCTCTGCTCAGAACTCATCTCAAACCCATTCACAACAGTACCCCCCCCTTGAGGAGGGGTCACCGAACCCTCATTTGAGCAACCAGGTCGGTCAGGATGAGTTCTATGATACGCACGGATAAGTCTCCTAGCATGGATGTCCGAAGCAAACACCCAAGAATTATCTTCCTGACCATAACCTCTCCATTTAACCAAATACTGGAGTCTTCGTCTAGAAAAACGAGAATCCAATATTTTCTCAACCACATACTCCAGATTGCCCTCAACCAAAACAGGGTCAGGAGGCACAGCAGCAGGAACCACTGGCTCAACAAACCTCTTCAACAAGGACTTGTGGAACACGTTATGGATCTTAAATGTCCTGGAAGAAGCAAACGAAAAGAAACAGGATTAATAATCTCCATGATCTTATAAGGTCCAATGAACCTAGGCTTAAATTTAGGAGATGCTACTCTCATAGGAATATTCTTTGAGGACAACCAGACCAAGTCCCCCACTTTAAACCGAGGACCATCAGTCCTATGCCGGTTAGCAAACCGCTGGGCCTTCTCCTGAGAGAGGGACAACCTCTCCACTACCTGGTCCCAAATCTGCTGCATACGCTCAACAACAGAGTCAACACCTGGACAGACAGAAGCCTCCGTCTGTCCTGAAGAAAATCGAGGGTGAAACCCAGAATTACAGAAAAACGGAGACATCAAAGTGGCAGAGCTAGCCCTATTATTAAGAGCAAACTCAGCCAAAGGCAAAAAAGAGACCCAGTCATCCTGATCAGCAGACACAAAGCATCTTAGATAAGTCTCCAATGTCTGGTTTGTTCTCTCAGTTTGACCATTGGTCTGAGGATGAAATGCCGAGGAGAAAGACAATTGAACACCCAGTTTAGAACAAAAAGTCCTCCAAAATCTGGAAACAAACTGGACTCCTCTGTCAGACACAATGTTCTCAGGTATGCCGTGTAAACGAACCACGTGCTGAAGGAACAACGGCACCAATTCAGAGGAGGAAGGCAACTTAGGTAATGGCACAAGATGTATCATTTTGGAAAACCTATCACAAATTACCCAGATGGTGGTCATTCTCTGAGAAACAGGAAGATCGGAAATGAAATCCATAGAGATATGGGTCCATGGTCTCTTGGGCACAGGCAATGGCATCAACAAACCACTAGAGCGAGAGCAAGGCTTGGAGCGAGAGCAAGTCCCGCAGGACTGCACAAATTCCCTGACATCGCGAGACAAGGTAGGCCACCAAAAGGACCGACTAACCAAGTCTCTGGTACCAAAAATTCCGGGATGCCCAGCCAATGCGGAACAATGAATCTCAGACATCACACTCTTTTTCCATTGGTCCGGGACAAACAATTTTCCAACAGGGCAGCGCTCGGGCCTATCCTCCTGACACCCCTCCAGAGCAAGTCTCAAATTAGGCGAGATGGCGGAAAGAACTACACCCTCCTTCAAAATAACAGAGGGATCAGATAGCTCAGGAGAGTCCGCAAGGAAACTCCTCGAGAGGGCATCCGCCTTAACATTCTTAGTGCCAGGAAGAAAGGAAACCACAAAATTAAAACGTGTGAAAAACAAGGCCCACCTGGCCTGTCTAGGATTGAGTCGCTTGGCAGATTCCAGATAGACCAGATTCTTATGGTCCGTAAGGACCACCACCTGATGTTTGGCTCCCTCCAGCCAATGTCTCCACTCTTCAAAAGCCCACTTCATGGCCAATAACTCCCGATTACCCACGTCATAATTACGTTCAGTAGGAGAAAATTTTCGAGAGAAAAAGGCACAAGGGTTACTTTTAGAGGTCTCTGGATCTTTTTGGGACAAAACGGCACCTGCCCCAATTTCAGAGGCATCAACCTCCACCTGAAATGGCAGAGAAACATCAGGCTGCCGTAGAACAGGAGCAGAAGTGAATCTCTGCTTAAGTTCCTGAAACGCAGAGACTGCCTCAGGAGGCCAATTCACCACATCAGAACCCTTTCTGGTCAAATCAGTTAATGGTTTAACAATAACAGAGAAATTACCAATAAATTTACGATAAAAATTGGCAAAACCCAAAAATCTCTGAAGAGCCTTTAATGAAGTAGGTTGGACCCAATCACAGATGGCCTGAACCTTGACCGGGTCCATTTCAATAACAGATGGGGACAAAATGAATCCCAGAAATGAGATCTTCTGTACGCCAAAAAGACACTTTGATCCCTTCACATACAGAGCATTCTCTCTCAAAATCTGGAATACAGTTCGAACATGTTTCACATGAGAGTCCCAGTCATTAGAAAAAATCAAGATATCATCCAAATAAACAATCAGAAACTTGTCCACAAAATCCCTGAAAATGTCATTAATGAAGGACTGGAAGACGGAAGGAGCATTAGTGAGCCCAAAGGGCATCACAAGGTACTCAAAATGCCCTTCAGGGGTGTTAAATGCCGTCTTCCATTCATCCCCGTGCTTAATGCGAATAAGGTTATACGCCCCCCTGAGGTCAAGCTTGGTAAACCAAGTAGCGTTTTTCACCCTGGAAAACAGGTCAGAAATCAAGGGTAACGGGTATTGATATTTCACAGTAATATTGTTCAAGAGACGATAATCAATACACGGCCTTAATGAACCATCTTTTTTGGCCACAAAGAAAAAACCGGCACCTAAGGGTGAAGAGGATGGTCTGATATGACCCTTCTCCAATGATTCCTTGATATAAGACCGCATAGCGTCATGTTCAGGTACAGACAAGTTAAAAAGGCGACCCTTAGGGAATTTACTACCTGGCACTAATTCAATAGCGCAGTCATAGCTCCTATGGGGAGGTAAGGATGCAGATTTACTTTCGCTAAACACATCAGAAAAATCAAACAAAAAGTCAGGAACATCCTCAGCCTGGGGGGAGCAGAAAAAACAGGAGTGTTGGTATTAACACATTGGCAGCCCCAACTGGTTACAGACACAGATTTCCAATCCAAAACAGGATTATGAGACTGTAACCAAGGGAAACCCAGCACGATAATGTCATGCAGATTATATAGAACCAAAAATTTGCAGCACTCCTGGTGATCAGGTTCAACCCTCATTATCACCTGAGTAGAAAACTGGGGTTTATTCTCAGCCAAAGGGGTAGAATCGATCCCCAGTAGGGGAATAGACTTCTGTAGGGGTATCAAGGGAAATCCACAACGTTTAGCAAAATCATAATCCATCAGGTTAATAGCTGCTCCAGAATCAACGAAAGCCTGAGCAGAAAATGAGGACAGAGAGCATATCATAGTGACAGTTAATAAAAACTTAGTCTGAACACTACCCAAGACAACTGAGCGTGCAAAACGTCTTCCCCGCTTAGGGCAGACTGAAATAGCATGAGAGGCATCACCACAGTAGAAACATAACCCATTGCGCTTTCGAAACTCATGACGCTGTGCCCCAGACACCACTCCATCACACTGCATGGGCTCAGCAGCTGGCTCACAAGGCAACACCACTCCACGCATACTTCTCCGCTCACGCAAACGTCTGTCAATTTGAATCGCTAATGACATAGAATCATTGAGACCAGAGGGGACAGGGAATCCCACCATAACATCCTTTACATTATCCGACAGACCCTTCCGGAAAAGGGCCGCCAAAGCGTCGTCATTCCATTTGGTCAGGACTGCCCACCTACGGAATCTCTGACAGTATAACTCAGCGTCATCAAGCCCCTGATTTAATGCCAACAAGGCTTTTTCAGCTTGATCAGTGACATTAGGCTCATCGTACAATAACCCCAAAGCCTGAAAAAATGCATCAACATCACTCAAAACAGGATCCCCAGGTGTGAGGGAAAAAGCCCAATCCTGAGGATCGCCGCGCAGGAGAGAGATGACAATTTGAACCTGCTGCGCTGCGTTTCCTGAGGACTTAGATTTTAAGGCAAGAAACAATTTACAATTATTTTTGAAATTCTGAAACTTAGCTCGATCCCCTGAAAACAAATCTGGCATGGGGATCCTAGGTTCCACAACAGGCAACCCAGCAAGATATGCAGCAATACTCCGAACCTCAGTGGCAAGCTGATCCACACGGCCAGACAACTGTGCAAACTCCATTGGGAGAAAAGATCCTCCCCAGCACCCAGAGATACAGAGGGAAAAAAAAAAAAAAAAAATGCAACAAACAGAAAAATATCTCTGACAACTTTTCTTCCTTCAAAATATTTTTTCCCTTCTGTGAGTACCATACAATTTTTAAGGCCGGTGATACTGTTATGTTACGGTAGCTGAGGAGTGCAGGTAAAAAAGGAAATACACCAGAGCAGTTGGAATCTATGAGATTGCAGTACCCTGACTAACCACCGCAACTAGAGGCAGCCGTGGAGCGTTCCTACGATGGTCCTAGACGCCTCGTCACAGCCTGAGAAACTAACTACACCTAAAGATAGAAATAGGAAAGCTATCTGCCCCGGAGCAGAACCCCAAAGATAATAGAAAGCCCCCAAACATGTAATGGCGGTTAGACAAGAGGAAATACTGACACAGAAAGAAAATAGTATGAGCAAACGCTGGGGCCCAAACTATCTAAATAGAAAAGGACAGGAAGGGTACTTACTGCAATCCCAGAAAACCCTGAAAAACACCAACTCTACTAATTTCAAAATCACCTGAGACCACACGACCTCTACCACCTAAATTAGTTCTCTGGTGTAACAAAAACAGCAGCCACTGAAAAAACTGCAAAAAGCAAAAGTACAAAACACAGTGGCTGGACTAAACTGAGAGGGCAAAAGCCCCCGGAGGGGACCCAGAAGGCCCCCACAGAAGTGCAGGACAAAATGCAAAAATATAGCAAAAACACAAAATAAGAAATTGTCTTATCTGATAGCAGGAGATGCAGACACGACACAGCAGGCTACAAGGGAAACTGGAAAGAAGGATTCAGACCAGAACAATTGATCACCGGCAACCCTGATGGGAAAATGATTCCCTTAAATAAGACCAATCAGTAACACCTGATTCCCAATCCTCACTAGTACCGCTTGTAACCACCAGAGGGAGCCTCTGCTCAGAACTCATCTCAAACCCATTCACAACAGACATCAAAGTGGCAGAGCTAGCCCTATTATTAAGAGCAAACTCAGCCAAAGGCAAAAAAGAGACCCAGTCATCCTGATCAGCAGACACAAAGCATCTTAGATAAGTCTCTAATGTCTGGTTTGTTCTCTCAGTTTGACCATTGGTCTGAGGATGAAATGCCGAGGAGAAAGACAATTGAACACCCAGTTTAGAACAAAAAGTCCTCCAAAATCTGGAAACAAACTGGACTCCTCTGTCAGACACAATGTTCTCAGGAATGCCGTGTAAACGAACCACGTGCTGAAGAAACAACGGCACCAATTCAGAGGAGGAAGGCAACTTAGGTAATGGCACAAGATGTATCATTTTGGAAAACCTATCACAAATTACCCAGATGGTGGTCATTCTCTGAGAAACAGGAAGATCGGAAATGAAATCCATAGAGATATGGGTCCATGGTCTCTTGGGCACAGGCAATGGCATCAACAAACCACTAGAGCGAGAGCAAGGCTTGGAGCGAGAGCAAGTCCCGCAGGACTGCACAAATTCCCTGACATCGCGAGACAAGGTAGGCCACCAAAAGGACCGACTAACCAAGTCTCTGGTACCAAAAATTCCGGGATGCCCAGCCAATGCGGAACAATGAATCTCAGACATCACACTCTTTTTCCATTGGTCCGGGACAAACAATTTTCCAACAGGGCAGCGCTCGGGCCTATCCTCCTGACACCCCTCCAGAGCAAGTCTCAAATTGGGCGAGATGGCGGAAAGAACTACACCCTCTTTCAAAATAACAGAAGGATCAGATAACTCAGGAGAGTCCGCAAGGAAACTCCTCGAGAGGGCATCCGCCTTAACATTCTTAGTGCCAGGAAGAAAGGAAACCACAAAATTAAAACGTGTGAAAAACAAGGCCCACCTGGCCTGTCTAGGATTGAGTCGCTTGGCAGATTCCAGATAGACCAGATTCTTATGGTCCGTAAGGACCACCACCTGATGTTTGGCTCCCTCCAGCCAATGTCTCCACTCTTCAAAAGCCCACTTCATGGCCAATAACTCCCGATTACCCACGTCATAATTACGTTCAGTAGGAGAAAATTTTCGAGAGAAAAAGGCACAAGGGTTACTTTTAGAGGTCTCTGGATCTTTTTGGGACAAAACGGCACCTGCCCCAATTTCAGAGGCATCAACCTCCACCTGAAATGGCAGAGAAACATCAGGCTGCCGTAGAACAGGAGCAGAAGTGAATCTCTGCTTAAGTTCCTGAAATGCAGAGACTGCCTCAGGAGGCCAATTCACCACGTCAGAACTAGGGTTAAGCATTCCGATACTGCAAATATCGGGTATCGGCCGATATTGGCTGTATCGGAATTCCGATTCCGAGTTCCGATATTTTCGTCATATCGGATACCGGAATCGGGATTGTCACTGTCACTGTCAGTGTCCGTCGGTCGGGTCTGTCAGGAGTCAGCGGCACTTACCTGGCAGAAGATCTCCGGCGGTCACGGGCTGGACTGCTTCATGGCCGCAATCTTCTTTCCCCGGCGGTCACATGCAGTTTCTCGCGATAACTGCAGTGACTGCTGGGTAATCCCGGCCGTAAAGCAGTCAGTCCGATGACGTCACCGCCGGGGAAGCAGGTAATCAGCTGTGCTGCGTCGCGATGACAGGCTCTGCCTGTCATTGCGATGTAGCAGAGCTGGATCGTCGTGGGACTGTCGTTACTATGGACTGCGTCGGACAGGTGGTATACTGTTGGTTTGTTTTTTTTCCTTTTTTACAGGAGATCGATGGCGTCGCAGGAATGAGAGTACAATAAAATTAATGAAAACTGTGTTGTCTCTTTTATTTCATTAAAAGACTTTTTTCTTGCTTTGTCTTTTTTTTAAACATTTAAAAACTTTGGGATTAATAATGGATCGGTGTCTTATTGACACCTCTCCATTATTAACCGGGCTTATTGTCACCGTGCAATCAACGGTGACATTAACCCCTTATTACCCCGCTTGCCACCGCTACAGGGCAAGTGGGAAGAGCCTGGTAAAGTGCCACAATTGGCACATCTTTTGATGCGCCAAATGTGGGGCTGCTGTAGCCTGGTATTATCAGGCTGTTGAGGGCCAAAATCCATGGGCCTTGACAGTCTTTTAATACCAGGCCGCAGCAGTCTGCATTTTACTTGGCTGGTTAACAAAAATAGGGGGGATCCCCACGCCGTTTTTTTTTTCGAGGGGATCCCCTATTTTTGTTAACCAGCCAAGCTAAGCAGACTGCTGTGGCCTGGTATTATCAGGCTGGCAAGGTCCATGGATATTGGATCCTTACCAGCCTGAAAAACCAGGCCTCAGCGGTCTGCTTCATCTGGCTGGTTAACAAAAATAGGGGGGACCCCACGCCAATTTTTTTCGAGGGGATCCCCTATTTTTGTTAATCAGCCAAGATATGCAGACTGCTGTGGCCTGGTATTATCAGGCTGGCAAGGTCCATGGATCTTGGCTCCTTAACAGCCTGAAAATCCAGGCCTCAGCGGTCTGCTTCATCTGGCTGGTTAACAAAAATAGGGGGGACCCCACGCCAATTTTTTTCGAGGGGATCCCCTATTTTTGTTAATCAGCCAAGATATGCAGACTGCTGTGGCCTGGTATTATCAGGCTGGCAAGGTCCATGGATCTTGGCTCCTTAACAGCCTGAAAATCCAGGCCTCAGCGGTCTGCTTCATCTGGCTGGTTAACAAAAATAGGGGGGACCCCACGCCAATTTTTTTCGAGGGGATCCCCTATTTTTGTTAATCAGCCAAGATATGCCGACTGCTGTGGCCTAGTATTATCAGGCTGGCAAGGTCCATGGATCTTGGCTCCTTAACAGCCTGAAAATCCAGGCCTCAGCGGTCTGCTTCATCTGGCTGGTTAACAAAAATAGGGGGGACCCCACGCCATTTTTTTTTCGAAGGGAACCCCTATTTTTGTTAATCAGTTCCCTCTGACGTCACTGATTGTGTCCCTGGCTGACCTGAAGTGAAAGTGGAAAGCAATCAATTAAGCTTTCCACTTAAGGGCCCGTCTCACATAGCGATATCGCTACAGAGATCGCTGCTGAGTCACTAGTTTTGTGACGCAGCAGCGAGCTCACCAGTGATATCGCTGTGTGTGACATTCAGCGACGATCAGCCCCCCTGCCGGGTATCGCTGATCGTCGCTGAAATGTCAGGACCTTTTTTTGATCGCTGGTTTCCCGCTGACAGGCACACATCGCTGCGTGTGACAGGCGGGAGACCAGCGATCCGCTGGTAACCAAGGTACACAGCGGGTTTCCAGGCGCGGGGCTGTGCCTAGAAACCCGCTGTGTACCTTGGATACCAGCGCCCTGATGCAGGGAGCTGGTATCCAAGGTACACAGCGGGTTTCCAAGCGCTGCGCGGTGCCTGGAAACCCGCTGTGTACCTTGGTTACCAGCGGATCGCTGGTCTCCCGCCTGTCACACGCAGCGATGCGTGCCTGTCAGAGGGAAACCAGCGATCAAAAAAAGGTCCTGACATTTCTGCGACGATCAGCGATACCCGGCAGGGGGGCTGATCGTCGCTGAATGTCACACACAGCGATATCGCTGGTGAGCTCGCTGCTGCGTCACAAAACTAGTGACTCAGCAGCGATCTCGGTAGCGATATCGCTATGTGAGACGGGCCCTTAAGCGATGTTACCCGCAGTGTCGCTGTCCCAGATCGCTGCCTGAGCTGCCTGTTTGGCAGCTCAGCAGCGATCATGTAGCGATACACCAGCGATCCTGACAAGTGCATATCGTTGTCGGGATCGCTGGTGTATCGTTATGTGACACCCAGCCTTTACTCTCCTGTCAGGCAGGAGAGGAACTCATTCATTTGGGGTTTACTGTGAGGCTGCAGCATTAGCTGCGGTCCCTGCAGTAAACATTAACCCTTTCTGAAGGATTACACCGTGGGACCTGACTGTGCATGGGATAGGTAAGAATAATTTTGCTTTTTTATTTTATTTTTATTACAGGAAATGGTTTTTGCAGTAAAATAAAAGATGGTCAAAAACATGTGTCTTTATTTCATTAAAATGATTTTTAATTAAAGTGTGTGTGTTTTATTTTTATTTCATGCAATAGGATTAATAATTGATAGTTGTCTAATTGACAGCTCTCAATTATTAACCTGGCTTAAGGTCACCTTTCAATAGCAAGGTGGCTTTAACCCCATATTAACCCATTCGCCACCGCTACAGGGCAATGGGAATAGACGGGCAAAGTGCCAGAAAGGGCGAATCTAATTATAGATTTGTCTTTCCTGGGGTGTCTGGGGGCAGATGTTAGTAGCCGGGGGGGGGGCAAAAATAATGGTCCCTCTCTGGGCTATTATTATCTGCCCCCACTCACTGGCTTTGTCTGTCTGGTTGCGAAAATAGGGCGGGAGCCCACGCATTTTTTTTCAGCAATTTTACACCTCATATATATATATACATGTCATTGAATTTGTGACACATATATATAAATATATTTATATTTGTAGTTCATACACTTCTACATAGTATAATAGCCGCTAATTCAATTGCCGGCTTTTGTGAAAATGCAGAACCCGACATGAAATGACACTTGGTGTACATAGGGTTAACCATGTCTTTTCATGTCCTTTGCTATCTAATTTGCACAAACAATTAAATCAGTCTATGTGTGCAAAATTTCACACCTGTAGGGGTTAATTAAAGGTGTAAATTCCTAGCAAAAAAGTCTGGTTTTTTTACAACGAATTTACACCTTTAATTAACCCCTACAGGTGTGAAATTTTGCACACATAGACTGATTTAATTGTTTGTGCAAATTAGATAGCAAAGGACATGAAAAGACATGGTTAACCCTATGTACACCAAGTGTCATTTCATGTCGGGTGACCCGACATGAAATGACACTTGGTGTACATAGGGTTAACCATGTCTTTTCATGTCCTTTGCTATCTAATTTGCACAAACAATTAAATCAGTCTATGTGTGCAAAATTTCACACCTGTAGGGGTTAATTAAAGGTGTAAATTCGTAGCAAAAAAGTCAGTTTTTTTACAACGAATTTACACCTTTAATTAACCCCTACAGGTGTGAAATTTTGCACACATAGACTGATTTAATTGTTTGTGCAAATCAGATAGCAAACGACATGAAAAGACATGGTTAACCCTATGTACACCAAGTGTAATTTCATGTCGGGTGCTTCTGTCTTTTCACTGAAGCCGGCTTTACCCGGCAATTGAATCAGAGGATATTTTACTATGTAGAAGTGTATAAACTATACATATATGTATATATATATATGTCACAATGACATGTATATATATATATAAAATGTATTCTATGTGTGTATATTTAGTGTTTACAAGGAAAGAAAGAGGTTTTTTTAGTTGCGATATTTTGTTCCCATAGACTTACATGGGACTTCCGGTATCGGTATCGGGTATCACCGATATTTTAGTGATATCGGCGATACCATTCCGATTCCGATACTTTAGGATATCGGAAAGTATCGCTCAACTCTAATCAGAACCCTTTCTGGTCAAATCAGTTAATGGTTTAACAATAACCGAGAAATTACCAATAAATTTACGATAAAAATTGGCAAAACCCAAAAATCTCTGAAGAGCCTTTACTGAAGTAGGTTGGACCCAATCACAGATGGCCTGAACCTTGACCGGGTCCATTTCAATAACAGATGGGGACAAAATGAATCCCAGAAATGAGATCTTCTGTACGCCAAAAAGACACTTTGATCCCTTCACATACAGAGCATTATCCCTCAAAATCTGGAACACAGTCCGAACATGTTTCACATGAGAGTCCCAGTCATTAGAAAAAATCAAGATATCATCCAAATAAACAATCAGAAATTTGTCCACAAAATCCCTGAAAATGTCATTCATGAAGGACTGGAAGACGGAAGGGGCATTAGTGAGCCCAAAGGGCATCACTAGGTACTCAAAATGCCCTTCAGGGGTATTGAATGCCGTCTTCCATTCATCCCCGTGCTTAATGCGAATAAGGTTATACGCCCCCCTGAGGTCAAGCTTGGTAAACCAAGTAGCGTTTTTCACCCTGGAAAACAGGTCAGAAATCAAGGGTAACGGGTATTGATATTTCACAGTAATATTGTTCAAGAGACGATAATCAATACACGGCCTTAATGAACCATCCTTTTTGGCCACAAAG
This sequence comes from Oophaga sylvatica, assembly GCA_033576555.1. Taxonomy (NCBI): domain Eukaryota; kingdom Metazoa; phylum Chordata; class Amphibia; order Anura; family Dendrobatidae; genus Oophaga; species Oophaga sylvatica. Next base: position 364,939,045 of record JARQOD010000003.1, read on the forward strand.
AAAAAACTGGCACCTAAGGGTGAAGAGGATGGTCTGATATGACCCTTCTCCAATGATTCCTTGATATAAGACCGCATAGCGTCATGTTCAGGTACAGACAAGTTAAAAAGGCGACCTTTAGGGAATTTACTACCCGGCACTAATTCAATAGCGCAGTCATAACTCCTATGGGGAGGTAAGGATGCAGATTTACTTTCGCTAAACACATCAGAAAAATCAAACAAAAAGTCAGGAACATCCTGTGCTTGGGGGGAGGCAGAAAAAACAGGAGTGTTGGTATTAACACATTGGCAGCCCCAACTGGTTACAGACACAGATTTCCAATCCAAAACAGGATTATGAGACTGTAACCAAGGGAAACCCAGCACGATAATGTCATGCAGATTATATAGAACCAAAAATTTGCAGCACTCCTGGTGATCAGGTTCAACCCTCATTATCACCTGAGTAGAAAACTGGGGTTTATTCTCAGCCAAAGGGGTAGAATCGATCCCCAGTAGGGGAATAGACTTCTGTAGGGGTATCAAGGGAAACCCACAACGTTTAGCAAAATCATAATCCATCAGGTTAATAGCTGCTCCAGAATCAACGAAAGCCTGAGCAGAAAATGAGGACAGAGAGCATATCAGAGTGACAGTTAATAAAAACTTAGTCTGAACACTACCCAAGACAACTGAGCGTGCAAAACGTCTTCCCCGCTTAGGGCAGACTGAAATAGCATGAGAGGCATCACCACAGTAGAAACATAACCTATTGCGGTTTCGAAACTCATGACGCTGTGCCCCAGACACCACTCCATCACACTGCATGGGCTCAGAAGCTGGCTCACAAGGCAACACCACTCCACGCATACTTCTCCGCTCACGCAAACGTCTGTCAATTTGAATCGCTAATGACATAGAATCATTGAGACCAGAGGGGACAGGGAATCCCACCATAACATCCTTTACATTATCCGACAGACCCTTCCGGAAAAGGGCCGCCAAAGCGTCGTCATTCCATTTGGTCAGGACTGCCCACCTACGGAATCTCTGACAGTATAACTCAGCGTCATCAAGCCCCTGATTTAATGCCAACAAGGCTTTTTCAGCTTGATCAGTGACATTAGGCTCATCGTACAATAACCCCAAAGCCTGAAAAAACGCATCAACATCACTCAAAACAGGATCCCCAGGTATCAGGGAAAAAGCCCAATCCTGAGGATCGCCGCGCAGGAGAGAGATGATAATTTGTACCTGCTGCGCTGCGTTTCCTGAGGACTTAGATTTTAAGGCAAAAAACAATTTACAATTATTTTTGAAATTCTGAAACTTAGCTCGATCCCCTAAAAACAAATCTGGCATGGGGATCCTAGGTTCCACAACAGGCAACCCAGCAAGATAGATAGCAATACTCCGAACCTCAGTGGCAAGCTGATCCACACGGCCAGACAACTGTGCAAACTCCATTGGGAGAAAAGATCCTCCCCAGCACCCAGAGATACAGAGGGAAAAAAAAAAAAATGCAACAAACAGAAAAATATCTCTGACAACTCTGACAACCTTTTTTCTATCACAATATTTTTTTCCCTTCTGTGAGTACCATACAATTTTAATTTTTAGGCCGGTGATACTGTTATGTTTCGGTAGCTGAGGAGTGCAGGTAAAAAAGGCAATACACCAGAGCAGTTGGAATCTATGGGATTGCAGTACCCTGACTAACCACCACAACTAGAGGCAGCCGTGGAGCGTTCCTACGTTGGTCCTAGACGCCTCGTCACAGCCTGAGAAACTAACTACACCTAAAGATAGAAATAGGAAAGCTATCTGCCCCGGAGCAGAACCCCAAAGATAATAGAAAGCCCCCAAACATGTAATGGCGGTTAGACAAGAGGAAATACTGACACAGAAAGAAAATAGAATGAGCAAACGCTGGGGCCCAAACTATCTAAATAGAAAAGGACAGGAAGGGTACTTACTGCAATCCCAGAAAACCCTGAAAAACACCAACTCTACTAATTTCAAAATCACCTGAGATCACACGACCTCTACCACTAAATTAGCTCTCTGGTGTAACAAAATCAAAACAGCAGCCACTGAAAAAACTGGAAAAAGCAAAAGAACAAAACTCAGTGGCTGAACTAAACTGAGAAGGCAGAAGCCCCCGGAGGGGACCCAAAAGGCCCCCAAAGAAGTGCAGGACAAAATGCAAAAATATAGCAAAAACACAAAAGAAGAAAAATTCTTATCTGGTAGCAGGAGATGCAGACACGACACAGCAGGCTACAAGGGAAACTGGAATGAAGGATTCAGACCAGAACAATTGATCACCGGCAACCCTGATGGGAAAATGACTCCCTTATATAAGACCAGTCAGTAACACCTGATTCCCAGTCCTCACAATCTTCACTAGTACCGCTTGTAACCACCAGAGGGAGCCTCTGCTCAGAACTCATCTCAAACCCATTCACAACACAGGCCCCTTAGACTGGAACCACAGGTTCGTGGGTGGACGGCCCTACCTGTCCATGATTCTGGACGGGATTGCAATCCCTGCACTGCTGGACACGGGATCTCAGGTGACCATCATACCTGACGTCCTTTACAATAAATTTTGGTCCATGGACAGTCTCCAGCCCCCGAGCCCTGACTTGACAGTGTACGCCACCAATGGTCTCCCTGTTGAAGTAATTGGAGCCAAAAATGTGAACGTAAAGTGGGCAGGGTGGAGCTGAAGGATCAGGGACTTTTAGTGGTAAAGACTGTAAATGAGGAGAATGCCTTAAATGTGATACTAGGTACTAACATTATCAGTAACTGTCTGGGAGAAGTTGTGTTTTTGCTCCAACAGCTCGCTGAAATTGCCAGGCCAAAGCAGAAGGGAGTGATCTAGAGGGAGATCCGGGCCCTGATGTGCCAGCAGCAAGCGAACCTTACAGATGGTGAAATCGGTAATGTACGGGTCACAGACTCGAACCCCATTGTAATACCCCCAATGAGCGAAATGTTAATATGGTGTAGAGCAGCCATGGGTCTGAGAGGACAGAACTACCTAGCAGTAGTAGAACCCCATCGCTCAGAACACAGACCTACACTCATGATTGCTAGAGGGGTAGTGGAAGTAATAAATGGGAGAGTACCAGTACGACTTCTCAACTGGGGGGACGATGAAGTAAATTTGCCACGTTATGCCACAGTTGCTAAATTACATGCCGTAGATAACAATTCTATCCTCACAACCGAGTCCTTAGCCTCCCGCCAATCAGCGGAGGATAATGATCCGGCAACCCTGGTAGCGGACTGGTGTCAGCAGCTTCATATTGGGACAGACACCACTTCCGTACACCAGAAACAGGGGGTACTACGGGTGGTACAAGAGTACGCACAAGTATTTAGCAAGCACCCACTTGATTTTGGGACAATTAAGGGAGTACAGCATCATATCCCTACAGGCAGTCATCCTCCTATCAAAGAGCGGTATAGGCCTATACCTCCAGCCCACTATCAGAAAGCTAAGGAAATGCTGCATGACATGAAGAAAGCCGGGGTGATAAGGGATAGTTGTAGCCCCTGGGCAGCACCTCTAGTTCTAGTTAAGAAAAAGGATGGTAGCATGCGAATGTGTGTAGATTATAGGCAAGTAAATCGTATAACACATAAAGATGCTTACCCATTACCACGCATAGAGGAATCCTTAGCTGCTCTGAAAACGGCTAACTACTTTTCTACCCTCGACCTTACTAGTGGGTACTGGCAAGTAGCTGTGGCTGAGGAGGATCGGGAGAAAACTGCTTTCACCACCCCAATGGGACTCTGCGAGTTTACAGAATGCCGTTTGGCCTCAGCAGTGCCCAGGAACATTCCAGAGAGTGATGGAGAGCTGCCTGGGACATCTCAACTTCGAAACTGTGCTGCTGTACCTGGACGACGTGATTGTGTACTCCAAGACATATGAAGATCATCTGAAGCACCTGGCAGAGGTATTCGAGTCACTGTCCAAGTATGGGATGAAACTGAAGCCCTCTAAATGCCATCTGCTCAAACGGAAGGTACAGTACTTGGGACATATTGTCAGTTCCGAAGGAGTAGCGCCGGACCCCGAGAAGGTCACAGCCATCCAGAAATGGCCGGAGCCGAAGAATCTAAAGGAGGTGCGTCAGTTCCTGGGACTAACAGGTTACTACAGGAGGTTTGTAAAAGATTACACTAAGAAAGTGGCGCCTTTGCAGGACCTCCTGGTAGGACAACCTCTCAAGAGCAGAAACCCTCCATTCAATTGGGGTAAAGAACAAGCTGAGGCATTCAAAGAGATGAAAGAGATTCTGACAGGCGATGAAATCTTAGCCTACCCAGATTACAGCCAACCGTTCCTGCTACACACAGATGCCAGTAACGAAGGATTGGGAGCTGTCCTCAGTCAGAAGCAGAATGGCCAAGAAAAAGTCATCGCATATGCCAGCAGAAAACTCAGGCCAACTGAGAGGAACCCGGAAAACTATAGCAGCTTCAAACTGGAGTTTCTGGCGCTGGTCTGGGCCATTACCGAAAGATTTAAACATTACCTTGCCTCCAACAAGTTCACTGCGTTTACAGACAACAACCCTTTGACGCACCTTGAAACAGCCAAGCTGGGAGCCATGGAGCAACGTTGGATGGCTCGGTTGTCAAACTACCAGTTTACCATCAAATACAGAGCGGGCCGTAAGAATGCTAACGCGGACGCCTTGTCCAGAATGCCGCATGAATCCGACACGGAGGAAGAATCAGACGATCTGGAAGAAATCGAGCTACCTGCGTTCCACCGAAATGGGATGGTCCAAGAGCAACGAGTCTACAGGAAGCGGTGTGGTGAGATGTTGAACCCTTTACCTCATCACAGCTGGAAGGAGACTCAGGACAGCGATCCCGTGGTCAGCCGTGTCAAGGAGCTGATAAGACAGGAAGGTTCCTCCTTGGAGAAAGACGCACCCATACCAGCAAAGCTCCTGTGGAATGAAAGAAGCCGGTTGTTCATATACCGTGAGAAGTTGTGCAGGAGATACGTCGACCCAAGGACCCATGAGATGGTTTGGCAGATAGTGGTCCCCAGAGCAGACATCCAAATGGTGCTGGAAGCCTACCACGATCAAGCAGGACACTTTGGCTGGAGAAAGCTGGAGACCCTGTTGAGGTGCCGGTTCTACTGGGTAGGGATGCGCAGCTCCATCGAGAAGTGGTGCCGGAACTGTGGACCCTGTGGCCTCAGGCGAAAAGACTACAGTAGCCAGAAGGCACCCTTGCAGCCTATCCGGACGACTCGTCCCTTGGAGATCGTGGCATTGGATCACGTCAAGTTGTCCCCAAGCAGGTCAGGATACACATATGCCCTGACCATGGTGGATCACTATTCCCGGTTTCTGGTGGTCGCCCCTGTCAAAGATCTGACAGCAGAGACAGCAGCAAGAACCTTCCAAGCAAGTTTCTGCAGACCACACGGATATCCGGAGCAGGTGCTGACTGATCGAGGTCCTGCATTTGAAGCTGAACTGTTTCAGGAATTCTGTCAATTGTATGGATGTAAAAAGATCAGAACAACACCATACCACCCTCAGACCAAAGGCCTTTGTGAAAAAATGAATCACATTGTCATCGACTTACTGAAAACTGTACCACTGGAAGAAAGAAATCGGTGGCCAGACTTATTACCTGTCCTGGTCGACTTGTACAACCACATCCCAGTAAGTTCCACCAACTGCACTCCAGCCTACCTTATGAGAGCAAGACCGGGAAGGCTGCCAATGGACTTAGAACTCGGTGTGGTAGAACCAGAGGCTGATGACAGTGCTGAAGATTGGGACACCACTCGACAAGAACAGTACAAGAGAGTACAAGCCTGCGTGGAAAACAGTCTCAACAAAGTAAGAGAAAAGCAAGAGATGAACTATAACAAAAATGCTCCCGCTAAGCCTTTAATGCCTGGAGAAATGGTGCTCAAAAGGAAAAGAAGAACGCACAAGTTGGATGATCAGTGGGAACAGGAGCCATATGTCGTGCAAAATTCCAATTTTGATAACAGCAAGGTCTGTACCATCAACAAGGATGGAGGAAAAACGATGGCAACTGTGTCTAGAGATCATTTGAAGTTGTGTCCGGGCCCATTAAAGCTCCGTGAAGAAAACCCTGTTGTTCATCAAGAAGAGAGTGCTGAAGCGGTCATACACACGGATTTGGGAGATTTACCTGCAGATTGGCCCAGATTAGGAGACGCTGTAATTATTCCTGTGCTGCAGTTTTATCAACCGCAAGAGGAGTCTCTACCACCGGTCATACCAATTGTGCCAGTTGAGCCAGTTCCAGAAGAACCTGTTCCGGCAGGCCCTCAACCATTAGAACCACAAGAGGTGGAATCCCCTGGTGAAGCTGGTGAAGCAGTACCGCCTCGTCCAGTCACTAGCACGCTTGCCAGATCCATAGAAAGGTTGAGACAGTATTATCGTTTGCCGTTACGCAGAACAGAAAGGTTAGAGAATACCATACCTGACGCTACCCCACGTAGGTCAGAACGTATCACTAAAGGTAAACTACCTATTCGCTATCAGGAGTAGTCCTAGTAGACTAGTTAGCAAGACCCAGACAGGGTTTATTGTCACTGACCAAATGTATAAAGTTTAAAATTTATATATATCAATGTGTTTTAACCATGCCAATGGACTGAGAGGCTGTGGACTGTGCCAGCCCAAGAACTTGCTTTGTAAATAGTTGCGCTTCGGTGCATTATCTTGGTTTTACATGAAACCACTACTACTATCTACCTCTGAAGAAAAACCCGTATGGTGGGCCTAGAGTGAGGTCTGCAGTCAGAAGTCCTGCAGCCCACCCAGGACCCACGTGGGAGGTTTTTGGTGCGGGTCCTCCACAAGTATCTTGTATTTATGAACATGTTTGATATTTTGATACTTTTGATACTTTTGTATTCTTCATTGTACAAATTGTAACGTTCAAGAAGTCTTACCTCCCGGATGGGAAGAATTATAATGTTGATGTTAATGCAAAAACAAAATGTTTTCTTTTTTTTTACTTTTACAGCCCGGGAGTGCTGTGTTTAACCAAGGGGGGATGTGTGGCCCAGCTATGCAGGCACACATAATATCAAGGAGAGTGCACAGGAAGGTAACAGCAAAAGCTTGATATCTATGCACTTCACTCACACTTTTAGACACACCCATCAGGGGTACAAGAGGAAGTGACACTTAGCAATCAGTAGTCAATCTCTTTCCTGTCTTCGGACAGTGCAGTTCAGTGCCAGTCCAGTCTGGACTTGGAAGATACTGAGAGCTATTCAGCGAGCTCTAGAAGAAAGCTGACATTACCACCGAAGCTACAAGTGCTTGTGCTAAGAGCGAGAGCAGAGCGAAGGGCATAGTGGAGAAGATAGAGAAGTGCTTCAGGTATTAGATTGCCTGCACTAAATCACCGGACACCGGAGTCCGAAGCGTTGCTAGTGTTTCAAGCATAGTAACAAGAAAACCGGAGGCATCTGGACTACAGGTCGCAGAGTGCAGCCCAAAGCGTCAATACGTAACCGGAGTCAGGGAGAACAAGGATTTTTAGCTAGGCCAAGCATAGAAGGACTCTGTTCTCACCACATAGAAGGCTCCACCACAATGTTGGCCGGGCATTACAGCTACTGAGAAAGCTGGAGAATTCAGAGCTAACTTCGCTTCAGGCAGGTTGGACTCACAAGTATATGGAAGTAAAGGAGGCCTCTAACCTGCTCAGCGGTTACCCGAATGTGCACTCTCCACCCCGACCAGCTCCCCGGGATCTGCTTGAACCATCTACCAGTAAAAGGTATGAAAAGAAGCTGCATTGTGTGCGACTGAATTATTATCTACACCCTGCATCTTCACCATAGACTTCCAGGGACCCGTCTCACCTGTGGGAGACTTACTACCAAGCTGCCCCATAACATCCCCTGTGAAAGTCCTTATAGCAGCGCTGGTCCAATTAACCAGATACCACAGGTGGCGTCACAAACTACCTATCCTAACAATCCCCTGTAAATATCCCCCATTGCACGACCGCCAGGGCCACGGACCGAGCCACCGCTACCAGTGACAACTCCCATAGACTTCCATGGGCTCGGTTCCGAGTACCCCATAGCCTTGGTATCCACAATTGTGGTGCGTGTCGAAACAGAACTGTATAGATAGAGTGCAACAACACAACAGTTGAGAACAGTTACCATCTGTTTACCCGTAGGTTTATATGCTGAGGACATTTTGTTATTAGTAAGGCTGTGTTTGCGTTAAAGAGCTTGAAATGAGTTGGATGCAGTCCTAGGAGACCAAAGTGTGTTACATATGTCTTTTAGGGCAGTTGAAGTACTTGTGATTCCCTGCGAATCAAGTTTTTTTTAAAAAAAAAGTAAGGCTGAGCTGTCGAATTGCAGTTTTAAAACATTCGCTCATTTCCATTAATAAGTCCTCCTTCATATATTGGGGAAATTTTTAAAGCCTTAAACCCATAGCCAACAGATGTAAGGTGCATATAACTGAACAAAAAGCTGCATGTTGTCCATGCTAGATTTTCATTGTTTTATACTAGTGTATATATGAGAAAAATCCCCTTATAGACTGTATGATAATGAACCAGGACCAGTCCGATGGCCGTTTAGTCACCGAGTTTAGTAATTACAGTTATGCCTCTTAGTTGATGTGATGTCACCGCTGCAGCATGGACACAATTACCAGAGAAGCTGCGAAAAGCAGCACTGAATCCAACGAGTGTGACTAAGAGCACAGTTTCAGCTTTTTGGCATCCTAGTGGATAACCTTGGATTAGAGGCAGCCGTTTAATGGCAGAAAAGGATTGGACCCTGCAGTTATGTAGTCAGTAAAGCGTTGGTGACTTTTCTGCCTTGTGCTCCTCAGCACTAGGCCCCCTGCTCTGTAACATTACGGGGTCCTCACTTCGTGGCTGAGTTGGGGCGGGATGTTATGCACCCGGGAAAATTTGGTTGGATTTTAAACACTGGGGAGAAATGGGGTGGGATGTTATACACCAGGGTAAATGGGTCTGAAGGTTATACACTTGGGATAATTAGGCTGGATTTTAAGCACTGGAGAGAAATGGGGCTGGATGTTATACACAGGGGGGAAATAGGGCGTGATGTTATACACTGGGGACAATGGGGCAGGATATTATACAACGGGGACAATGGGGCTGGATGCTATTCACAGGGGGGAAATGGGGCTGGATGTTATACACCGAGGGAAATGGGGCTGGAGGTTATACACAGGGGGTAAATGGGGTGGGATATTATACACCGGGGTAAATGGGTCTGAAGGTTATACACTTGGGATAACTAGGCTGGATTTTAAGCACTGGAGAGAAATGGGGCTGGATGTTATACACAGGGGGAAATGGGGCTGGATGTTATACACCGGGGGAAATGGGGTGGGATGTTATACACTGGGGGAAATGGGGCTGGAGGTTATGTGGAGCCCAGCTGTGCTAGGATTCCCACATCTCCTGGAAGGGTGCACTAAAGGATTTAACAACTGGAGGTCCCAGTGCATACACACATCTTCACCCAACCCTAAGACCACCAGAGGGAGCTGTATAGACATATAAAAGGAGGGTGAAGATAGGAAAATGAGTTCAGTCAGCTCAGTTCAGTCAGACAGGCAGAGAGTCTGAAGCCTGCAGCTCAGCAGTGAGAGTCCATTTCAGTTCAATAGAGTGGAGTCTATTAGAGTGGAATTGAATCCATTCCAGTCTTGTCAGAGCTGAGACAAGTGAGTAGTCTGCAGACAGAGCAGACGATTGGAGTTTG
>JARQOD010000003.1:364948939-364996520 GCA_033576555.1 Oophaga sylvatica
GATCAATTATTTGCAATTTTAAAAAACAGTTAGAATTATGTGCAGATGCACTTAAATTATTTCATGCTGATCATGTGCTGCGCTGGCTTCCCCCCCCTTTTTACTCCTGATGATCTGGTTCAACCCTCATTATCACCTGAGTAGAAAACTGGGGTTTATCTCTGCCAAAGGGGTAGAATCAATGCCCAGTAGGGGAATAGACTTCTGCAGGGGTGTCATGGGAAACCCACAACGTTAGGCAAAGTCAAAATCCATCAGGTTAATAGCTGCTCCTGAACCAACAAAAGCCTGAGCCGAAAATGTGGACATGGAGCAAATGAGGGTAACAGTCAACAGAAATTTAGTCTGAACACTACCCAAGACAACTGAGCGCGCAAAACGTCTGTAAGGTTCTGTGTACATGTTCCTGAAACTCAGTTTTTCCGTCGGCCATTTTGCTTTCTGTCTTGCAGCAGCTATCTTGCCCTCAGTCAATATGGGGTTTCCAGCATTCATGTTCCCGCCCTGATTCTCTCCCTCTTGCTTCTTAAGCAGCCTCAGCTGAGCAATCAGTGCTTCAGAATCAAGCCTGCAGTGAGCCTGTGACCTGACTCCTGGAAACCTTAGACTTTGTACTCCAGCTATTTCCTACTGAGGAACTTTGGAACACTTGTTGACTCTGGAAATCTGCTATTTGATAAATCCACGTTTGCATGGAATTACGGTAACAGAGAAGAGATCCTGAACCTGTTGTGGAGAGTTATTGCTGAGCTTAAGTTACTCTGGCCTGCTGTGTCTCCTGCTTCTGTACCTGCAAACTGTGTGACCCTTTTTGCCACTTGTATGAAGTAATACAAGTCCTTCTATATCAAACCTGTGTCTCATGTGTTTTCCTCGCACCCAAGCACAAGACGCTATATGAACTGTACACCATACATTACACTTTGGTACTCGTGGTCCTACCGCGGGCTTTGTTCCGTGTGACCATTGCCTCGCTTGCGCCAATTCCCTGCGTTCCACGAATTTCTCTTCCTCTGGTGGTGATAAAACTTTTGATATTCGCCAGCGTATATCCTGCGGGAGTTCAAATGTAATATACTATGCTACGTGCGGCTGTCCGAGGATATATGTTGGCCTCACCACCAGGGAATTGAGATTACGTATTAGGGAACACGTAAGGGACATTGGCGCAGCGAGGACCATTTCTGATCCTTCGGACCTAAAGACGATTCCTTGTCACTATAAATACCATCACAACTGTGACGCATCCTCTTTCAAAGTTCGTGGAATCGATATTCTACACCTTGGTGTCAGAGGAGGGGACTATAAAAAAAATCCTGGCCCAAATGGAGGCCCGTTGGATCATTCAGTTGGACACAATGGTGCCCAATGGCCTTAATGAATCTTTAAGTTTTGCCTCTTTTTTATAAATTGCTTTTCCTTCTGAGTATCCCCTATTTTGGTTCCTTTTGATGTCTTCTTGATTTTAATATTTGTTTTTAATATATATCTTTTACAGTTGTGTTTTTGTCTACACCTAACTCGTCATCTGGCTTTCTACCTCCGTCCCGTTCATTCCTGAATCATTAAAGAAATAAAGAAGAGAGAACAAAGCTGTAATATATGTGATTCTCTAATGTATTAATTCTTGTGTACCGACTATTTGTTGCACTTTGACAACTCTGATCGATATATGATGCAAAAAATCTTGCTTTGTATTTCTGCATATATGATTGTAAACCAGTTTTTTCATGATGTATGTAGTGCTTACTGCCATAAATGGAGTCCCGGGAGTGCGCATGCCCCGCTGTGATCTGGGCGATTGCCGCTGTGATGGGGCGTCTTTTTGTGTCCGTAGTGCGCACGGACCCTTTGACCGGTGCGCACCCCTGGAGACATGACGCCGCCGTCGCTGTGGGTTTGCCCGCCTCCAGCGACACATGCGCCGACACACCGTTCTCCATTGGCTAAATCTGATCATGTGATCAGGGAAGGGGAGGTATAAGAAGGTCCTTTGTGCATTATATCACTATCCCCTTGAAAAAGTGGCATGCTAGCCACGAAACGTGCGTTGGGGTGACATCTGTGAGCGGGGTGACTGCATTCCTGTGTTACTTTTGTATTGGTGAGCATGGCTTCTTGCTGAATTAGGCAGCGCTGCACAGTCTATTGCTGACCTGAATATATACCAATGTTTGTGACTTTTTTTTTTTTTTTTGAAGCATGTTCAGGCACTTTGTGGTTAACATGTAGGTAGCTACAGCACCGCATTTCTTTTTCCCACTGCGGGAGGTGCTCCATATGACTCCCTGTTTGGGGCTACCATTTGTTTATTCCACTGCCACTGTTATTAATGTCACTTGATATTAACAGGAACGCATTCCCCCTGCATATGCATCCGTCCTATGTATGTGTTTCTTATGTCTTTTTCATATGATCTTGTGTTACTTTTTATACGATTTATATAAATAAATATTTACTATTTTTTGCTAAAAAATCCTTTTTCACCAGTGACTCCTATTTTCTCCTTTATGTCATTATGCTATTATGAGTGGTGATTTCTGGTCACACACATGTGTGGTGTGACCCACATATATTCTACCAATGCGGCTGTATTTGGTTAAATTGATTGTCTCTGTGTTTTTCACAGCTTCTTTCAGCCTGATTATGGACTTCCGAGCAAGAGATGCCACATGGCGAGCTCAGATTCACGAAACACTCCAGGACGGTGCAGAGGGATCCAATGAGGGGTCTCAGAAGGAACTGCAAGAGGCTATTTTTCTTTTCAAGGATCTCCTAAAAAAACGGACCAAGGTCTGGTGGAACCACGAGTTCCTAGACAAATATATTCAAAGCAACCTAATACCTAGAGGCCTTCGAATTCAGGTGTTCCCATCATTCCCTATTCAGGATGATTCCATTAAAAATCGCTGGGAGGAGCTAACTAATACCTGCTCCACTGGTTTTATGAAATTATTAAAAGAAATGAATCAGAATACATTGGGAACACTTGAATCAGAGATTGATGCAGTGCAGGTCACACTACGACGTGAAATGTCTAGTGAAAATTTAAAAAAAATTCAATGACTCTATAGATGCGGACCTACAAAAATGGGCCCTTGAAATTCAATCTACTAAATCTAAGAAGTTTAAACGAGATACTCAGGACAAATTACTTTCAAGAGTTTACAGGTGGCGTAATCCCACTGATAGATCACGTCCTAGATACAGGAATTCATCGTATTCAAGATCTAGATCAACCTCAGCACGCTCTAATCAATCTATGAACGAAGACCTTATCCCAAAAAAATCCCATACTAATGATCTAGGTGGTGTACCAGCTGGTGGGAAAAAGATGGTGACACGTCAGACAACTAAAACTAGAAATAATGGAGGGGAATCCGCCCAGCCCGTGTCACAGAGCGGATTACAGGTAGTGAATCTATCACACCATGTCCTGTCTGCCACACAATTAGAGGTTCTAAGTAGGGGTTTGACTTTTTCCCCAACTAATTCTTTTGATTTTTTTACAGTTTTGAAAGACCTTCATTTATTCTCTCGAAAGCTGCTATTAAAGAAATTACATAGCCGGGGTCAAGCGTCGGAGCCCTGGAGTGACAACGTGAGGGAGGCTTTACGCAATCTTGAGGAATTACTTGAGGAACAGTCAGCCTCTACAACAAGTAGGTTCCCTACATCATTGTTACCCAGGTCAACGAAATTCCCCCCCTTGTCACTATGTCCAGCTATTGATGTATTTACGAAACTGGTGACAGAAGACCTAAGACAATTATCTACTAGACGTAGATTTGACAACTTGACTTATAAACAGCGTCAGGCTTTGTTACAATTACAATCTCTTCCTGATGTTGTCTTTAAACCTGCTGACAAGGGGGGGAATATCGTGATCTGGCCTTGCAATAAATATGAACGAGAAGTTTTCCGTCAATTAAGGGATCCCAATACGTATACCAGGCTGACATGTAGTCCTCTTTCCTCCTTCTCGTTGGAACTCCAGGACATCCTACACGGAGCGTATGAATCTAATATCATCCCTAAAAAAATCTACGAGGGCCTTTTGATAAAAAATCCTAAAACCCCCACTTTCTATCTACTTCCAAAAATCCACAAGGATGCCCTTGACCTACCAGGTCGCCCTATAGTGTCAGGCATTGGTGGTCCATGTGATATGGTGTGTAAATTTATTGATTTTTACCTTAAACCAATTGTGGAGACACTGCCTTCTTTCATTCGTGACACTAAGGACGTCCTGGCACGGGTCGATGGCATCCTTGTGGATGACTCTACTATTCTGGTGGCAGCCGACGTGGAGTCCTTATACACTTGCATTGATCATTCCCATGGCTTGGATGCCGTTCGTTTCTTCTTAGAATCCTCCAACCTGGACAGCCCTATGTGTGAGCTAATCCTCGAGCTGCTCCACTATGTCCTGACCCACAACTTTTTCGTCTTCAAGGATATTTTCTACTTGCAGAGGCGTGGTACAGCCATGGGCGCGGCCTGTGCGCCCGCTTACGCCAATCTCTTTCTGGGGTTCTGGGAGAGATCTTTGTTTGGTGATGCGGGCGCGCAGGCCGCCTCCCATGTGCTGTACTGGTTTAGATACATTGATGATATTCTGATGTTGTGGGACGGGACGGTGCAGCAGCTCGAGGATTTCATGGTGGAGCTGAATCAGAACTCTTTTAACATTCATCTGACCTATAAGTATAGCCGTACGAGGGTGGAATTCCTGGACGTCTCGTTGGAGGTGGACGCTAGCCGCCGCTTCAGGACGGACGTTTTTAGGAAGCCCACCTCTGTGAATGCATTAATTCACGCAAAGTCAGCTCATCACCCTGCCACCATTAGGGCCGTCCCGGTTGGACAGTTTCTTCGTATGAAACGCATCTGCTCTACCAATGATGCTTTTGAGGCACAAGCCAAGGACCTTAGAAAGCGCTTTAGGGCGCGTGGGTACAGCAATAGGTGTATTAAAAAAGGATATGATCGTGCAAGGAGGACTCCACGTGGCTGCCTCCTTAATACCGTACGTGTGGACAGTCAGGGGTGTGAAGAGGGACCAATAAGATTTATCACCACTTTCAACCATGAATGGTCTGGTATTAGACAGATCCTAGTTAAACATTGGGATGTTTTAAAAACCGAGCCCGCTCTGCTGCGCTCGCTGGGCGATTACCCATCCATGACATCCAGACGGTCAAAAAATCTACGCGATATGCTTGTTCGGAGTCACTACCTTCCACCTTCCAAAAATGTCTTTGGTACTCGTGGTCCTACCGCGGGCTTTGTTCCGTGTGGCCATTGCCTCGCTTGCGCCAATGCCCTGCGTTCCACGAATTTCTCTTCCTCTGGTGGTGATAAAACTTTTGATATTCGCCAGCGTATATCCTGCGGGAGTTCAAATGTAATATACTATGCTACGTGCGGCTGTCCGAGGATATATGTTGGCCTCACCACCAGGGAATTGAGAATACGTATTAGGGAACACGTAAGGGACATTGGTGCAGCGAGGACCATTTCTGATCCTTCGGACCTAAAGACGATTCCTTGTCACTATAAATACCATCACAACTGTGACGCATCCTCTTTCAAAGTTTGTGGAATCGATATTCTACACCTTGGTGTCAGAGGAGGGGACTATAAAAAAATCCTGGCCCAAATGGAGGCCCGTTGGATCATTCAGTTGGACACAATGGTGCCCAATGGCCTTAATGAATCTTTAAGTTTTGCCTCTTTTTTATAAATTGCTTTTCCTTCTGAGTATCCCCTATTTTGGTTCCTTTTGATGTCTTCTTGATTTTAATATTTGTTTTTAATATATATCTTTTACAGTTGTGTTTTTGTCTACATCTAACTCGTCATCTGGCTTTCTACCTCCGTCCCGTTCATTCCTGAATCATTAAAGAAATAAAGAAGAGAGAACAAAGCTGTAATATATGTGATTCTCTAATGTATTAATTCTTGTGTACCGACTATTTGTTGCACTTTGACAACTCTGATCGATATATGATGCAAAAAATCTTGCTTTGTATTTCTGCATATATGATTGTAAAACAGTTTTTTTATGATGTATGTAGTGCTTACTGCCATAAATGTAGTCCCGGGAGTGCGCATGCCCCGCTGTGATCTGGGCGATTGCCGCTGTGATGGGGCGTCTTTTTGTGTCCGGAGTGCGCACGGGCCCTTTGACCGGTGCGCACCCCTGGAGACATGACGCCGCCGTCGCTGTGGGTTTGCCCGGCTCCAGCGTCACATGCGCCGACACACCGTTCTCCATTGGCTAAATCTGATCATGTGATCAGGGAAGGGGAGGTATAAGAAGGTCCTTTGTGCATTATATCACTATCCCTTGAAAAAGTGGCATGCTAGCCACGAAACGTGCGTTGGGGTGACATCTGTGAGCGGGGTGACTGCATTCCTGTGTTACTTTTGTATTGGTGAGCATGGCTTCTTGCTGAATTAGGCAGCGCTGCACAGTCTATTGCTGACCTGAATATATACCAATTAGAGTTGAGCGATACTTTCCGATATCCAAAAGTATCGGAATCGGAATGGTATCGCCGATACACAAAAAATATCGGCGATACCCGATACCGATACCGGAAATACAATGTAAGTCTATGGGAACAAAATATCGGAATTAAAAAAAACCCATTCTAGCCTTGTAGGTTAATTGTACATGAAGGAAAACAACAAAGAGTAATGTACAATGTATTGGGGGAGGTTGAGGAGACATTAAAGGCATAGATGTTTAACCCAATCCAATGGAATAGCATTAATTTTTTTTTTTTAGGAAATACGTTCGGATTGACGAAGAAATTGACAATGTTGTTAACCTTTTTTCTATTTTGGCAAATATGTATGTTTCACAACTTCCATGCTCTTCACCTTTTTAACTTTTGACACACTTTCTCCTTCATAATCTTCAGCAGCATCATCTTTGTCATCAAATTATTCTTCATTTTCACCTTCTTTATCTTCTTCTAAAACTTCTTGCTTTTCATGTTTTTGTTAACATTACTCATATTGTTCTTTTTAAACTATTATTCTTCTTCATATTATAGTCCTTCATCTTCTTCATCATATTCTTATTTGTGATATAGATTCCTGTACTTGTAATCTGTAAAAGTATGATTTTTTCATCGTTCCGTTCTTGCTGCCACAAAAGATTTAAATTACAACAGTATTTGTCCGTGTTCAGTTTAGCCTGCAGCATCAGGCATTTACCAGGGGCACCACGAGGAGGAACGGACTCACCCCCATACACTGCTTAGTCTTCTTCTGCTTATAATTTAGAGCATATATTTTGCTCTTCATTTTGGTCTTATACTTCATGTTCTTTGCCTTTAGATCTTCTGCTTATTGTTCTTGTGTCTCTTGTTCTGTATCTTGTATTTGTAGCACAACCTTGTACCAGCTGATGTTACTGGGACACGGTTACTAAGCAGGAGGTACCTGTGCTCCAAAGCACTACCAAGGACCAGCAGACGATTGCTGGAACTCGGATACCGAGATGGAGGCACCTAGGCCAAAGGCACTGCGGAGAACCAGTTGACGGTACTGGAACCCGGACGGGTAGCAGAAGGTACAAGAGCCAATGCAAGTAACGAGGACCAGCTGACTGTGCTGGAACCCGGAGGGGCAGCAGAAGGAAAAGAGCCAATGGCACAACCGAGGACCAGCTGACGTTACTGGGACACGGTTACTAAGCAGGAGGTACCTGTGCTCCAAAGCACTACCAAGGACCAGCAGACGTTGCTGGAACTCGGATACCGAGATGGAGGCACCTAGGCCAAAGGCACTGCGGAGAACCAGTTGACGGTACTGGAACCCGGACGGGTAGCAGAAGGTACAAGAGCCAATGCAAGTAACGAGGACCAGCTGACTGTGCTGGAACCCGGAGGGGCAGCAGAAGGAAAAGAGCCAATGGCACAACCGAGGACCAGCTGACGTTACTGGGACACGGTTACTAAGCAGGAGGTACCTGTGCTCCAAAGCACTACCAAGGACAAGCAGACATTGCAGGAACTCGGATACCGAGATGGAGGCACCTAGGCCAAAGGCACTGTGGAGAACCAGCTGACTGGTACTGGAACTCGGACGGGTACCATAAGGCACCCATGAAAATGTAAGTTGACAGGCCGCAAGCCGTCTGCAGTTACCAAATCACACAGTCCTACAGTGGGTGCTTGTCCTATTTTCACAACGGAAAGAGCCTTTATTTACATATCCCACAGCACACATAGGAATCACCTAAACTGCAGGCACCATAGAGTCGGATAACCGGAATGCAACATGACAGGACAACTTATTTGAGGCTAATTTACGTTGACACTGCCAGGAAACAGCTGTGGTGCTGTAACCAGGGTGGGCATGAGTCAGTACCCGTGCCAATTACTTCCGAGCAACAACTGGCGGTGTTGGAGCCCAGGGATGAGAGGAGGACAGGGTGGAGGCAGCATGACTTTTTGTCGTACACACAGCAGGGGAACAGCTGCCATTACTCAACCCCAGTAACACAGGAGCAAGTGTTGACTGTGCTAACAGCACTTACAGGCAACAACTGGCGGTGTTGGAGCCCAGGGTCCAATGCATCGACTTCAATTGTTTCCACCTCCTCTCAGGAACACAGCACTGTTGATCAACCATCTGTCTCTTCACCGCCTGCCAAATTGCCCAGTCAGTCAGAGAGTTCTGTACAGGAGCCAGCTGAGTCTCTGCTTCTGTTCTCAGAATCTGTTGGTTTGCAAACAGGGGCACAGCCAAGCAGCATTCTGGAATGTGAAGAAGAGGGAGTATGCAGTGATGCGCAACAGCTGTGTCTCTCTGAATCTGAAGAGGCGGGTGAGACAGTGCCGATGGTCAGCACACCGCAGAACGCATCTGATGATGATGAGACTCAGGTGCCAGTTTCTGTTGAGCATGGTGGTGGCCAGACCACCCAACAGCAGCAGGTGTTGGAAGAGGTTAGTGGAGATGATGAGGTCCAAGACCCAACATGGCGTGAGGAACAGGAAGGTGGTGGTAGCAGCTCTGAGGAAGCGATTGCCCCAACGGTACAAACAGGAGGGAGAGTTAGGCTGCATACTCTGTTGCCTGTAGCCTCCATTTTGGCACCTGTTCGGATTTCTCTTCCAAAAGTCTAAACGGACGCTCCCAGGACTTGCACTGCGTGGTCCTTTTTTCACACACTTGCAGATGATATTTGCTATGTCAAATGCAAGCTGTGTAATCAAAAAGTAAAAAGAGGTAAAGTGTCAGTAACCTCAATACCACAAATATGTGTAAACATGTGCGGAGAAAACACGTACTTGAGTTACAAAGACACACTGAAGATGTACAGTCTATAGAGAATCACTGCACAAGTTTAACTGCATATGTCATGGTTAAATTTGAAATTTTTATTGCACACTTGATGTGAAAAAAGAAAATAGCTATGAGACTACTGACTGACGTTTTGGGCAACGCAGTGGCCTTTATCAAATAGTCGCTGGAAGAGATAGAAAAATTTACAGTCAATGACAATGTATAATATATACAATATATACAATAAATACATAGGGTGAAGAATATATATACATAGGAATTAGGCAACATGTTAAACATTTGGGTGATACTGTAGAACACGGAGAATTATCCCTCTAGGGTATGCGGGTGGATAATGTAGTTTTTTGTTGATTTTTGGGAGTGTGTAGAAAACAGGGGTGATGGGGTATTGAATATTAAGGAATGTCATAGTCTTACAGTCTATGGTGATCAATTAAAGATGTTTTGTCAGGATACGATAAATTTTTTGACAGATGTAAAATGTAGGGTCACAATTGAGTTGTCTGTAGGTTAGGTTAACTGACAGTTGTCTATGAATTTCGGCAATAGATTGGGTCTTATTCATAATAACGTTAGCACCCCCCTTATCTGCTGGTTTAATAATAATGTTGGGGTTATCTTTCAGAGATTTTATGGCTTGTTTATCTGTGGGTGTCAGGTTGTGGCGTATCGGGTGTAGGCCCAATCTCGGCAAACCATCCACGAGCACAGGCTCTGAATGCTGGCATTGCAAAACTCCTGTCCCTTGAAATGCTGTCATTCAGGCTGGTGGAGACTGACAGTTTACGGAACTTAATGGCATTGGCAGTCCCACAATACAATGTGCCAAGCTGATTTTATTTCAGCAGGCAAGCCGTCCCTGGTCTGTAAAAGCATGTTGTTGAGGTTAAAATTAAACATGCGCTACTAAACTCCGTCAGTAGCAATGTCCACCTGACCACCGCTGCGTGGACCAGTATCCATGGCCAGGGACGATACCTTTCCCTTACTGCCCATTGGGTCAATGTTGTGGAGCCGGGTACAGATCTTGCGAGTGGCGCTGTACGTGTTCAGGCAACTACAAGGATTGCGGGAATCAAGTCTGTACACATTGACTCCTCCTTCTCCATTTCCTCAGAAACATCGTTGCAGGAGCCATCACGGTCTACCTCCACATGGACCCGTGAACGCTTAATAAGAATCTTTAGTTATATAGCGCCAACAGATTACGCAGCGCTTTACAGTTTAACAGTTTCAGAACACAAGTCATAACTAACAACGTTACCAATACAATAATGAAAGCAATATAATCCGCACATGCTCGTGAGAGCTTACAATTTACAAATATGTGGGGGAGATACAAAGTACAGGTGTTTATATACAATGGTGTATTTAGAATGATGGCCCAGCCATTTTGAGGGAGTGAGGGATGGATGGAGATAGTGAATGGGCTACACACACACACTTACACATAGAATGACTTTGATTAGTGAATGTGATAGGCCGCTATGAAGAAATGTGTTTAGAGTGAGCGCCCCAAAACATGCAAATTGTGGATAGTTCTAATTTCTTGGGGTACAGCATTCCACAGTATTGGCGCAGCGCGGGAGAAGTCTTGGATTCGGGAGAGATGTTCTTTAGGTGTAGGTGGCAATAGCGGGCAACAGATTGTATATGGGAGGTGAAGGAGAGATTGGTGTCAAACATAACACCCAGACAGCGAGCCTGTTGACCGATATGAGCACAGACGTGGCCAAACGTCAACAGGCCGTCCTGAAATTAATTTCCATGGGGAATCAAAGACACACAGCGCTGGAGCTCTGGAATGCCATAAAGCAAGAGAGCGACATGTGTATTTTGCCAGCGAATCTCCAGCCAGGCTTGGTAGTGTGTGACAATGGCCGAAATCTGGTGGCAGGTCTGGGCCTAGGCAACGTCACTCACATACCATGTCTGGCACATGTGCTAAACTTGGTCGTCCAGAGTTTTTTGAGGGACTATCCAGATCTTGATGCACTGCTGCACAAGGTCCGCCTACAGTGCGCTAACTTGCGACGTTCCACCATGGCCAGATCGCGCATTGCAGCTCTGCAACGCAGATTTTGCCTTCCTGAACATCGCATCATATGTGACGTACCCACCAGGTGGAATTCCACGTTACATATGTTGGAGCGGTTGTGTGAGCAGCAGCCAGCAGTAATGGAGTATCAGCTGCATCAGTTGCAATCAACTCGCAATTTGCGCCGTTCACTTCACCACTACTGAGTGGGCCTCTATAATAATAATCTTTATTTATATAGTGCCAACAGATTCCGCAGCGCTGTACAGTTTAACAGTTTCATAACACAAGTCATAAGTGACAACGTTAACAATACAATAATTAAAGCAATATAAGCCGCCCCTGCTCGTGAGACCTTACAATCTACAATGAGGAGGGGGAGCTACAAAGTACAGTTGTTTATATACAATGGTTTATTTACAATGATGGTCCAGCCATTTTCAGGGAGTGAGGGATGGATGGAGATAGTGAATGGGCTACACACACACACAGTTACACGTAGAATGACTTTGATTAGTGAATGTGATAGGCCGCTCTGAACAAATGTGTTTTGAGTGTGGAAGTAGGGCTGTTAATGGGGATGTTGAAGTCTCCAAGGATAAGGGTTGGTACTTCTGAGGACATGAAAGTGCGGCAGCCAGGCAGAGAAGTGGTCAAGGAACTGTGTGGGCGAGCCTGGGGTCCGATATATTACCGCTACTCTAAGGGAGAGGGGACGAAAGAGCCTGATGGTGTGTACCTAATAATTTTCAAAATCTTAATATAAAATTTACATGTTACATATTTACATCTAGTATAAAACATTTAACCATTAAGCCTACTTACAGAACAAGGAAGTGTAAAAAAACTTGTGCTTAAAAAAAAAGTGCAAATTAAATGTGAGAAGGGCAGTGTAACAAATAATTTAGGAAAAAGATAAACTAACATCAAGTGCTGTGTGCTGTGTAAGAGCCAGACACATTAACATGAAATCAGTCTGGAATAGCGGTGATTTTCTCCCCATAACCCGAGTAACATTCTGGGGAGAGGGGTGTAGAGTCAACGATCAGCAACTAGCTACGGTAGATCAAATACCTGAAAAAAAAATGGTTATTTAACATTCATAAGATACATTTTATTTTATCAAAAAAAATTAAATATTTAACATTCATAAGATACATTGTATTTAAAAAAAAAAAAAAAAAATTATTTAACATTCCTAAGATAAAAATTTTTTTTAAACATAAAAACTATAATACACAGCAGGATCTTTAGTAAAAACCAGACTTACCACTGTAACCTCTTAATCCTTGCAAGCTTCAACACAACGTTGACAAGGTACACAGCAGGGGTGGTCGGTCTCCTAGACAACGAGCAAACTCCTTCATGTTGAGAGAGGCCACCATCTCCTTAGCTTTCTGGTACTTTTCTGTGGGAATGAGCTTGTCTCCAACCAGCCAGGAATATTCATTGAATGGCACACCATGGTTTGGTATTAGCACCCAGTACCAAAAGTGAAGCCAACCACAGTTCCCATTTCTCATGAACTTTATTTGATATACTGGCTGGCCAAACATTAGTTTCTCACAAAGGAGCTGAAGTCCCTGAGTGGCAGTAGGTGCAAGTCTCTCCAGCATGACCTGTTTGTTAGATATTTTCCGTCTACACCTAAAGAACATCTCTAGAATCCGCCCTTTTCTCACCATGGAAACAACAAAAACCCTCACTGTAGCATTGATCCACTCCCGCCTGGACTACTGCAATGCTCTATTACTTGGCCTCCCCATTACTCGACTATCCCCTCTCCAGTCCATCCTTAATGCAGCAGCCAGGGTCATCCATCTGGCTAATCGGTACTCGGACGCGTCCGCTGTTCGCCAGTCCTTACACTGGCTGCCCATTCATTATAGGATCCAATTCAAAGTACTGGTTCTCACCCACAAAGCTCTCCACAGTGCAGCACCCCCCTACATCTCCTCCCTCATTTCTATCTATCGGCCTAACCGACTGCTGCGCTCTGCAAATGACTTTCGACTAACCTCTGCAGTAATCCGTACCTCCCACTCCCGACTCCAAGACTTCTCCCGCGCTGCGCAAATCCTCTGGAATGCTCTACCACAAGAAATTATGACTATCCACAATTTGCCTGGTTTCAGGCGCTCCCTCAAAACACATTTGTTCAGAGTGGCCTATCACATTCAATAAGCAAAGTCGTTCTATGTTTAAGTGTGTATGTGGAGCCCATTCACTACCTCCATCCATGCCTCACTCCCTCAAGATGGCTGGACCATCATTGGAAATGCACCATTATATATACACACCTGTACTTTGTATCTCCCCCACCTCATTGTAGATTGTAAGCTCTCACGAGCAGGGTCGGCTTATTTTGCTTTAATTATTGTATTGTTAACGTTGTTACCTATGACTTGTGTTTTGAAACTGTTAAAGTGTAAAGCGCTGCGGAATATGTTGGCGCTATATAAATAAAGATTATTATTATTATTATTATATCAGAGGGAGAAGAGGATTGGGCCTTGACAAGGTGCCCGATTGCATCTTAAGTCTTATTGAATGTTGGAGCCAGTCCACCGTACAAAAGCAGCCATAGAGTGTCCGGGTACCTGCTTGGATTTCGATCAAAATGAAGACTACTTTGATGTACATGTACACCAATTCGAGAAAAATGACAAGGATGAGGCAGTAAGACACGCTCAGCAGAGTACAAGCAGCATTGCTTGAAGAAGTAACTTGAGCGTGATCAAAATTGAATAAATTAAAATCTCAGACTACAGTGAACACAACTCTTAGCTGTGAAAGGGCTTTTTGTGTCCTTCTACAGTGTTTTCAACCAATGTATTGGATACGGATGGAAGCACGTCACACTATAATTTCAATTGAATGGAGCAGCAAGAATTACACTAAAGAAAAAAAAAAAAAAAAGAGTGAGAGTGACATGTGCAGATGCCTACATACAGCGTTGTATGCCGAGCAAACTGCAGCGCGTCACCTGCACTCACACACACACCTTGCAGAGCTGTGAAAAAAACACTGCAAGGCAAAAGGAAGATGTACACAGCGGTTGGTAAAGTAGCCTGCCTAAAGCCAGTACACAAAATCGCAATCTCTAACTGTCCCTCAGAGTCAGCAGAGCAGCGTTCTGTCCCAAACTGAATTAACAGCACAGTGACGCTAAAATGGCGGCTTTATCCCACAACAATACCTTCCTTGTGTCACGGTTAGGGTAGCGTGTGTCTATTATATGAGTGTCTGTAAAATGTAACGTTACGCAGACTTATTCTGCCCTTGGGACGCAAAAATAAGACAGCAGTAATCATTTACTGTATAAAACTCCACCTATGCGCAACAAAACAAGCACGTTCCCTCTTACGGTTCCTGCGCTGACATGTGAGTAGGGAGTTTGGAGACGTTCCTGAATTTATCCCAGGTATCCAAGCATATCAGGCCGATAGGAGAGCATTAAAACCACCCACGGTGGTGACTTAAATATGGTGAATCGAACCAGTGAAGAACTGTAGGTCGATGCGAATGAATGTGCGATCACATGACACACGTTTATAATAACCCTTGCTAGACACGAGTAACTTTGTAGACATTTGGACACACCTGAACCCAGATGGCAGTGAATATTCATTCTATTCGGCGCCACATGACTCTTGGTCCAGAATAGATTATATATTGCTAGCACAGGAGCTATTAAGGGAGTGGAAGAGGCAGATGTGCACAGCGTAGCTATATATGACCACGCGCCCGTATCAGTGACCCTGCCAGATATGGTGCAGATGGGGCCAAACCAAACTTGGCGCTTCCCGACCTATTTGTTAATGGATGAGAAGTTTCGACATCATGTGAAGCAATGGTGTTTTTAATATGTAAGGGATAATGGAGATACTAGGGATAGGCCGGAACTTTTATGGGCAGCAGGGAAGGGAGTAATGCGCGGGAAACTAATAGGTTATCAGACAACGCTAAAAAAGAAGATGGCGACAAACTACTCGCAGGCTAGCAGGATATTACGCGATAGGTACACGGCAAACAAGACAAGTTCATCAACACAGGTTAAAAATAGATGTAAGCAGGCTAAGGTTGACTTACACGTATGGGTATATCGACGAGAGAGAAGCAGTAATAACAATTATAGAGCCGATGTATATCGTTATGGTAGCAAATGAGGGAGACTATTAGCACGACTAGCGAAAGGAAATCACATTCGTCATCAACATATTACAGCGTTAACGAATAAACATGGGATCATGAACACAGACCCTCGAACCATAAACACCATTCTACAAGAATACTACTCAGACTTATATAAGGTGGAACATACGGATAGTGAGGAGGGTAACACCTTTGTAGATGGAATACGGTTACCATCCATCACAAACTATCAGCTTCTCCTTTTAAAAAAACAAATTGAGGTGACGGAAGTGACAGCGGCGATAAGTTACTTTAAATACGGGAAAGCTCCAGGATCTGACGGGTTTACAGCCAAATTATTAAAATTATTGAGTGAGGATATCCCGTCCACATTGGTACGCACCTTCAATCATATATTGGAGACAGGAGGGTTGCCCAGCCATTCAAACATGTCACACATGAAGTTGCTACTAAAACCAAACAAACCTTCACATCTGCCTGGATCCTATCGTACATTCTCACTCATTGACCATTATATCAAGATTTTGTCCAGGATCATGGAAGATCTTTTGAGTAGCATTGTTCCTACGCTGATAGGGCGATCACAAGTGGCCTTTGTTAGCTACTTTGTTGGCTACTATCAGTCTCACTATGCATAACACATGTGTGCAGTGGGCAGTATTACCTTTGCCTTCGGTGGAGTAGGAAAACCCCTCTCCTATCGAAGTGTTAGTTGGGGAGATGGAAGATTTGACACCGGGACCTGAATTGTAATACTTAAATGTGACAGGTGACAAATTTGTTAAGGCGCAACTACGCGGCCCCTACGTTGAGTCTAGCCCGTGAAAATTTACTGGTTGTCAATGGGGAACCCCAACACCCCGGGGCAGCTACAGTATTTAAACAATTAGAGCTGAACCAAGATTTGCTGTATCAGGTTTATAAAATACATGTTGAAATTTTTTAGCAATTGCTGCTACCGCAGTCATATCGGAGGTTGGTAATGGACTTAGCGCATGCGCATGTACTAGGGTGACATTTGTGCCAAAAGAAAACCCTACACAGAATTATACAACGGTTTTACTGGCTGGGGGTCTATCAAGAAGTTAAACGGTATTGTAACTCTTGTCGCATGCGCCAGATACACAGTCCTCAGCCTCATTTTGTAAGTCCCTTGGTGCCATTAAAAATTTTAGAGGTCCAGTTTGAGAGAATACCCATGGATCTGGTGGAGCCGGTTAATAAATCAGCAAGGGGTCATCAACAGGGGCAATAAAAGGGGCACTGTGTGGGTCACCAGTTTTGAGCACACCCGAGTTCAAAAGAGAATTCATTGTCCAGACTGATGCGTCAGAGGTAGGTCTGGGTGCCGTGTTGTCTCAGGACTGGAGCTTAACGGGGAGGAGCATCCCATTAGTTTCCTGAGTCGAAAACTTACTCCATCAAAAAACAGAGACAGCATTGTAGAGAGAGAGTGCCTGGCGATAAAGTGGGCACTGGAGTCGTTGCGCTACTATTTGTTGGGGATAACATTTTGTTTTGTAAATGATCATTCCCCTGTGACTGGCAGTGTTGTAGCCCAGGGAGTAGAGTTCAGGTGGTAGAAAGATGAACATAACAGGAGACTTGGAAAACGTTGGCAAACAGTTATTTAATCTGAAAACGGACAGGCAAATTCAGGTGAGATCCATGCCTTGTTCATTTTCAGAAAAATAAGCCGGTCTACATTGTCTGAGGATAGTCGCATGCGACGGTATGTTAGTACACCACCTGCAGCACTAAAGACGCGCTCAGATAATACACTGGCAGCAGGGCAAGCCAGCACCTCCAAAGCATACCACACATCAAATACAAATATAACAGTAATAATAATATTATCAATAAAAAATGAAATTGCACACACAGTACACAGACACAGCTCATATGTGTGTATGAGAGAGTGTTTCTGTGTGTAGTTCATGCCTCTAGCCTAGAAGATCAGTCTTGCTAAAATCTTTAACACTGACCCCTGTTCTGTTCTTAAAATGGTGGATGCTGAACTGCTTCTCAGCCCCCTCATACACAATCATTATGTGGCACTGCTGGGCTCAGTCAGAGGCATCAGATTGAACTAGGCTGTCCTGAGTCATTCTCAATAGAACATTTTGTTCAGCAGTTCATCTAGTTCATTTAGTTCAGAGGTCACATGATGCATTTCCTATCAGCTCCTCACAGGATAGGGTGGAGAAAAACTGAACTAAATGAACTAATCTTTTGAACTAATCTTTTCAGTGAACTAGTTCATGGTGAACTAATCACCAAAATTAACTAGATTTCCCATCACTATGGTGTACACCTTGGTGGCGCTGTCACAAAACTTCGCCACATTTGTAACATACAGCTCTTGCCCTGTGCAGAGGCGCTGCTTGTGCTCTCTCTTGTTGCAGAGGTGTCTACAATGCCTCGACGCACAGAGCTGCTTTGTAAAGCAGTAGCAGCAGCACGCTCTCGGCTGGAATGGAGAACATATGGATTTCAACAGTGTGTCTTGGTCCTCCAACATTTTTACGGTCCGGTTCAACGGTGTGATGAGGCTTTGTAAGTTGTCCCAGTAGCGAGGGTCTAGGAGGGTGTACACCCAATAATCTGACGTGTGAGAATGTGGCCGATGCAGCGGTCGTTTCTCAGGCAGTGCAGCATGAAATCAACCATGGCTGCAGACTCACAAATGGCCAACAAACGCTGTCCTCTGGAAGAGCGTCACACTAATATATTTTTGTAAATTTAATAGAATAAAGCAGCAGCAATTTTTGAAAATTACAAGGATGAGCCAGTGACAGACACTCAGCAGAGTACACGCTGCGGTGGTTGAAGTGAAGCGGGATCTACACTCCTACAAAAAAATGAACTCAGACTACAGTGAACATGAAACACAACTGTTCACTTGCTGTGAAAGGCCTTTTGTGGACTTCTATTAAGTTTGCAAGCAATGTATTGTATTTTGATGGAAGAGCGTCACACTAATATATTTTTGTAAATTTAAAATAGAATAAAGCAGCAGCAATTTTTGAAAAATTACAAGGATGAGCCAGTGACAGACACTCAGCAGAGTACACGCTGCGGTGGTTGAAGTGGAGCGGGATCTACACTCCTACAACAAAATGAACCTCAGACTACAGTGACACTGAAACAAACTGTTCACTTGCTGTGAAAGGCCTTTTTGTGGACTTCTATTAAGTTTGCAAGCAATGTATTGTATTTGATGGAAGAGCGTCACACTAATATATTTTTGTAAATTTAAAATAGAATAAAGCAGCAGCAATTTTGAAAAATTACAAGGATGAGCCAGTGACAGACACTCAGCAGAGTACACGCTGCAGTGGTTGAAGTGGAGCGGGATCTACACTCCTACAAAAAAATGAAACCTCAGACTACAGTGAACACTGAAACACAACTGTTCACTTGCTGTGAAAGGCCTTTTTGTGGACTTCTATTAAGTTTGCAAGCAATGTATTGTATTTTGATGGAAGAGCGTCACACTAATATATTTTTGTAAATTTAAAATA
Organism: Oophaga sylvatica; assembly: GCA_033576555.1. Taxonomy (NCBI): domain Eukaryota; kingdom Metazoa; phylum Chordata; class Amphibia; order Anura; family Dendrobatidae; genus Oophaga; species Oophaga sylvatica. The sequence goes on from JARQOD010000003.1 coordinate 364,967,987, forward strand.
GAATAAAGCAGCAGCAATTTTTGAAAAATTACAAGGATGAGCCAGTGACAGACACTCAGCAGAGTACACGCTGCGGTGGTTGAAGTGGAGCGGGATCTACACTCCTACAAAAAAATGAAACCTCAGACTACAGTGAACACTGAAACACAACTGTCACTTGCTGTGAAAGGCCTTTTTGTGGACTTCTATTAAGTTTGCAAGCAATGTATTGTATTTTGATGGAAGAGCGTCACACTAATATATTTTTGTAAATTTAAAATAGAATAAAGCAGCAGCAATTTTTGAAAAATTACAAGGATGAGCCAGTGACAGACACTCAGCAGAGTACACGCTGCGGTGGTTGAAGTGGAGCGGGATCTACACTCCTACAACAAAATGAAACTCAGACTACAGTGAACACTGAAACACAACTGTTCACTTGCTGTGAAAGGCCTTTTTGTGGACTTCTATTAAGTTTGCAAGCAATGTATTGTATTTTGATGGAAGAGCGTCACACTAATATATTTTTGTCAATTTAAAATAGAATAAAGCAGCAGCAATTTTTGAAAAATTACAAGGATGAGCCAGTGACAGACACTCAGCAGAGTACACGCAGCATTAGTTGAAGTAACTGGAGCGTGATCTGCACTCAAAAAAAAAAAAAATCACAGACTGCAGTGAACACTGAAACACAACTGTTCACTTGCTGTGAAAGGCTCCATTGTGGACTTCTATAGTGTTTGCAACCAAGGTATTGTATACGGATGGAAGCGCGTCACACTATTATTTCAATTACATGGAGCAGCAAGAATTACACTGAAGAAAAAAAAAAAGAGTCTGTGAGTGACACGTGCAGATGCCTACAGACAGCGTTGCATACAGAGCAAACTGCAGCGTCACCTGCACTCACACACACCTTGCTGAGCTGTTAAAACAACACTGCAGGCAAAAGGAAGCTTTACACAGCGGTTGGTGCTAGCCTGCCTACACACAGTACACTAAATCGCAATCTCTAACTGTCCCTCAGAGTCAGCACAGCAGCGTTCTGTCCCTTACTGAATTCACAGCACAGTGACGCTAAAATGGCGGCGGCGCCTTTTATACACTGAAGAAAAAAAAAAAAGAGTCTGTGAGTGACACGTGCAGATGCCTACAGACAGCGTTGCATGCAGAGCAAACTGCAGCGTCACCTGCACTCACACACACCTTGCAGAGCTGTTAAAACAACACTGCAGGCAAAAGGAAGCTTTACACAGCCGGTGGTAAACTAGCCTGCCTAAAGCACAGTACACTAAATCGCAATCTCTAACTGTCCCTCAGAGTCAGCAGAGCAGCGTTCTTTCCCTAACTGAGTTCACAGCACAGTGACGCTAAAATGGCTGCGGCGCCTTTTATAGTGCATTCTGACATCATTTCAGCAGCCAATCACAGCCATGCCATTAGTTAAGATGACCGCAGCATTACAGGATGTGCCCACACTTCATAAGATTCATCATTGGCTGACTAACATCACATTGCCTCTCAAAGAATTATGGGAACTTCCGATTCCGGTATACGATATTGAAAAAGTATCGGAATTAAGTATCGGAATTCCGATAACGCGAATATCGGCTGATACCCGATACTTGCGGTATCGGAATGCTCAACACTAATACCAATGTTTGTGACTTTTTTTTTTTTTTTTGAAGCATGTTCAGGCACTTTGTGGTTAACATGTAGGTAGCTACAGCACCGCATTTCTTTTTCCCACTGCGGGAGGTGCTCCATATGACTCCCTGTTTGGGGCTACCATTTGTTTATTCCACTGCCACTGTTATTAATGTCACTTGATATTAACAGGAACGCATTCCCCTGCATATGCATCCGTCCTATGTATGTGTTTCTTATGTCTTTTTCATATGATCTTGTGTTACTTTTTATACGATTTATATAAATAAATATTTACTATTTTTTGCTTAAAAAATCCTTTTTCACCAGTGACTCCTATTTTCCCTTTATGTCATTATGCTATTATGAGTGGTGATTTCTGGTCACACACATGTGTGGTGTGACCCACATATATTCTACCAATGCGGCTGTATTTGGTTAAAAAAACGTGACATGCAACGTTTTTGCCAGATGCCGGACGGCGACCAGACACCGCATCCGACAAAAACTGGACACGCCGCAGGGACATGCGGCGCCATCCGGCACTAATGTTAGTCAATGGAAAAAAAACGCATCCGGCATTACATTTCGCCGGATGCGGTTGGACAAAAAAATGCCGGAGGGCGCCGTCAGGAGCAAAACGGATGTGTGAAAGAGGCCTAAGAGTGCAAGCAAATTCTCAGCCTTGCCAAGGGTGCACTGTAACCTCCTCATTTGCATATAGTTTTCTCATGCACTGTGCCAGTAACAGGTACAGTGCTAGTATGGTAGAAAGTGAGAGACATGCTCCCTGCACCACTGTATAACCCCTTTAAAATGCATTTTGCGGTGACGGACTCCCTTTAACCCCTCTCTGACATTAGACGTACTATCCCGTCCATAAAACCCGTGCCATTCTGCCCATGGACGAGATAGTATGTCATAGGCGATCAGCTGCGCTTCTGAGGGGAGCGCAGCTAATCGCCGCCGGGTGTCAGCTGATTATCACAGCTGACACCCGTGACTGTGTGTCAGGAGCGGTCACGGACCGCTCCCGGCACATTAACCCCTAGCACACCGCGATCAAACATGATCGCGGTGTACTGGGGGCACAGGGAAGTCGCATGGCCCTGCGCCCCCCTGAGACCCTCAGACCAGCGCGATGTGATCGCGCTGTTCTGAGGGCTTCCTCCCTCCCAGGACCCAGATCCAAGATGGCGCCGGGGTCCTGGAGGGAGGCGGCTTCCTCAGTGCCTGCTGAGAGCAGGCACTGAGAAGCCTGCTGCACTGCCTGAGCGATCGCTGGTGTGACAGTGTGCTGTGCACACTGTCACACCAGCGATTTGATAAAATACAGTGATGTCCCACCCTGGGACAAAGTAAAAAAGTTAAAAAAATAAAAATAAACATGTTATAAAAAAAAATCCAAAATAAATAAAAAAAAAAAAAATATTCCCCAATAAATTCATTTCTTCATGTAAATAAAAAAAACAAAACAATAAAAGTACACATATTTGGTATCGCCGCATCCATAACGACCCCCCCTATAAAACTGTCCCACTAGTTAACCCCTTTAGTGAACCCCTTAAAAAAAAAAAAAAAACGAAGCAAAAAATCAATGCTTTATCATCATACCGCCGAACAAAAAGTGGAATAACGCGCGATCAAAAAGACCGATATAAATAAACATGGTACTGCTGAAAACGTCATCTTGTCCCGCAAAAAACAAGCCACATACAGAATCATCAGCGAAAAAATAAAAAAGTTATAGCTCGCAGAATAAAGCGATGCAAAAATAATTATTTTTTATATAAAATTGTTTTTATTCTATAAAAGCGCCAAAACATAAAAAAATTATATAAATGAGGTATCGCCATAATCGTACTGACCCGAAGAATAAAACTGCTTTATCAATTTTACCACACGCGGAACAATAAAAACGCCTCCCCAAAAGAAATTCATGAATTGCTGATTTTTGTTCATTCTAACCTCCCAAAAATCGAAATAAAAAGCGATCAAAAAATGTCACCTGCTCAAAAATGGAACAAATAAAAACGTCAACTCGTACCGCAAAAAATAAGACCTCACATGACTCTGTGGGCCAAAATATGCAAAAATTATAGCTCTCAAAATGTGGCGATGCAAAAAACTATTTTTGCAATAAAAAGCGTCTTTTAGCGTGACAGCTGCCAATCATAAAAACTCGCTATAAATAGTAAATCAAACCCCCCTTTATCACCCCCTTAGTTAGGGAAAAATAATAAAATTAAAAAAATGTATTTATTTCCATTTTCCCATTAGGGTTAGGGTTGCGGCTAAAGTTAGGGTTAGGGTTGGCGCTAAGGGTAAAAGTTTAGGATTAGGGTTAGGGTTGGGTTAGGGTGTGTTAGGTTAGGTTGTGGTTAGGGTTGGGATAGCGTAGGGTGTGTGTTAGGATAGGGCTTCAATTGACATTGGGGTTGTCGCTGTTCAGGCACATCTGCTCTCAAAAGTAGACATGCTCCATTCATCCATTCTGAGCTGCAGCTCAAGTGCTCCAAACTTTACTTCCAGTCCCATCATATGGGGTATCAGCGTACTCTGGACCCCAAGAGTTATTGTGCAATTTGTCCTATTTCTTCTGTTACCCTTGGGAAAATAAAAAACTGGGGGCGAAAATATCATTTTTGTACAAAAAAAATTATTTTTTTTTTTTACGGCTGTACATTATAAACTTCTGTGAAGCACTTGGGGCTTCATAGCGCTCACCACACACCTAGATAAGTTCCTTGTGGGGTCTATTTTCCAAAATGGGGTCACTTGTTGGGGATTTCCACTGTTTAGGCGCATCAGGGGCTCTCCAAATGTGACATGACGCCCCCAGACCATTCCATCAAAGTCTGCAATCCAAAACGTCACTACTTCCCTTCCGAGCCCCAACGTGTACCCATACAGTAGTTTTCTCCCACATATTGGGTATCAGCGTACTCAGGACAAATTGGACAACAACTTTTGGGGTCCAATTTCTCCTGTTACCCTTGTAAAAATAAAATATTGGGGCGAAAAAATCATTTTTGCAAAAAAAAAAAAAGATTTTTTATTTTTACGGCTGTGCGTTATAAACTTCTGTGAAGCACTTCGGGGTTCAAAGTGCTCACCACACATCTAGATAAGTTCCTTGTGGGGTCTATTTTCCAAAATGGGGTCACTTGTTGGGGATTTCCACTGTTTAGGCGCATCAGGGGCTCTCCAAATGCGACATGACGCCCCCAGACCATTCCATCAAAGTCTGCAATCCAAAACGTCACTACTTCCCTTCCGAGCCCCAACGTGTACCCATACAGTAGTTTTCTCCCACATATTGGGTATCAGTGTACTCAGGACAAATTGGACAACAACTTTTGGGTTCCAATTTCTTCTGTTACCCTTGTGAAAATAAAATATTGGGGGCGAAAAAATCATTTTTGTAAAAAAAAAAAAAAGATTTTTTATTTTACGGCTGTACATTATAAACTTTAGTGAAACACCTGGGGGTTCAAAGTTCTCACCACACTCTAGATAAGTTCCTTGAGGGGTCTAGTTTCCAAAATGGTGTCATTTATGGGGTTTCCACTGTTTAGGCAGATCAGGAGCTCTCCAAACACGACATGGCGTCCAGCCAATTCTGCGTTGAAAAAGTCAGACGGCGCTCCTTCCCTTCCAAACTCTGCCATGCACCCAAACAGTGGTTTACCCCCACATATGGGGTATCAGCGCACTCAGGACAAATTGTACAATAACTTTTGGAGTCTTGTTACCCTTGGAAAAATAAAAATTAGGGTGGAAAGATCATTTTTGTGGAAAAAATATGATTTTTAAATTTTACGGCTCTACGTTATAAACTTGTGTGAAGCACTTGGGGGTTCAAATTGCTCATCAAAAATCTAGATAAGTTCCTTAGGGGGTCTAGTTTCCCAAATGGGGTCATTTGTGGGGGGTTTCCACTGTTTAGGCACATCAGGAGCTCTCCAAATGCAACATGGCATCCAAACTCAATTCCAGCCAATTTTGGTTGGAAAAAGTCAAATGGTGCTCCTTCCATTCCGAGCTCTGCCGTGCGCCCAAACAGTGGTTCCCCCCCACATATGGGGTATTAGCGTACTCAGGACAAATTGTACAACAACTTATGTGGTCCAATTTCTCCAGTTACCCTTGGGAAAATAAAAAATTAGTGACTAAAAAGATAATTTTTGTGGGAAAAAAATAGGATTTTTTATTTTCATGCCCGGGCATTATAAACTTGTGTGAAGCACTTGGGGGTTCAAAGTGCTCACCAAAGCTCTAGATAAGTTCCTTAGGGGGTCTCGTTTCCAAAATGGGGTCACTTGTGGGGGGTTTCCACTGTTTAGGCTCATCTGGGGCACTGCAAACGGAACATGACCCCCATTAACGTCTGCATTCCAAAACGTTACTACTTCCTTTCCAAGCCCTGCCGTGCGCCCAAACAGTTTCCCCCCCACATATGGGGTATCAGCGTACTCAGGACAAATTGGACAACAACTTTTGGGGTCCAATTTCCTTGGGAAAATTCAAAAATTTGGGACTAAAAAATCATTTTTGTGGAAAATTGATTTTTTTTTTTTTCACACCCAGGCTTTATAAACTTTTGTGAAACACTTGAGGGTTCAAAGTGCTCACAACAGATCTAGATAAGTACCTTAGGGGGTCTAGTTTCCAAAATGGTGTCACTTGTGGGGGATTTCCACTGTTTAGGCGCATCAGGGGCTCTCCAAACGCGACATGTCATCCAATCTAAATTCCAGCCAATTTTAGTTTGAAAAAGTCAAACGTCGCTCCTTCCCTTACGAGCTCTGCCGTGTGCCCAAACAGTGGTCTTCCCCCACATATGGGGTATTGGCGTACTCAGGAGAAATTGCATAACAACCTTATCTGTCCATTTTCTCCTTTTACCCTTGTGAAAATAAAAAAAAAGTTTGTAAAAGATAATTTTTGTGGCTAAAAAGTAAAATATTCATTTTTTCCTTCCACGTTGCTTTAGTTACTGTGAAGCACCTGAAGGGTTAATAAACTTCTTGAATGTGGTTTTGAGTACCTTGAGGGGTGAAGTTTTTAGAATGGTGTCACTTTTGGGTATTTTCTGCCATATAGACCCCTCAAAGTGACTTCAAATGTGAGGTGGTCCCTAAAAAAAATGGTTTTGTAAATTTTGTTGTAAAAATGAGAAATCGCTGGTCAACTTTTAACCCTTATAACTTCCTAACAAAAAAAAATTTTGGTTCCAAAATTGTGCTGATGTAAAGTAGACATGTGGGAAATGTTATTTCTTAACTATTTTGTGTGATATATTTCTCTGTTTTAAGGGAATAAAAACTCAAAGTTTGAAAATTGCAAAATTTTAAAAATTTTCGCCATATTTGCGTTTTTTTCAAAAATAAACGCAAGTTATATCAAAGAAATTTTACCACTAAAATGAAGTACAATATGTCACGAGAAAACAGTCTCAGAATCGCGAAGATCCGTTGAAGCGTTCCAGAGTTATAACCTCATAAAGAGACAGTGGTCAGAATTGTAAAAATATGCCCGTCATTAACGTGCAAACCACCCTTGTGGTGAAGGGGTTAATAATCTTTGTTTCCTACAGCCCATGATGCGGGCAGCCTTGGTTGGAGCCATATCTTGTTGCTGATTTAGAAACGGTATGCAAAGTTTCTATCTATGGGCATTTTCACACTGCGCTTTGTCCTGCGTTCATTGATTTCCTCTGCGCATATGCCGAGACTATACTTTTCATGGGACGTGAAGTGAAGCGCGGTGTTAAAGCTCTCTAAGATGTTCTCAGATATCCATTCTCAGAGATCCTAATGCAATTCTAATTTTTCGAAATTATATTTTACTGTTATTTTACTTGTAGTTTCATAAAAAAATTTTGAAAATTGATTAAGTATAATTATGAATTCAGTTGTAGCAATCAGTGGACTCGAGGGTTATGGACTTCCCCCCAATGGTCACTATTTCTGGCATAAGACTTACAATAGAGGTTCTTATTAAAGGGCGAACCACTACATAGTTTCGAGATTACGAGCTGATGATCCCTGAACCGCGTGACACGTAGTTTCACATTAAGACAAATTGTCTGCTTGTGCATTTTTAATGTAAGAATATTGTGGTGTACCAATGTATGTGTCAGTCAGTTAAATTTATTTTCTGCAATTTTATTCACACGGTGAGACTAGGTGAACCGGATGATGACCCTGCAGAAAAAAATGAGTCATTATTTTAACACGTTATCAAAAAAAAAATCTTCTTTTGCAGCTGAGACAAATCTCTATCAAGTGTCAATATGTAAGAGGTCATAATACTGCGTTTAGTTAGATAAAGAAAAAAAAATGGTGAAAGTCAGCTTAGGCCTCTTTCACACATCCGTCTTTTTGTATCAGGCCGGAGTCACACACAACCACAAAAAATCGGTCCGTTTTAGACGGTCGACAATCGGATCAAAATAAAAACATCACACATCCTTCTGGCATCCGATTTTCCTTCAAAGATGCGATTTAATCGCATGTGTGTGTACCTTGTAACATCCGATTTTCATCCGACTTGCGAGATTTTCTCGCAGGCTTGCAAAACTGACATATAATGGATCTAAAAGAATAGTATTTCAATCACAAAAAAAAGAATAGATATATACACATAGAACACACATATATATATAAATATATATATAACATGTCATTGTGACATGTATATATACATATATTTATAGTTCCTAGACTTCTACATACTGTTATAGCCGCTAATTCAATTGCCGGCTTCAGTGAAATCACAGAAGCCGACATGAAATGATAGATTGTTTCCACACATTTAACCATGTAATTTCATGTATTTTTATATATGTTTGAAACATACAATTACATGAGTATATGTGTGCTAAATTTCAGACATGTAGGGGTTAATTAAAGGTGTAAATTGGTTGAAAAAAAATGCGTGGGCTCCCGCTGTATTTTCTCCACCAGACAGACAAAGCAAGCGAGTGGGGGCAGATAATAATAGCCTAGGGAGGGTACATTTTTTTTGTGCCCCCCCTGGCTACTAACATCTGCCCCCAGACACCCCAGAAAGGGCAAATCTCTAATTAGATTCGCCCTTTCTGGCACTTTGCCCGTCTATTCCCATTGCCCTGTAGCGGTGGCGAATGGGTTAATCTCACCTTACTGTCACCTTGCAATTGAAAGGTGACCTTAAGGCAGGTTAATAATTGATAGCTGTCAATTAGACAACTATCAATTATTAATCCTATTGTATGAAAGAAAAATCAAACACACACAGTTTAATAAAAAATAAGTTTAATTAAATAATCACACAGTTTTTGACCATATTTTATTTTCCTGCTAAAACCATTTCCTGTAATAAAAATAAAATAAAAAAGCAAAATTATACTTACCAATCCGATGTACAGTCAGGTCCCACGGTGTAATCCATCAGAAAGGGTTAACAGGTTACAGGTCGCAGAGAGCTAATAATGCTGTCTCAGACCTGTATTCCCCTGAATGAATAACTTCCTCTCCCAGCGAAAGTAGAGGAATAGAGTCATGAATGGAGCTTAATTGATTTATTGCCAATTTAACTGTAGTGACCTGACCTAAAGGGAAAGTGGACACAATCAATTAAGCTTCATTCATGAAACACATCCTCTCCTGTCGCCAGGAGAGGAACTTATTCATTCATGAGCTTTGAGCTGAGCATGCAGGATTACTTGCACTGCTTGGCTCAAAGCTAGTTAACCCTTTGTGAAGGATTACAGCGTGGGACGTGACAGATCGGCGGAATAGGTAAGAATAATGTTGTTTTATTTTTTTTTCTTTATTTTAGGAGATCAATGGTTTCGCACGGATTAAGTGTAAAATAAAATATGGTCAAAAAAATGTGTTTTTATTTCATTAAAATTATTTATTCTTAAAGTGTGTGTGTTTTTTTATTTACTTCAATAGGATTAATAATTGATAGTTGTCTAATTGACAGCTATCAATTATTAACCTGCCTTAAGGTCACCTTTCAATTGCAAGGTGACAGTAAGGTGAGATTAACCCATTCGCCACCGCTACAGGGCAATGGGAATAGACGGGCAAAGTGCCAGAAAGGGCGAATCTAATTATAGATTTGCCCTTTCTGGGGTGTCTGGGGGCAGATGTTAGTAGCCAGGGGGGGCACAAAAAAAATTTACCCTCCCTAGGCTATTATTATCTGCCCCCACTCGCTTTGCTTTGTCTGTCTGGTGGAGAAAATACAGCGGGAGCCCACGCATTTTTTTTCAACGAAATTACACCTTTAATTAACCCCTACATGTCTGAAATTTTGCACAAATACACTCATGTAATTGTATGTTTCAAACATATATAAAATACATGAAATTACATGGTTAAATGTGTGGAAACAATGTATCATTTCATGTCGGCTTCTGTGATTTCACAAAACCCGGCAATTGAATTAGCGGCTATTACAGTATGTAGAAGTCTAGGAACTATAAATATATGTATATGTACATGTCACAATGACATGTATATATATATATATATATGTGTTCTATGTGTATATATCTATTCTTTCTAGTCTTTATTAAAGCTGTCAGTGTGATTTTACAGTATAGCCGGGATGAATTGCCGGCTTTTCTAAAGGACACCGATGCGATTTCATCGCAAGTCACACAGTGTGGTCCGTTTGTAATCAGATTTTTCATCGCTCCCATAGACTTGCATTGGCGATTGTCGACCAACAATCGGTGACAATCGCAGCATGCTGCGATTGTACACGGACGTTTAAAACGGACCACAAAAAATCTGATACTGGGAGCTGCTCCATAGATTAACATAGGTCCGACTGCAATGCGATATTTCATCGCATTGAAGTCGTCCGATTTTGTCGCCAGTGTGACGCCGGCCTTAGGCATGATCCGTCGAACACCTGAAGGGACGGATCCGGCGCTGAAACAAAAAAACTGATGCAACGGATCCGGTTTTTTGCTGGATCCGACCTGAACTTTTGAACCCAGAAAAAGAGGGTTTTGGATGCCCGGAGACACTGGAAAATGCCGAAGAAGCAGTGTGAAACACGCGTCAGGGCAGAGGGACGTCCGAGGACCACACTCCTACAAGCCTTGCGGGATGTTTTCTCCCCACATGGGGTATCTGTTCCATGTTATTGTTTAACACATTGTTGCCAATTGGTACATGGTGCTTATCATTGAGTTTACTGAATGTGACACCCTGATTCCAGGTGTATATTCAGCCCGGTGATAGCTCTTTATACTGGATAATTGTTAAACTCATGTTCAGCAATGTGTTTTCTCAAAGGCTTTAGTATGCCGGGCCATTGGACTGATGATACAACTTTGGGGTGTATTTAGCTATTATACCTTTGTATTTTAGCCAATTAGGCAGGCCACATGAGAGGTTAATTTAGCTGTTCCAATTTTGTACTAACCATTTGAGCGGGCTATAGGAGATGTGTCCTATGGATCTATACGTCCCTTTTGTGTTTTTAAATTTTGTACCTGGTACCTTTCAGTACTATTCATAAGGTTATTCCTTGTTAAACGATTGTTCCAATAAAATATTGAATTTTATACCATCTGGTGGGTCTCACAAGAGTTTTTCTTCCACCATTGTGTATTATCACTGGAAAATGTACTAGTAGTAGTAGTAGTAGTAGTAGTAGACCCCGGATCAGACTTTTGACGGATTGCACAAAAGTCTGATCCGGTTCTATTGACTTCTATTGTTTCAGGCCGCCTGATGCGCCGCTTCAGGCACTATCAGGCGGCTCCGGCAAAAAAACAAAACTTTACATGCTCCGTTTTGTCCGGCCGCCGGAATGTACATTTCCGCCGGATCCGGACAAAAACGGATACAACGCAATGACATCAGGCACGATCCGGCGCTAATGAAAGTCAATGGTAAAAAAATGCATCGGGTACCGGATCCGTTTTTTTACCAACACGCCGGATCATGCCTTGATACAAAAAGACGGATGTGTGAAAGAGGCCTTACCGGTCTGAAGAAACTCCTCTGGCCTACTCATGTCCAGCACGGATCGTGGTGAGCAGCCACAGCAAACATCAAGCAAAGAAAGGAAGAATCCAGCTCAGATCGCCTTCACTGGTGGCCAGGTGTGTGCTATGTTTTGGATATTTTAAGTTTATGCAATAAAGGTTTGTCCCATTTTTGCCTACTCCGTCCTGAGCTGGATTCTTCCTTTCTTTGCTTTATAGTTAGAAAAAGGTTTTGTAGAGATATGTGAAAAATTGGACATTTTGGACATAAACCTCATTGATCAATACTGTCTGACAGTATTGCTGTCTTTGCTGTACATAGCAACCAATTGGTGTTCAGCTTTCATTTTCTAAAAGAAGTTCAAGAAACGAAAACTGTGCTTTGATTGGTTGCAATTGAGGACAAAGACAGGCATACTATTTGTGATGTAGTGACTAATGTGGCCCCCTGGGGGGCGCTGTATAAGTTGCTCAAATTATGCATGGAGGCATGAGATGGATGGGAAACCAGTCCCTGGTATGGTGCTAAATGGAAAGTATGTGTCGCAGAGCTATTCTGTGCTGTAGGTCAGTAATGTTGTTCTGGGACTTGTTGTCCCATAAGAGTTCTGATTATTGTTAAGGGTGAACCTACAGGGTTAGCTTGTGAGCTGGGTGGGACATGCTAACCACACATACACCGCCCACTAGTGGTGGGAGAATGAATGTTACAAACTGGTGATTGTATGTGTTGTGAAGTACCTGTGATGAGGTCATGAACAGGTGACCAGACCATGTGCTTCATACCTAGGCTTGGGGAGTGGCTACAAGTATGAAAAACAGTGTTTGGCCCATGGTGAGGATATTGTGTTGGAGACTGAGGAGTCTCTGGAAGTCTGGCTGAGACAGTGGAGAGTGTGTCCTGCACAGGGCTGCCTGGAAGGTCTGTCGGTGTTGGAAGATCCTGGGGTTGGATAAGATTCCTGGAAGCACGTGGTGAGACTTGGAACTTGGTAGCCAGGGTGTTGGATGGGGGTCCTGAATAGCACCCGGAGAGGACACATGGGTGTGCGGAGCCTGTGACGGTCCCACACTGAGAACCATGCGGTTCTATTGAGGAGTTTGGCTGGAGTCAGCCCGGAAGTGACTTTCTGTTACAGTGTGTCAGTGAGCACCGGAAGAGAGTCCAGACCACCCGGGAAGGCACCTGGTGGTCCCTGCTGGCTTGCAGCCGCTTAGTCAAGCCCGTCCCATGCAAGGGTGCGTCTGGGAACAGTAGTTTGCAAAGATGGAATGCACTGATGATTTTGTCATATTTTGTTACCTGGTGTTAAAGAGACAGTAAACAATTTATTTTTGGACTTAATGCCTGTGTGTGTTAGGGTTCGAATTCCCGCTGCTGCACAAGGGAGTCTCGAACCACTCCCGCTGCGGTCCCACATTCATCTCCGGCCGCAGTGGAGCCTGCTCAGCAGAGACGTCGGTCCCAGCGTCTTGCCCATTCCAGTACTGTGCAGAGACTTGCTGCTGCGTCTCCTGGATCTGCTATTATAGCCAGTGCTGGAGCAGACGTCTTTGGGACGAAGTCCTGCGTTTTCCCTTCTGAGCATGCCCAGGGTAAGATCTCTCATTGGAGATGAGGGGTCACATGTTCAGGTACTGCAGCAGTTCCTATTGGTCCGCCAGGAAGGTCCTGAAACTACATGTGTTTGGAACAGTTTCTCATTGGTCCTTGTTTCTGGCAGGTCCTGTAGCTGTTGCTATAAAAGGGTGGCATGGCTGGGCTGCCATGCGCTAATATCAATCGTTATATGCTTAGCGCCAGTGTGGTCATGCGTGTGTGTGGTTAGGGCCCGGCTGAAATAAGCCCTTAGAATACTGACTTAATCTGTGAGGAGTTTGGTATGCTAGCTGGTCAGGGTCGGTGTCCTAGATGCCCTAGATTGCCGGCATAACCTGTGAGGAGTTTGATTGCCGTATTCAGGGCCTGGCGTTCAGACGACATAGATTGCGGGTGATTCCCGCGAGGACATTAGCGCATGATCACGTTCTATGTTCGCTTAGCTGTTCACTGTGTACCTGGGTGCCTGAGAGGACACAGAAGTTTGTCTCAGCTTCTCTGTGACGTAACAGGGTTCGCTTTCAACGCTAGACAGCGCCCTAGCATGTTTATTTTGCGACTCAGTTGTGTTAAGTGAGTTCGCACACATCGCCATATAGCGTTGCGGCACTCCTAGCGGCTCTGTGGATTAACAGAGTTTGCACATATTGCCACAGCGCATTACGGCGTTTATTTTGGCGACTCTGCGGGATAACAGCCTGCGCGGTGGACCCAGGGCTGCGAACGCACCTCTCCACATCTTATATTTGGTGCGTTTCGCAGACCCTAACATAATATTAGCGCCAGGGTCTGGCTAGTAAAATGGCGGATGAACAGCGTTTTCAGCTGTACATCCAGCAGCTGGAGGGTAGGTTGGCGGCTCTTGAGCGCACAACCTCAGCTGTGGATTTTACCGCAGTCGCTGTTCAGGCTGCTAGAGTAGCTGCAGCCAGTTTGTCCTCTGCCACCTCTGTCCCTACATTGTCCCACCTCCCACTTCCAGACAAGTTTGCTGGTGACAGCAAGCAATGTCGGGGATTCGTAAGTCAGTGCTCCATACACCTCGAGCTGCACGTTTCCCCACGGATCGGGCACAAGTGGGCTTTGTGATAGCTCTTCTGTCGGGCAGAGCGTTGGAGTGGGCAACGCCGCTGTGGGAGCGCAACGACCGTGTGGTGCAGAGCGCTTCTCGTTTTCTGGAGGCTCTGAAAAAGGTTTTTCTAGGACCTCAGGTCACCCATGATACGGCGCTCCAACTGCTGGCAAGTACCCAGGGTTCGGCTTTGGTCAGCCATTTTGCTGTCCAATTTCGGACTCTGGCCTCGGAATTAGAGTGGCCAGATAAAGTCCTCATTCCCGTGTTCTGAAGAGGACTGGCGGGTCCTTGGCTACCAGGGAGATTCCTACCACACTGGAGAAGCTTATCGCTATTTCCACCCGCGTCGACCTCCGTTTCCACGAGCGGAGGCTGGAACGTGCCCAGTGTACAGTCATGGCCAAAAGTTTTGAGAATGACACAAATATTAATTTTTACAAAGTCTACTGCTTCACTTTTTCTAATGGCAATTTGCATATACTCCAGAATGTTATAAAGAGTGATCAGCTTAACAGCAATTACTTGCAAAGTCAATATTTGGCTAGAAAATGAACTTTATTCCCCAAAACACATTTCAACATCATTGCAACCCTGCCTTAAAAGGACCAGCTAACCTCTTTTCAGTGATTGCTCCATTAACACAGGTGTGGGTGTTGATGAGGACATGGCTGGAGATCAATCTGTCATGATTAAGTAAGAATGACACCACTGGACACTTTAAAAGGAGGCTGGTGCTTGGCATCATTGTTTCTCTTCTGTTAACCATGGTTATCTCTAAAGAAACACGTGCAGTCATCATTGCAATGCACAAAAAAGGACTAACAGGGAAGAGTATCGCAGCTAGAAAGATTGCACCTCAGTCAACAATCTATCGCATCATCAAGAACTTCAAGGAGAGAGGTTCCATTGTTGCCAAAAAGGCTCCAGGGCGCCCAAGAAAGACCAGCAAGCGCCAGGACCGTCTCATAAAAGTGTTTCAGCTGCGGGATCGTGTTACCAGCAGTGCAGAGCTTGCTCAGGAATAACAGGCAGGTGTGAGTGCATCTGCACGCACTGTGAGGCGGAGACTCTTGGAGCAAGGCCTGGTCTCAAGGAGGGCAGCAAAGAAGCCACTTCTCTCCAGAAAAAACATCATGGACAGACTGATATTCTGCAAAAGGTACAGGCAGTGGACTGCTGAGGACTGGGGTAAAGTTATTTTCTCTGATGAATCCCCTTTTCGATTGTTTGGGACATCAGGAAAACGCCTCATTCGGTGAAGACAAGGTGAGCGCTACCACCAGTCTTGTCTCATGCCAACTGTTAAGCATCCTGAAATCATTCATGTGTGAGGTTGCTTCTCAGCCAAGGGAATTGGCACTCTCACAGTCTTGCCTAAAAACACAGCCATGAATAAAGAATGGTACCAGAATGTCCTCCAAGAGCAACTTCTCCCAACCCTCCAAGAGCAGTTTGGCGATCAACAATGCCTTTTCCAGCATGATGGAGCACCTTGCCATAAAGCAAAGGTGATAACTAAATGGCTCAGGGAACAAAACATAGAGATTTGGGGTCCATGGCCTGGAAACTCCCCAAATCTTAATCCCATTGAGAACTTGTGGTCAATCATCAAGAGACGGGTGGACAAACAAAAACCTAAAAATTCTGACAAAATGAAAGCATTGATTGTGCAAGAATGGACTGCTATCAGTCAGGATTTGGTCCAAAAGTTGATTGAGAGCATACCAGGGAGAATTGCAGAGGTCCTGAAGAAGAAGGGTCAACACTAGTGTTGAGCGATAGTGCTCGATATCTAAAAATATCGTATCGAAATTGTATCGCCGATAGCACTAAATATCGTCAATATCCGATTTCGATACCGGAAGTCCAATGTAAGTCTATGGGAACAAAATATCGCAACTAAAAAAAACCTTTATTTCCTTGTAAACACTAAATATACACACATAGAATACATATATATATATATATATATATATATATATATACATGTCATTGTGACATATATATACATATATTTATAGTTTATACACTTCTACATAGTAAAATAGACTCTGATTCAATTGCCGGGTAAAGCCGTGACATACCCCATAGAAGTCGACGGGCTCTGTGCCGAGTACCCCAAAAACCTCTGGCTCTGTGTGACTCAACTTGGGCGTCACGAACAGGATTCTGTAGCTCGCTATAAGCGAGTCCTGTGTGCCTGAATTTAACTGGTTTTGTGCTTGAGAATTGCTAAAATCATCAGAGAATGTATTTGCCATTTTTCCGCCATATCTGCGTCACGACGAGGCACTGATGAAGAAGAAGGGCGTGCTCTTCATGGGTGTACACACTCACTCAGTGACGCGAAAACGATGGCTCTAAATGGTACTGCAATGTAAGATCGTGCCCCACAGCTCTTGAGTTCCGCCTCCTCATCCTCCTCAGTGTGCGGAAACTAACACGAAGGTCCCGCCTCACTACAAAAGAGGGGCCCTCTCCAGATGCTAATGACACATGTGACTTGGCAGAGATGGCTAATGGACACGAGCAGAAGTGTGAAGGGATGGAGCAGTCAGAGCTCTCCCCCCATGGAAGCGACCCGATCGCCACGGAACCACCGTTGGGCACCCGGCCTGGAAACCCTCCTATGCTGCAAGAAGCGGAGGATACCCTAAGAGGCTTGGCCCGGCACCGGGAGGAGGTCGCCAGTTTGGAAGCCAGCTGGCGTGCCCTAAAACTAAACTTGGAGCGGCGCCAATCCCTCTTACCTGAAGTGTCTGTACCGGAAGGTGAGGCACCCGTTCTAGTAGAGGAGTCCGTGCGGGCATCCCAGCCCTTGCAATGTGATCCGGTTGACGTTGTCGCAGTGGAGGCACCCGTTCCTGCAAAAAACGCTGCACCGGCAGCACCCCAGATCCCGCTGTCTGCCCCCATCGCTGAGACAGAAGAAGCGACACCCGTCCTCATGGAGGAGGCCGCGCAGGCACCAAGAGGTCTACCTGCCTGTACCGGAGCCCCGACTGTCATCTGTTCCAGAGCCGGCTGCTTCCTCCGCAGGTGAGCGCCGCCAGGACTGGGGGGCGCCAGGAGAGCTGCCGCAAACCGGACACTGTAAGCTGCAGTTTGATGGTGGAGACATGGAGATGCTGGAGGAGAATTTCAACCGGCGTCAGGAGGAAGAGTGGAGACGTTGGGAGAAGGAAGCAGAGCGACAAAGGGAGCAGCGAGAATCCCAAAAACTTCGCCAACGTCAGCTGGAGAAGGACCGGGCAGATAAGGACCGGATGAGAAAAGATAAAGGAACCCTGAGGGAGCCGCGGCGTAAGGGTGCAGTACGGAACTTTAAGTTAAAAGGTGGTTGGGGCTTCATCCAGGAGCCTGGACTTTATTTAGAAGTTTTTGTGAACCGGCGGGACGTGGAGGCTCACCTCCCAGAAGGACACCCGGGGAGGGACCTGTTGCCAGGAGACTTGGTGACTTACACCCGACACTGGGGTTACAATGGATGGTATGTCCTAAATGTTACCAGGTGCGACCCCTGGTCCCCAGAGTGTCAGGAACCTGTGAGACCCTCGGAGCCTTCAGTCTCCCACATCCAGGCCTCTGCAAAAGTGCCCACCCCACGCCGTAAATCTCCCCAGACTCCCTCAGTGGTCTCCTCAGCAGCCCCAGCTATGGACATGATAAGTATAGCTGGCCCGTACCCGGTGCCTGTTAGGCCCCCTGGGGTTCGTACAGTCCGTGACATAGGGCTCCAGACCCGGAGGGAGATGAAAGAGGTGGCCACACAGACCCAGATAGCGGGTCACGACTTGACTGTACAGGCCACACGACGTCATCAAGTCCTGGTGGTCCTTAGTGCCTCGGATGTTTGGCAAGCATCAGAAGAGTACCAGGTGGTACCTGGAACACCCCTGCCAAAGAATTATAAATAACCCGGACAGGGTCACTGTATGTAAATAGTTAAATTGTTCATGTACCCGGACGGGTGAATGTTCATAAAAAAGTTTTTTAATTTAATAAAAAAAACAAAACACAGTTTTCATTACTTTTATTACAGTGTCATCCTGCGACGCCATCGATCTCCTGTAAAAAAATGAAAAAAAAAAAAAAAGTATACCACCTGACCGACGCAGTCCATAGTAACGAGTGTCCCACGACGATCCAGCTTTGCTACATCAGAATGACAGGCAGAGCCTGTCATCCCGGCGCAGCACAGCTGATTACCTGCTTCCCCGGCGGTGACGTCATCGGACTGACTGCTTTACGGCCGGGATTACCCAGCAGTCACTGCAGTTATCGCGAGAAACTGCATGTGACCGCCGGGGAAAGATGATGGCGGCCATGAAGCAGTCCAGGCCGTGACCGCCGGAGATCTTCTGCCAGGTAAGTGCCGCTGACTCCTGACAGACCCGACCGACGGACACTCACAGTGACAGTGACAAATCCGATTCCGGTATTCGATAAGACGAAAATATCGAAACGAATTATCGAAAGGCCGATAGAGCTAATATCGGCCGATAGCCGATATTTACATTATCGTATCGCTCAACACTAGTCAACACTGCAAATATTGACTTGTTGCATTAACTCATTCTAACTGTCAATATAAGTTTTTGTTACTCATATGTTTGCAATTATATTTCTGTCTGTGATAAAAACATCTGTCAAACACACACATAAAAACCAGAGGGTAGCAGATCATGTGAAAATATAATATTTGTGTCATTCTCAAAACTTTTGGCCATGACTGTAGGCAGAGTGTCCGGTTGGCTCCTACCTTCGCCACCCCTCTAGAGTCGCCTGTTCAGGCGCCCGACCTTCAGGAGGTTGCTCCTGCAGGATCTAAACCTCGGGTCACTCGTCCATCCCCATTTGTTATATTTGCCAGCAGCAGGGACATTTTGCCAACCGATGTCCACAGCGGTTGAATAAACGGTCGCGCCCAGTAACCGTAGGAACAGGGTCACTGGATGCCATGAGTTTTTCCCCTAATGTGCTCCTCAAGGGGATAATTACCCATGGTTCTACCACTCTACCCGTCAAGCTGTGTGTGGATTCTGGGGCAGAGGGGAATTTTATGTCGTCCTCCTTTGCTTCTCGCCACACCATGCCTTTGGTGTTGCTGGCTGAACCAGTATCGGTACGGGTGTTGAACGGAGCAAATCTGCCGACACAAATCACCAATCAGTCTGTCCCACTCACCTTGTCTATGTCTCCTTCCCATCAGGAGAATATATCATTTTTTTATCCTCCCTGAGGGTACAGATGAGGTTTTGTTGGGATTACCCTGGCTCCGCCACCACTCTCCCCATATTGAGTGGTCTTCAGGGAGAATTCTGGGTTGGGGTAATTTATGTAAAGGCAGATGCATTAGGAACAGCGTGCAGGTCAACACCACTGAGATACCCATAGACCTCTCTCCTCTTCCCAAGGTCTATTGGTCTTATGCCGACGTTTTCTCGAAGAAGGTGGCGGAGACTCTTCCGCCTCATCGCCCCTATGACTGTCCTATCGACCTCTTGCCTGGAGCTGAGCCTCCTAGAGGAAGGGTTTATCCCCTCTCTCTTCCTGAGATAGAGGCCATGTCCCAATATATTCAGGAGAACTTGGCAAGGGGATTCATTAGGAAGTCGGTGTCACCAGCGGGAGCAGGGTTCTTCTTTGTGCAGAAGAAGAACGGAGAATTACGTCCGTGCATTGATTATAGGGGTCTCAACTAGGGTTGAGCATTCCGATACTGCAAATATCGGGTATCGGCCGATATTGGCTGTATCGGAATTCCGATTCCGAGTACCGATATTTTCGTCATATCGGATACCGGAATCGGGATGTCACTGTCACTGTCAGTGTCCTTCTGTCAGGAGTCAGCGGCACTTACCCGGCAGAAGATCTCCGGCGGTCACATCCCGGACTGCTTAATGGCCGCCATCCTCTTCTCCCCGGCGGTCACATGCAGTTTCTCGCGATAACTGCAGTGACTGCTGGGTAATCGCAGCCGTCCGATGACGTCACCGCCGGGGAAGCAGGTAATCAGCTGTGCTGCGTTGCGATGACAGGCTCTGCCTGTCATTGCGATGTAGCAGAGCTGGATCGTCGTGGGACTGTCGTTATGGACTGCGTCGGACAGGTGGTATACTGTTGGTTTGTTTTTTTTATTTTTTTACAGGAGATCGATGGCGTCGCAGGAATGAGAGAGTAATAAAAAAAATGAAAACTGTGTTGTCTCTTTTATTTCATTAAAAGACTTTTTTCTTGCTGTGTCTTTTTTTTACACATTTAAAAACTTTGGGATTAATAATGGATCGGTGTCTTATTGACGCCTCTCCCTTATTAACCGGGCTTATTGTCACCGTGCAATCAACGGTGACATTAACCCCTTATTACCCCACTTGCCACCGCTACAGGGCAAGTGGGAAGAGCCGGGTAAAGTGCCACAATTGGCACATCTTTTGATGCGCCAAATGTGGGCTGCTGTAGCCTGGTATTATCAGGCTGTTGAGGGCCAAAATCCATGGGCCTTGACAGTCTTTTAATACCAGGCAGCAGCAGTCTGCATTTTACTTGGCTGGTTAACAAAAATAGGGGGACCCCTACGCCGTTTTTTTTTCGAGGGGATCCCCTATTTTTGTTAACCAGCCAAGATATGCAGACTGCTGTGGCCTGGTATTATCAGGCTGGCAAGGTCCATGGATCTTGGCTCCTTAACAGCCTGAAAATCCAGGCCTCAGCAGTCTGCTTCATCTGGCTGGTTAACAAAAATAGGGGGACCCCACGCCATTTTTTTTTCGAAGGGAACCCCTATTTTTGTTAATCAGTTCCCTCTGACGTCACTGATGGTGTCCCTGGCTGACCTGAAGTGAAAGTGGAAAGCAATCAATTAAGCTTTCCACTTCCTCTCCTGTCAGCCAGGAGAGGAGCTCATTCATTTGGGGGTTTACTGTGAGGCTGCAGCATTAGCTGCGGTCCCTGCAGTAAACATTAACCCTTTCTGAAGGATTACACCGTGGGACCTGACTGTGCATCGGATTGGTAAGAATAATTTTGCTTTATTATTTTATTTTTATTACAGGAAATGGTTTTAGCAGGTAAATAAAATATGGTCAAAAACTGTGTGATTATTTCATTAAACTTCTTTTTATTAAAGTGTGTGTGTTTGATTTTTCTTTCATACAATAGGATTAATAATTGATAGTTGTCTAATTGACAGCTCTCAATTATTAACCTGGCTTAAAGTGACCTTTCAATTGCAAGGTCATTTTAACCCCTTATTAACCCATTCGCCACCGCTACAGGGCAATGGGAATAGACGGGCAAAGTGCCAGAAAGGGCAAATCTAATTAGAGATTTGCCCTTTCTGGGGTGTCTGGGGGCAGATGTTAAGTAGCCGGGGGGGCCAAAAAAAATGGTCCCTCTCTGGGCTATTATTATCTGCCCCCACTCACTGGCTTTGTCTGTCTGGTTGCGAAAATAGGGCGGGAGCCCACGCATTTTTTTTCAGCAATTTTACACCTCATATATATATATATACATGTCATTGAATTTGTGACACATATATATATATATATATATATATATATATATTTATATTTATAGTTCATACACTTCTACATAGTATAATAGCCGCTAATTCAATTGCCGGCTTTTGTGAAAATGCAGAACCCGACATGAAATGACACTTGGTGTACATAGGGTTAACCATGTCTTTTCATGTCGTTTGCTATCTGATTTGCACAAACAATTACATCAGTCTAAGTGTGCAAAATTTCACACCTGTAGGGGTTAATTAAAGGTGTAAATTTGTAGCAAAAAAGTCAGTTTTTTTTACAACGAATTTACACCTTTAAGTAACCCCTACAGGTGTGAAATTTTGCACACATAGACTGATGTAATTGTTTGTGCAAATCAGATAGCAAACGACATGAAAAGACATGGTTAACCCTATGTACACCAAGTGTCATTTCATGTCGGGTGCTTCTGTCTTTTCACAGAAGCCGTCTTTACCCGGCAATTGAATCAGAGGATATTTTACTATGTGAAGTTATAAACTATACATTATGTATATATATAGTCACAATGACATGTGTATATATATAGTATGTATATATATGTATTCTATGTGTGTATATTTAGTGTTTACAAGGAAAGAAAGAGGTTTTTTTAGTTGCGATATTTTGTTCCCATAGACTTACATGGGACTTCCGGTATCGGTATCGGGTATCGCCGATATTTTAATGGTATCGGCGATACCATTCCGATTCCGATACTTTTGGATATCGGAAAGTATCGCTCAACTCTAGTCTCAACGCTATCATCGTGAAAAATAAGTATCCTTTGCCGCTAATCTCTGAGCTCTTTGACAGGCTTCGGGGAGCAAGGGTATTTACTAAGCTAGACCTGCGGGGTGCATATAACCTGATTCGCATCCGTGAGGGGGACGAATGGAAGACGGCATTTAACACCAGGGATGGGCATTATGAATATCTGGTAATGCCCTTTGGGTTCTGTAATGCCCCAGCTGTCTTCCAAGACTTTGTGAACGACATCTTCCGGGATATGTTGACCACCTCGGTGGTAGTCTATCTGGATGACATTCTCATCTTTTCTCCAGATATGGCCTCCCACCGGAGAGATGTCTGCAAGGTCTTCGACCTCTTGCGAGCAAATTCCCTATTTGCGAAGTTGGAGAAGTGCATGTTTGAGCAGGAGTCTCTACCTTTCCTGGGCTATATCATCTCCACCCAGGGATTGGCTATGGATCCTACCAAACTACAGACTGTGATGGATTGGCAAGAACCCCACTCCCTTAAGGCGGTGCAGCGCTTTATGGGGTTCATTAACTACTATCGCCAATTCATTCCCCACTTCTCTACTTTGTTAGCTCCCTTGGTAGCCCTCACCAAGAAGAGAGCTAATCCCAAGTTGTGGTCAGAGGAGGTCACCAAGGCATTCTCCTCCATCAAGTCACATTTCGTCAGTGCTCCCATCTTACATCGCCCCGTTGTCGATAAACCGTTTATTTTAGAGGTGGATGCCTCTTCTGTTGGTGCTGGAGCAGTCCTTTTTCAAAAGGATGCCCAGGGTCGGAAGCATCCCTGCTTCTTCTTTTCCAAGACCTTAACACCAGCATAGAGGAATTATTCCATCGGGGACAGGGAGTTACTGGCTATGAAGTTGGCTTTCTCCGAGTGGAGACATCTTCTGGAGGGGGCTCGCTTCCCCTTCCAAGTATTCACGGACCACAATTACTTGGTGTATTTGCAGACAGTCCAGCGGCTAAATTCCCATCAGGCCAGATGGTCCTTGTTCTTCTCCCGGTTCCATTTCACCCTCCATTTCCTCTCCGGTGAGAAGAACATTCGCGCAGACGCTCTATCTCGCTCCGTGGTGTCCTCTGAGGAGGTGGAGGAGGAGCCTCGGCTTATTGTCCCCACAGAGAGCCTAAAGGTACTGCCACACTAAACAATCCCGCTAGCGATCACGATAACGACGCATACTAATGCGATCGCTAGCGGGATTGTTTCTATATCGCTAAGTGCGGCCACATTTAGCGATATAGTTAACGACGCTATCGCCGTTAGCGATCTTCTTAACGACTTTAGCGGTACAAAAGTACCGCTAAATCGCTAAGAAAAGGTGCCACACTAGCGATATATACTTACCCAGCGGGAGCGCCGACGAGAAAATAGGGTCCGGAACGATTCCAGCGACGAGCGAGATCACAGCAGGAAGCTCGTCGCTGGCAGATGCCGCACTGAACAACATCGCTAACGGGATCGCTAAATAGTGACGTTTTTTAGCGATCCCGTTAGCGATATTGTTCAGTGTGGCATACCCTTAAGAACAGTGGCTCCGGTTTCGCTTGAGTCTGTGCCTCTGGGCAAGACTTTTTTTGCCCACCAATTTGCGACCTTAAGTACTCTCTTGGGCACATTCGTCCAGGGTGGGTGGACATTTTGGGACAAAAATGACTTCTGAGTTGCTGGCGGGGACATACTGGTGGCCGCATATGGCCCGTGACGTTAGGGAATACGTTCAGGCGTGCGTCTCCTGCGCCAAAAATAAGTCCCCTCGACAGCGGCCAGCTGGGTAACTTTCCCTTGGCAGACAGGCCTTGGGAGATGGTCGGGATGGATTTTGTGGTGGGCTTACCCAAGTCTCGGGGCTGCACCATCATCTGGTTGAGAGACGTCGGTCCCAGCGTCTTGCCCATTCCAGTACTGTGCAGAGACTTGCTGCTGCGTCTCCTGGATCTGCTATTATAGCCAGTTCTGGAGCAGACGTCTTTGGGACGAAGTCCTGCGTTTTCCCTTCTGAGCATGCCCAGGGTAAGATCTCTCATTGGAGATCAGGGGTCACATGTTCAGGTACTGCAGGTACTGCAGCAGTTCCTATTGGTCCACCAGGAAGTTCCTGAAACTACATGTGTTTGGAACAGTTTCTCATTGGTCCTTGTTTCTGGCAGGTCCTGTAGCTGTTGCTATAAAAGGGTGGCATGACTGGGCCGCCATGCGCTAATATCAATCGTTATATGCTTAGCGCCAGTGTGGTCATGCATGTGTGTGGTTAGGGCCCGGCTGAAATAAGCCCCTAGAATACCGACTTAATTGGAGAGGAGTTTGGTATGCTAGCTGGTCAGGGTCGGTGTCCTAGATGCCCTAGATTACCGGCATAACCGGTGAGGAGTTTGATTGCCGTATTCATAGATTGCGGGTGACTCCCACGAGGACATTAGCGCATGATCATGTTCTATGTTCGCTTAGCTGTTCACTGTGTACCTGGGTACCTGACAGGACACAGAAGTTTGTCTCAGCGGCTCTGTGACGTAACAGGGTTTGCTTTCAACGCTCGACAGCGCCCTAGCGTGTTTATTTTGCGACTCAGTTGTGTAAAGTGAGTTCGCACACATCGCCATATAGCGCTGCGGCACTCCTTCTAGCGGCTCTGTGGATTAACAGAGTTCGCACATATTGCCACAGTGCGTTACGGCGTTTATTTTAGCGACTCTGTGGGATAACAGAGTTCGCTTCTTGCACCATTTTACTAGCAGCAGGCTCCGCCTGCACGGTGGACCCCGGGCTGCGAACGCACCTCTCCACATCTTATATTTGGTGCGTTCCACAGACCCTAACAGTGTGTTGCCTCATAACTGCGGTCCGGCCCTTGCCTACCAGAGCAGATCCCTACATATTGAACAGTTTCGATAAATTAGGCCCTTACGTGTCTTAGGATTTTGCATTCATGCTTCCCTATATATAAAAGTATGTGGAGACCCATTGTAATTTTTAAAGGGGTTGTCTGGTGAAAGCAAGATATCATCTACCCAAAGGACAGATGATCACTTATTGATAGGTGTGGGTCCAAACACTGGGACAGGCTTCGATTGGCAAGCCAGGGCACTTTTATCACCATTGAAAAATGGATTGACAGTGCGAAATTCTATTTATTTTCTATGGGGCTGCCTGAAAAAGTTGAGACCAGCGCTTGGCAGCCCCATAGTACATTAATGGAATGGAGGTCAGGCATGGGCAGGGCTGTCCTTTGTAATGGGCCTAATAGTGTCCCATTCTGGCAGGATTCCCTGCTTTCAGACCGCAAACCAATGAATCAGTTTTCACCTATCCTGTGGATAGGTGGAAACTTGTTTTCATGGGTCAACCCCTTTATGTTCAGGTACTCAGCCTGGCTCGTATTAAATTAGTACATGAAATTAAGTACAGTCATACAATCTCCATAGAAAAACATGCAGTGATACAGGTTGTACTCAAGAGTAAATGTGGAACTGTCATAGGACTGCCTATGGATAATAAATGGATTTGCTCCAACCAAATACCGTGTTGGTGGATAATTTTAAAGGCCAAAAAATATATACTCACCTTTTCTTACAACCTCTACCACCAGTACTGTTGTCAGTGTATTTGCCTGGTCTTTTTCTTTTCCATCACTTGACTCACTGCATTCTGGCATCAAGGCCAGTCTAAAGCCTCATTCTTTTTATTTGCTATATATGGACATGTTGGAGGGGACCCTGCACGTCAAAACGTGTGTTGCCCCTTCACATGACCACATTAGATCCAGCTGAGGCCTATGATTGGTGTCATATGGTCACATGTCTGTCTCTCTCACCACGTGTCCAAACTAGATCAATCTGAGACCTCTGATTGTCCTCACGTGATCCCATGGGGAGGGAATGCATGTCATGACGTGATCTTATAGTTCAATCGCAGGCTTCAGATAGACCTGAGTGCCAGAATCGAGTGAGCCTAGTGATGGAAGACAACTAAACATCTGGGAGAACTCATGAACATGGTGCCTAAAAATTGCCTAATTTTGTTACATTACTCACTACAGATTTTCTCTTCTCCTCTGGAGATATCATAAAAAAAGAGCTGGGCATCTGGCGTTTTATAAAATGGGTTTCCATGGTTGAGCAACTGCTTGCAAGATCACAATGAGTAATGCCAAGTCTACTGTGGAGAAGTCTACACATGTTCTCCACAATGATGAGTCACCTGTCTGCCTGGAAATCTAATGGATGCATTTTGGCTGATGTTTGAGGAACCATATCTCTCAGAAGCCACAGGAAACAATAAATAATTCCAGCGGATTCTTTCTACTTGGAAACTAAAATCTATTTTATTGTTGCATCTTTAAAATATTCCATTTGGCAGAAATCCTTGATATACACAGGGGGATCAAAAAGAAGGCACACTGCTGCTGTATGTGTGGCACCCCAGGCGTCCTGTTGCCAAAGTGACATTGCCTCCATCACAGGGAGGAATGTCATGCCTGGAAGCAAGGATGGCTCCCCTTACTAGGTATCAGTAGGAGAAAAGTCGAGCAGAACCTTGGGAGTGGAGCTGTGATTAAACTCGCCACAGAGCTGAGTGCTAGGGACTGGATACCAGAGTCCGTGGTTAAGTGGATACTGAAGTACCGGCAGCTAAATCCGGAGGGCAGGGGACTACAGGTCTCTAATACGCCAATCTAATACCCAGGGCAAAGCAGCATACCAGACCCTGGAGCTGACACAAAGGAGTAGCACCTGTGATAGCTTCGAGCCGCCTGCCATGCAGGCAACTATTTGCTTTTAAAAAAAGAGAGAGAGACAGTTAGCAGCAGGAGGGTGAGCTGTTGGGCAGCAGAAAAAAAAGGGAGGACAGCGCAGAAGGAAGGGCTCCGTAACTACCTGGCCAGGTGTATCCAAAATTGATTCCAGGCTACCCGGCTCTCCATCACGATCTGTTATCAGTGACCCGGTCTGTACTATCAACCATCAAGTAAAGGAAAAGAAAACTACAGTCCTTGTGTCCTCCACAGATCTCCTGCGCCCTGTGTCCTGCACCACAAGTTACTCGAAGCCTGACATAAACAGAACCGGTAGCCCTGGTGCCCCGCTCCACCTGTGGGGAACAGAACCGTCCCAGCTGCGTCACCATCAGCCCTAGCGGTCTCATTTAGCAGCGTCGGCCATCTGTTGCCGAACATCACAGGAAGTGTCACGTTAAATCCCATATACATATTCCCCATTTTACGGCACAGTCAGGGCTACAGAGTAGGGTCACGGCCCCGTGACTTCCCCAAAGAACTGTCCGACCCGGTTCTGAGTACCCAACGGCCCTGGAGGGCGTGTCTTTTACATGCAGACAACGCGTTTCGACCCTCTTAAGTCTTCTTCTAGGTCTCTAGAGACCTAGAAGAAGACTTAAGAGGGTCGAGACACGTTGTCTGCACGCATACAGTAGCACACACTCTTTTTTTGATCCCCCTGTGTATATCAAGGATTTTTGTCAAATGGAATATTTTAAAGATGCAACAATAAAATTGATTTCAATTTCCAAATAGGAAGAATCAGCTGGAATTATTTGTTGTTTCCTTTGGATGTTGCATCATGGGTGTGGCTTCCTGGCAGTGAGCGGATCTAAGAGGACAGCCTGGGTGAGCTGGCTATAACTTTGATTGTTTGGATATATCTCTCAGAAGGCATAGTTCCCAGTGGTAAACTCAGTAATGGGGGGATAATGGTTTGGGTGTGTTTATCAGATGTTGGGCTAGATCTATTATTTCCCATGATGGATAATGTTATTTCTGCACCATAGAAAGACATATGAGGCAGTTTTATGCGTCCCACATTGTGGCAACAGTTTGGCAAAGACCCATTCCTGTTCCAGGATGACTGTGTCCCTGTGGATAATGCAAAATCCAAGACACAATGGAATAAGAAATGGAGTGACTGCATTGACTTTAA
>JARQOD010000003.1:364996620-365018684 GCA_033576555.1 Oophaga sylvatica
GGAAAACCGCGGGGATGTGCATATGTGGCGATGCAGTGGCGTTGATCCCCCCCGCCCGACGGCCCTTTTCTGTAGTACTTTTTTTCCGGGGGGGCTACCGCACAACTTTTTTCGTTTCAGCATACTTTATGGGAAGATTCACTTTTTTTGGGGATTCTGATTATACGGCACTAAATGCACTTTAAATACGGGAAAGGGCAAAATGCTCCTTGATTTTTTTTATTTAATAAGGCTTAGCTATATTTATATTTTATAGTGTCCTTTCATTGGGAAAAATGTTCCTTGTTCATTTCCACGTCAAGTGGTTTAAATTGGAATGGGCATATTAATTTTTGGTGGTGTATCACTTTGGGCATTTTGCCCCCCCTTTCTTTTGGAGTCCCCCTTTAAAGGTACTGCACATAAAAAATCCCGCTAGCGATCACGATAACGACGCATACAAAATGCGATCCTGGGGATTTTTCTTTATCCAAAAGGGGGGCCACATTTACGATATATTTAACGGTGCATCCCCGTTAGCGATCTTTTTAAAAAAGATTTTAGCGGTACAAAAGTACCGAAAAATCGCTAAAAAAGGTGCCACACTAGGATAATACTTACCCAGCGGGAGCGCCGACGAAAAATTGGGCCCGGGGAACGATTCCGCGAGACGAACACAGCGGGAAGTTTCCGCTGGCACTGCCGCACTGAACAACATCGCTAAGGGGCCCCTAAATAGGACGTTTTTTTAGGGGCCCGTTACGATATTGTTCAGTGGGGCATACCCTTTACTCCCTCTAAATTTTTTATTTTGAAATGTTTTTTTTGCTATTAACAAAGTTTAAAATTTTTATATGGAAAATCTTTCCTCCCCCTTTTATCTATGGGTGGACCTTCCACTAAGATTTGGGTGTTAAAAAAGCAAATTTTAAAGTGTCCCGTTTTTTAAAAGGGCTAGGGAATAATAAAATTTTTCCTTAAAGGGGGTCTAGTTTAAAATGGGGTATTGGGGGGGGGGTTTCCATTTTGGGGGGGGCAATGGGGGTGAAATGAAAAGAATTTAAAGTTGAAATTAAAAGTTTATTTTTTGAGTAAGTGCCCCCAAACGTATTTTCTCCCCCACAAAAGGGGTTTAGGATCAGGACAAAGTGGCAACAATTTTTGGGGGTCCAATTTTTGGGAAAATCAAAAATTTTAAAAATTTTGGGGCCCAAAAAAAAATTTTTTGTGGAATTTTTTTTTTTTTTTAAACCCCGGCATTAAAATTTTATAAACACGGGGGATCAAATGCTCACAAAAGTTAGAAAATTCCTGGGGGTTATTTTTCCAAAATGGCACGGGGGGGGTTTCCACGTTTAGGCACATAAAATTTTGGGAATTATTTACTTAAAAAAAAAGTGTGAAACAACTAAAAATAGCTATTTTTGGGTTCTTTCAAGTAGCCACCTTTTGTTTTTGATGTGTTTGCACACTTTGGCATTCCTTGATGACTTCAAGGGTAGTCACCGGGGGAAAGGTCTTCCAAAATTTTGAAGGGGTTTCCCAGAGATGCTTACACTTTTTGGGCCCCTTTTTGCCTTCACTCTGGGGTCCAGCCCCCCCCAAAAACCATCTCGATTGGGTTAGGTCGGGACTGTGGAGGGAAAGGTCAATGGGTAGCCCTCATCCTTCCTTTTGGGCATTGTCCCGTTGAAAAAAATGATGGTCCAACAAAAAGCAAACCGCATGCCGCTGCAAATATGTGGGCCCGGGGTTTATATGCCCTTCATTTTTTAAAAAATCCCCAATTCGTCACCACAAAAGCCCCCCCACAAACCCCACACCCCCCCCCATGCTTCACGGGGGGAACCAGGCATGTAGATCCTCCGCCCTTTTCTGCGTCGCACAAAGACACGGTGGGTTGGGAAACAAAATCTCAAATTGGGGCTATCAACCAAAACACAGATTTCCCCTGGGCAATGTCCATTTCCTTGGTTCTTTGCCCAAAAGCTCTTCGCTTTTCCCTGTCCTTTGCAGTGGTTTCCCAAAGCTATTTTAATTTTGGGGCCCCTGCCAAAGTTCCCCCCTTAAAAAGTTGTTGTAGGATGTGCCCGCGCTAGAACCTGTTTGGGATTTACCTGGTCTCTAATCTGAGGGGTAAAAACCCGCGATTTCTGAGGCGGGGACTCGGGTAAACTTATCCCCACAACAGAGGGGAGGGGTTTCCTTTCCTGGGGTGGTCCCCTTGAGCCAGTTTTTTTGTACGCTTGATGGTTTCCCCCCTTTTTTTTTGGGCTACGACCTTTATTTCTTAAAGTAATAGGCCATCATTTTTCTTTACTTACTGGTTTTTTCTTGCCATAATTTAAAATTTAACATCTATTCATAAACATAGCTGTGACCACCAGACTTCTGCACAACAAATGATGGCCCAACCCCATTTTTAAGGCAAAACCCCCTTTTAAACCTGACGGCAACCGGAATGAAAACCCTTTTCGGTGAATACCTCTTGAAGCTCATCAAGAGATGCCCAAAATGTGCAAGAGCATAAAGCAAAAGGTGGATTTGAAGAATAGAATAAAAATAATTTGTTGTTAAATTTTTTTTTTTTTAAAAAAATTTGTTTTTTAAGTTTTGATTTTTTGGGTGAAATTTAAATTTTTTATGTTGAAATGAAAAAAAATTTTTTTAAAGGGTGGTTGAGTAATGGGGGAAAAAAAATTTAAAGTTTTTTGGTTTAAATGGAAGTAAGGATTTTGGGCGAGTTGTTTCTCGTGACAAGTTCTTCTTGATGGAAAATTTTCTTTCCCCAAAATTGCTTTTTTTTTGAAAAATACGCAAATATGGCGAAAATTTTGAAATTTAGCAATTTTCAAACTTTGAATTTTTTTCCCTAAAAAAAGAAAAATGTAACACAAAATAGTTAAGAAATAAAATTTCCCACTGCTACTTTAAAACAGCACAAATTTTGGGAAACAAAATTTTTTTTTGTTAGGAAATTATTAAGGGTTAAAAGTTGACCACGATTTCTCATTTTTTCAACAAAATTTCAAAGCCATTTTTTTTAGGGACCCCCTCACTTTTGAAGTCACTTTGAGGTCTAAATGCAAAAAAATCCCCAAAGTGACCCCAAAAATTTAAAAAACTGCCCCCCCAAAGGGTACTCAAAACCACATTCAAGAAGTTTTTTAAACCCTTCATCTTCACAGGAATAAAGCAACGGGGAAGAAAAAAAAAATTTTTAAAAACTTTTTAGCCAAAAAAAAAGTTTTTTTTAAAACAAACTTTTTTTTTTTTTAAAAGGGGTAAAAGGAGAAAATAAAAGATAAAGGGTTAAGGTTTTTTCCCCTTTTTCCTGAGACGCATCCCCCCATATGTGGGGGGGAACCCTGTTTGGGGGCCCCGGGAGAGGGGAAGGGGAAGGGGCACCTTTGACTTTTTCCCAACCCAAAATTTCTGGAATTGAGATTGGAGCCATTTTCATTTTAGACCCTGATGGGCCCAAACAGTGGAAACCCCCACAAATGACCCCATTTGGGAAACTAGACCCCCTAAGGAACTTATCTAGATCTTTGGTGAGCAATTTGAACCCTCAAGTGCTTCACACAAGTTTATAACGTAGAGCCGTAAAATTTAAAAATCATATTTTTTCCACAAAAATGATCTTTTCACCCGAATTTTTATTTTTCCAAGGGTAACAAGACTCCAAAAGTTATTGTGCAATTTGTCCTGAGTACACTGATACCCCATATGTGGGGGTATACCACTGTTTGGGTGCATGGCAGAGTTTGGAAAGGAAGGAGCGCCATCTCACTTTTTCAACGCAGAATTGGCTGGACGCCATGTCGTGTTTGGAGAGCTCCTGATCTGCCTAAACAGTGGAAACCCCCCACAAATGACACCATTTTGGAAACTAGACCCCTCAAGGAACTTATCTAGATGTGTGGTGAGAACTTTGAACCCCCAGGTGTTTCACTAAAGTTTATAACGTACAGCCTTAAAATAAAAAATCCTTTTTTTTTTTTACAAAAATGATTTTTTCGCCCCCAATATTTTATTTTCACAAGGGTAACAGGAGAAATTGGACCCCAAAAGTTGTTGTCCAATTTGTCCTGAGTACGCTTATACCCAATATGTGGGAGAAAACTACTGTATGGGCGCATGTCAGGGCTCGGAAAGGGAAGTAGTGACGTTTTGGATTGCAGACTTTGATGGAATGGTCTGGGGGCGTCATGTCGCATTTGGAGAGCCCCTGATGCGCCTAAACAGTGGAAACCCCCCACAAGTGACCCCATTTTGGAAAATAGACCTCACAAGGAACTTACCTAGATGTGTGGTGAGCACTTTGAACCCCGAAGTGCTTCACAGAAGTTTATAACGCACAGCCGTAAAAATAAAAAATCCTTTTTTTTTTTACAAAAATGATTTTTTTCGCCCCCAATATTTTATTTTCACAAGGGCAACAGGAGAAATTGGACCCCAAAAGTTGTTGTCCAATTTGTCCTGAGTACGCTGATACCCAATATGTGGGAGAAAACTACTGTATGGGCGCATGTCAGGGCTCGGAAAGGGAAGTAGTGACGTTTTGGATTGCAGACTTTGATGGAATGGTCTGGGGGCGTCATGTCGCATTTGGAGAGCCCCTGATGCGCCTAAACAGTGGAAATCCCCAACAAGTGACCCCATTTTGGAAAATAGACCCCACAAGGAACTTATTTAGATGTGTGGTGAGCGCTATGAAGCCCCAAGTGCTTCACAGAAGTTTATAATGTACAGCCGTAAAAAACAAAAAAATCTTATTTTTTTTACAAAAATAATATTTTCGCCCCCAGTTTTTTATTTTCCCAAGGGTAACAGAAGAAATAGGACAAATTCACAATAACTCTTGGGGTCCAGAGTACGCTGATACCCCATATGTGGGGATAAACTACTGTTTGGACGCATGGCAGAGCTCAGAAGTGAAGGAACACCGTTTGACTTTTTCAACGCAGAATTGGCTGGAATGGAGATCAGACGCCATGTCACATTGGAGAGCCCCTGATGTGCCTAAACAGCGGAAACCCCCCAATTCTAACTCCAACCCTAACCCCAACACACCCCTAACCCTAGTCCCAACCCTAATCCCCTAACCCTAATCCTAACTCTAACCCTAATCCTAACTTTAGCGCCAACCCTAACCCTAACTTTAGCCGAAACCCTAACCCTAACCCTAATGGGAAAATGGAAATAAATACATTTTTTTTATTTTATTATTTTTCCCTAACTAAGGGGGTGATAAAGGGGGGTTTGATTTACTATTTATAGCGGTTTTTTATGATTGGCAGCTGTCACGCTAAAAGACGCTTTTTATTGCAAAAAGTAGTTTTTTGCATCGCCACATTTTGAGAGCTATAATTTTTGCATATTTTGGCCCACAATGTCATGTGAGGTCTTAATTTTTGCGGGACGAGGTGACGCTTTTATTGGTACCATTTTTGAGCACGTGACATTTTTGATCGCTTTTTATTTCGATTTTTGGGAGGTTAGAATGAACAAAAATCAGCAATTCATGAATTTCTTTTGGGTGAGGCGTTTTTATTGTTCCACGTGTGGTAAAATCGATAAAGCAGTTTTATTCTTCGGGTCAGTACGATTATGGCGATACCTCATTTATATAATTTTTTTATGTTTTGGCGCTTTTATAGAATAAAAACAATTTTATATATAAAAATAATTATTTTTGCATCGCTTTATTCTGCGAGCTATAACTTTTTTATTTTTTTGCTGATGATGCTGTGTGAGCTCGTTTTTTGCGGGACAAGATGAGTTTTCAGCGGTACCATGTTTATTTATATCCGTCTTTTTGATCGCGTGTTATTCCACTTTTTGTTCAGCAGTATGATGATAAAGCACTGATTTTTTGCTTCGTTTTTATTTTTTATTTTTTAAGGGGTTCACAAAAGGGGTTAACTAGTGGACAGTTTTATAGGGGGGGTCGTTACGGACGCGGCGATACCATATATGTGTACTTTTATTGTTTTATTTTTTTTATTTACAATAAGTAATGAATTTATTGGGGAATTTTTTTTTTTTTTTTTTTTTTTTGGATTTTTTTTTACACATGTTTATTTTTACTTTTTTTTACTTTTTTACTTTGTCCCAGGGTGGGACATCACTGTATTTCATCAGATCGCTGGTGTGACAGTGTGCACAGCACTCTGTCACACCAGCGATGTGACAGGCAGTGCAGGACGCTTCCTCATGCCTGCTCTCGGCAGGCACTGAGGAAGCCGCCTCCCTCCAGGACCCCAGCGCCATCTTGGATCCGGGTCCTGGGAGGGAGAAGCCCTCAGAGCAGCGCGATCACATCGCGCTGGTCTGAGGGTCTCAGGGGGGCGCGCAGGGAGCCCCCTGCCTGCGCGATCCTCCCCTGTGCCCCCAGTACACCGCGATCATGTTTGATCGCGGTGTGCAAGGGGTTAATGTGCCGGGAGCGGTCCGTGACCGCTCCTGACACACAGTCACGGGTGTCAGCTGTGATAATCAGCTGACACACGGCGGCGATTAGCTGCGCTCCCTCCGGGAGCGCAGCTAATCGCCTATGACGTACTATCCCGTCCATGGTCAGAATGGCACGGGTTTTATGGACGGGATAGTACGTCTAATGTCAGAGAGGGGTTAAATAAGATGTGTCCAAACTTTTGGTCTGTACTGTATGAGGTATCAGCGTACTAAGGACAAATTTGACAACTTTTGTGGTCCAATTTCTCCTGTTACCTTTGGGAAAATGAAAAATTGGTGACTTAAATATCATTTTTGTGGGAAAAAATATGACTTTTTATTTTCATGCCCGGGCATTATAAACTTGTGTGAAACACTTGGGGGTTAAAAGTGCTCACCACAGATCTGGATAAGTTCTTTACGGGGTCTAGTTTCCAAAATGGGGTCACTTGTGGGGGGTTTCCACTGTTTAGGCACATCAGGGGCTCTGCAAATTGAACATGACACCCATCAAAGTCTGCATTCCAAAATGTCATTACTTCATTTCCGAGCCCTGCCGTGCGCCCAAACAGTTTCCCCCCCCCACATATGGGGTATCAGCGTACTCAGGACAAATTGGACAACAACTTTTGGGGTCCAATTTCCTTGGGAAAAATCAAAAATTGGGGACTAAAAAAACATTTTTGTTGAAATTTTTTTTTTACACCCAGGCATTATAAACTTTAGTGAAACACTTGGGGGTTCAAAGTGCTAACAACAGATCTAGAAAGATTTCATATGGGGTCTAGTTTCCAAAATGGTATCACTTGTGGGGGGTTTCCACTGTTTAGGCACATCAGGGGCTCTCCAAAAGCAACATGGCGTCCAATCTCAATTCCAGCCAATTTTGGTTTGAAAAAGTCAAACAGCGCTCCTTCCCTTCCGAGCCCTGCTGTGCGCCCAGACAGTGGTTTTCCCACACATATGGGGTATCGGCGTACTCAGGATAAATTGCACAACAACTTTTTCTGTCCATTTTCTCCTTTTACCCTTGTTAAAATAAAAAAAAGTTTGTAAAAGATCATTTTTGTGACTAAAAAGTTAAATGTTAATTTTTCCTTCCAAGTTGCTTCAGCTCCTATGAAGCACCTGAAGGGTTAATAAACTTCTTGAATGCGGTTTTGAGTACCTTGAGGGGTGCAGTTTTTAGAATGGTGTCACTTTTGGGTATTTTCTGCCATATAGACATATAGTGACTTCAAATGTGAGGTGGTCCCTAAAAAAATGGTTTTGTACAATTTGTTGTAAAAATGAGAAATCGCTGGTCAAATTTTAACCCTTATAACGTCGTAACAAAATAAAAAATTTGGTTCAAAATTGTGCTGATGTAAAGTAGACATGTGGGAAATGTTATTTAGTAACGTTTTTGTGTGACATATTTCTCTGGTTTAAGGGAATAAAAATTCAAAGTTTGAAAATTTTCAAAATTTTCGCCATATTTGCGTTTTTTTTTTCATAAATAAACGCAAGTTATATTGAAGAAATTTTACCACTATCATGAAGTACAATATGTCACGAGAAAACCTTCTCAGAATCGCGAAGATCAGTTGAAGCATTCCAGAGTTATAGCCTCATAAAGAGACAGTGGTCAGAATTGTAAAAATTGGCCCTGTCATTAACGTGCAAACCACCCTTGGGGTTTAGGGGTTAAAGATAGCAGTGTTATTATAATGCTACTAAATAAAAATATCTGCTATGTGGTGAGGGTGAGCCCCTGAATAAATAATTGCCCCTCACTATATTCTCTGCACAAAATATGGCCCCCAAACTGTCCCTCTTATGGTACATGCCCCTCCACAGTGCTCTATATTGAGGCTCCTCTTCATTGTGTCCCCCCTATAGGGCCCAATCTCTATAGTATGCCCCCTCACCACACTCCCCCTCCATGGATGTGACCTTACACTTTTCCCCCATGCTACCCCCGACACTACTCAGTCTTTATTCTATGACCACTCATACTTTTCCCTCCCATATTGTCTCCTCACATTATTCGCCTTAATAGTCTCTTCGTAAATTTCCCCTTCCTTCCTCATGCGGTCTTCTCTCACATCTCCCCTGCTAACCATACTGTCTCCTCACATATCCCTCTGACTCCCCATACTGGGTCTGCATTGATCCCCCACTCCCCACACTCATCTCTACCAATCACCATACTGACCATACTGTGAATGCACCCATCCCCCATACTGTTTCCTCATACATGCCCCCATCTCCATATTGTGTCTGAGCCTGTCCCTCCCTTGCTCCCAAACTTTGTGTCCTCAAATCTTCCCCACGTTACACTTAATCTCCCCCCAGAGTAAATCCTCCTCACAGAATAAATCTACCCCACAGAATAAATCCTCCCAACAGAATAAATAACCCTCCCAACAGAATAAATAACCCCACACAGAATAAATCCCCCCACAGAATAAATCCTCCAACAGAATAAATCCCCCCACATAGAGTAAATCTCCCCCCACAGAATAAATGCTCCTCACAGAACAAATCCCCCAACATAATAAATCTCCCCCACATAGAGTAAATCTCCCCCCCACAGAATTAATCTCCCCAGAATAATTCCTCCTCACAGAATAAATCTCTCACATAAAATAAATCCCCAACATAATAAATCTCCCCACAGAACAAATCCCCCCACAGAATAAATCCTCCTCACAGAATAAATCCCCCTTACAGAATCCTCCTCACAGAAAAATCCACCCCCCACATGGAGTAAATCTCCCCCCACATAATAAATCCCCTCCACATGAAGTAAATTTGCCCCCACAGAATAAATCTCCCCCACAGAATAAATCCCCCCACATGGAGTAAATCTCCCCCACATAATAAATCCCCCTCACAGAATAAATATTCCCCCACAACAAATCCCCCTACAGAATAAATCCTCCTCACAGAACAAATCTCCCAACAGAATAAATCTCCCCCTCATAATAATAAATCTCCTCTACATAATAAATCCCCCTCATAGAATAAATCTCCCCCACATAATAAATCTCCCCCACATAATAAATCTCCCCATATAATAAATCTCCCCCATATAATAAATCTCCCCCCACATAATAAATCTCCCCCATATAATAAATCTCCCCCCCACATAATAAATCTCCCCCCCACATAATAAATCTCCCCCCACATGGAGTAAATCTTAATCTCCCCCCACATGGAGTAAATCTCCCCCCATTTAATAAATCCCCCCACAGAATCAACCCCACATAGAGTAAATTTTCCCCCACAGAATAAATCCTCCTGGCAGAATTAATTCTCTGCCCCACAGAAAAAATCTCACCTCCTCAGTTACATTTATCTTCGGTGTCTTCAGCTCCAGAGTTGAGGACTTACCACCGATGCTCTTCGCGCTTCTGGGCACAGGCGAGTGACATCAGCAGCATGATCACATGACCTAATCACGCTGCTGGCGTCGCTCTGACCCGGTGATCAGAGCCTCAATTGTACTTGATCTAAAAGACACGAGTACAATTGAACCCTGGCAGCCGGCGCGCTGCAGCTTTTATGTGCCAGCTGTCAGCTTGAGAGCCGGCTCAGAAAACTGCCGACTCCTGGTTGGGGGGGAAGAATGCGGCCGCCGGGGGAGACACTTAGGACCGCTGCATTAGGCAGCCCAACTGCGCCCCCCCCACTAGATACGCCTCTGATTGTAGCCCAATAACAACCAACCAGGCAATCCAAAAAACCTAATTATTTTTATATGTTTTCATATTTTGAATACAAACTTCTGTATGTCAACTACTAACAACCTAATTGATTAAAGGAAGGAGGATCATTGATGCGTGATGTTCTTCATTACAATTTACAGGTGATACATAAATAGCCAATCCCAGTGGTAAATGGATTACCCAACTGTAAAAGGGTTATTGGGACTTTGTTTATCTATACCTATGGATCTAAGAACGTACAGACTACCAGTTGATAACTGCCTCCCTGTGTTGCTCGGTGACAATCTCTGCCGGATCAGAGCCATCATAGAGCACTTCTGCCAGCAATTTTGCATCTTCCCATGATGTCACTTCTGACAAAGAACCCCTCACCTAGATGGTTGTGTGAGACACAATATGTGCAATAGTAGATCCAAATGAACGCTGCTGATTTGGCCGCTGAGCTCACACCGAATGGGTGGTGAACAAATGAAGGAAGAAAAAAAAGTGTAGTCAAACACACTCTGAAACGCGTTGCATGTACGCATGAATAACCTTGTTTTAGTCTCAAGATTCTCAGCAACCGGGATATACTGCTCCATTCTTTTTCCGTCCTTG
Organism: Oophaga sylvatica; assembly: GCA_033576555.1. Lineage (NCBI taxonomy): Eukaryota > Metazoa > Chordata > Amphibia > Anura > Dendrobatidae > Oophaga > Oophaga sylvatica. The sequence continues at coordinate 365,007,369 of JARQOD010000003.1, forward strand.
ATGTCACATCAACAGAGGAGCTTCTTCAGTTCAGCTCTGCTCTGTTGCCCGGGTGTCACTGCAGATGTCTCCATTGCCTAAGTGCGGAGAGCCAGCTGCCAATCAGCATGACACCAGGCAGTGACAATCAATCGACAGAGCAAAGCGTAAGACAAAGAGCTACTATGTTGATGTGAGGTCAAATGAAGCAGCAGAATCTGATGAATAACACCTTTAATAAGCAGGGAAGGAGTACACAAATAGAATAAAATAGCCAAAAACTCTATGGTCACCTTCCTAAATGCTTGTCTACTGTACCTCGTCTGATGTTTCTTCTTACCTCTAAACTACACTAATATCCTAGCATGTAGGTGCAGGCACAATGCACATTTTTAGGTTATTTCAAGCTACAATGTATTGGAGCTTGATTTATTGACATATTGGCCATGCATTTTTTATTTTAAAAAGTGGCCCATGATCATCTAATAATAAAAGAAAAATTTGTACTCACCTACCGGGACTCCGCTGTCATTTGGCTCTGCTGTGAGTGGTCTCCTTGCTTCCTCTTCAAGTAATGTACATCCAGTGACGGCTACAACCAATCAATACATCAGCCCGAGGAGAAAGCAAACAGATGAAGAGCTTAACCAAGTGGGGACTAAAAATCTGGTCATGATATAAACAATAACCACAACAATTCTATTCTGCTATTTCTTCTTAGCTTATATGTGTCTGGAGAAACTGTGTGTCAGCCAAAAATCCCACCGCCATGGATGGCACACAGATGTTATCACCCAACTTTAGATTCCTGAACAGCAAATCCATCTAGCACTGCAGAAAATAAATATATGTATTTTTATTTACAGGTGAAGAATCCCTTGCTTGTCTAATTCAGACCAACTATTAGAAGAGTGTCGCTGCAGTCGAGGCTTTGGCTGTAATTCTAAAAGTTGCAATTCATGTGTAAAGTTGCCAGACTGTAAAAAGAAATCTCAGCTCAGGAGATCGGGTAATTTTTCTTCCTTTACAATTTCAGAATAGTGAAAATAGAAAATTGTAGCTATTATAGTTTCTATAGAGGTGATCACCAGATTTGCCTAAATATACCTTTGAGGGCTGGGTTGAGGAACAGCAAAGTAAGCAGATACCTAGTGTGCTTCTGAAAGGGTCACAATTTATCAATGGCCAAAACTCATGCCACCAGTTCTATCTAAATTCTATTTTTTGCTGGATTGACGCAAACTAAATCTCCAATAATCCAGATCTGAATTAGGATACAAATTTTGGGGAAATTCGTGGCCAATTCAATTAGTTAATAATAGAAGGATTCTCTATCCAAGACATATAAGAAACTTTGTAATATATTTTAGCAGACAATTTTACTTCTTTCTCCATTTTTTAATCATTTCATCTTTTCTTTCTGATTTATAAACTCATTATTTATTCTTAAAGACTGTTAACATCCTAGATGTTCAAAACTAGTCTGTTAGCTCAGAGAAGATGGATGCGCTTATAGCTGTCTATAGAAGTCTCTGGACAGAGAAGGTGGAGGGAGGAGTAGAAAGATGTACACACATATCAATGGTGCTGCAGGTTTCTAATAAATGTTTATCTCACTCTGGTGCTGGATTTACAGCTACACTGCTCAGTATGATGTCTATATACACAAGTGGTCAAAATTGTTGGTACTCCATGTTTAATGACAGAAAAACCCATAATGGTCACAGAAATAACTTGAATCTGACATAAGTAATAATAAATCAAAAATCTATGAAAATGAACAAATGAAAGTCAGACATTGCTTTTCAACCATGCTTCCACAGAATTAAAAAAAAAAACTCATGAAATACAGTAGGTCTGGACAGAAATAATGGTACCCTTAACTTAATATTTTGTTGCCCAACCGTTTGAGGCAGTCACTGCAATCAAACGATTCCTGTAACTGTCAATGAGACTTCTGCACCTCTCGACAGGAATTTTGACCAGGTGTGTAATGTATTCCATGCTACTTCTGCTTCTGAACATGTACTGAATAGAGACTGGAGAGCAGGTATCTCTGCTTTCTGTAAGACATTGTAAAAGCTAGTGTGATGAAACGTGAAGGATCCACACTTCGCCACCCTGCGTCTGACGTCAATATTACGTCAGCAGGATCACGTGGTAAGGTCTCTCACTTGTACCAACATGACCAGATGAGATTATAACTCCTTTCTGTGCAATCCTAGGGCAGTGGTTCTGGTGCCATCGGATCTGACCGGCCCCTTGCTACTCAAAGAGATTAAACACAATTTTGCTACCTAGCTGCTAGTGGCAGTTCTATGAATCTCTCTTCCTGTACGTGTTAGAATTAACAGAGGCCCAGGCAGGCGCTAGCCCAGCTCCGGGGATCTCAGAAATATGCACGATGTACAGCTAGAACACATAGTATTTCCATAACTCCTTTATGAATTCCTAGCTGGCTGAATAAAGGACTCAGGCCACATGGCTTAGATCCACAGGGGTCTTCCTGTGGAAGGTTTCATACCAGCTAGCTAGTGGGGGGTGAATCCCTTTGTTTGAAGCTGGCCAGGTGACATGTTACCACAGCATGTGCTGAAGGATTGTTTATACTTCAGATGATTGACATGGAATTATGTCTCCAATATTCTTCTCAGGTAGTCTCTACCTATTAGCTCAGAAACAACTGAATATTAGAGCCTGTGAAGAGGAAAACTGGTGAAAATACAGAAAACATGTCGTATAATAAGAGAATCAATGTAATTCCTCATATACACACGTGAAAGCTTATTCAGAAAAGTCACCTAAAACAACAGTTTTCCTTTTTCCCCAATATGTGATGTACATGTACATCACATGTGGTGTGCAGATTTATAGTGCAGGCTTACATGAGGTGAGCCCACAACAAACAGCTAGCCTCTTTGTGTAAGAGTTGCTGCATCTTCCTTAAAAAAAATGCAATAAAAGTTTTCAAAATGGCAAATGCCCATCAAAATGGTACCAATAAAAACATCAACTCACTATGCAAAAATGCAATCACTCACATAGCTACTAGTGATGAGCGAGCACTAAAATTCTCGGGTGCACTTTGCTCGGGTCGAGCAAATTGGAATGCTCGGGTACTTGACCCGACCAACGAGCCAAATGTAAGTCTATGGGAAAACCGAGCATTTTTGCCGCGACCTCCCCCTCGAGGCCTTTCTAGGGTATGAAAATTTCAGAAATCTAGGGGAACAGTGCACAAATGACATGGGAACATGATGGGGAAGATCCCTGGAAGTATTTCTGACTCCTAGGTCACTGCTGTGAACAATGTTGTCAGAGTGTTATGACACTTTTACAGGCGCACACTAAAGCATACAAAAACGAAACCAAAATGGATTTTCCTGTAAAATATGTTAAGAAACATCCTTTCCAGGGTAATTATTTGTATGTAAGGCAAAATAAATAACCCCAAATAAAAATGTACCTCCACCACTTGGGCTATGTACACACTTAGCATTTTTGATGCGTTTTTCAACTTTAGCATTGCTTTCAACCAATGCAAATGCATTCACAGGGAAATATCATTTTAACATTTAACAACTTATCTGGCCATGTGGTGTGTGACACATCATCAGACACATCCTGTTTCATTTATGAAGTAAGGACTCTGAAAGTCACTGCCTATTTTATAGGGGCATCAGGTGGGATTAATATTATTAAAGGGCCATCAGGCGCTATACTTTGTTGTTCCGATTATTAAACAGTGGGTCTCCTATACTGTCATAGCCTATGCAGTGAGTGGCTGGGCTGCCAAAAATTAGGATGCACCTCCATACCCCTTTGACGAGACGTACAGGAGGGCCTCATGAAAAAATATTCCCATTATAAGAAAGTGGGTCTCCCATAGTGTTTGCCTATGCATTGAATGCAAAGCCTGCCTTGCCCCAAAGTTACTTGCACCCAAATAACCCTTTGAACCAACATAGTGGATGGCCACATGAAACCAAAGTTCCCATTATGCTCATTTTTTTTACTCCCATACAGTTTGCCCATGAAGTGAATGCAAGGCCTGCCCTGCCACAGACTTACACGAACCCCAATAACCCTTTCAGCCGATGTACTGGATGGCCACATGAAACCAAAGTTCCAATATTTTTCATTTGGTACTGCCATACTGGTAGCCTATGCATTGAATCCAATGGCCTGCCCTGCACCAAATTTAGACGCACCCCAATACCCCTTTGAAGAGATGTACAGGAGGGTCTCATGAAAAAATGTTCCCATTCGGAGAAAGTGGGTCTCCCATAGTATTTTCCTATGTATTGAATACAAGGCCTGCCTTGCCCCAAAGTTACATGCACTCCAATAACACTTGGAACAGACGTCTTGGATGGCCACATGAAACCAAAGTTCCCATTATTCTGAATTTTGTACTCCCATACAGTTTGCCCATGAAGTAAATGCAAGGCCTACCTTGCCACAAAGTTACAGGCATCCCAATAACCCTTTGAACTGACATAGTGGATGGGCACATGAAACCAAACTTTCCATTATTAGGAAGTTGGTACTACCATACTGTTTGACTGTGCAGTGAATTGCAGTGTTAAACCATAAGAACCTGCTCTGAGAATTGCAGTTTTTTTGGATGAAGAAAGTGCAGAGGAGAATTGCAGTGTTGAGGATGAAAAGCCAGAAGTGGAGAATTGCAGTGGTGAGTCTGAAGAACCTGGAGTGGAGAATTGCAGTTTTGAGGCTGAAGAACCTGCATTAGTGAATTGCAGTGATGAGGCTAAAGAACACCTGGCAGTGGAAATTGCAGTGCTGAGGCTAAAGAAACTGCAGTGGAGAATTGCATTATTGAGGATGAAGAACCTGCAGTGGAGAATCTCAGTGTTGAGGATGAAGGCCTAAAAGTTGAGAATTGCATTGCTGAAGCAGCTGACCAACCCCTACAGTTCCCATTATTATGAACTGGGTCTCCCATACTGTTTGGCTATGCAGTGAATGCAAGGCCTGCCTAAATATGCACGCACCCCAATCAGCCTTGGAAGAAACGTGGAAGAGGGCCTCATAAAAATGTTTTCCCATTACAAAGAAGCAAGTCTCCTATACTTGTAATCCCCATACACTAAGTGTATGGACTGACAAATATTTCCCCCTGGGGGGTACACATCAACATACTGTGTCAACATTTTTGTCAAGGGCATCATTAACTCCCTTGAAAACACTAACGTGGCTGTTGCATCACGGAACACAGTCACCCTGGTGATCTAGTGGTAGTGTCAGAAGAGACATGGAGGATGGCCTCAGAAAAAGGTCTTCCCAGTTTAAAGGAGCAGGTCTCCTATATTTTTAATCCCCTAAGTGTATGGACTGACAAACATTTACCCCTGGGGAGTACACATCAACATACTGTGTCAACATTTTTGTTACGTGCATCATAAACACCCTTGCAAACACTAACGTGGCTGTTGCATCACGGAACACCAAATAGCCAAAATCAGGAAGCGTATACCCATGTGTGGGTGTGAAGAGGTGCATGGTAATACACCTCCCAAAAAAAGACACTGGATTTCAGGTTAGGTTTCGCTGTTATCATTCGGTGGTGTAGAGAAGTCTGGCCCAATCCAGCCCTTGTTCATTTTTATAAGAGTCAGCCTGTCAGCATTTACAATTGATAGGCGGATGCGCTTATCATTCATAATTCCACCAGCGGCACTAAAAACCTGCTCTGACAAAACGCAAGGGGCAGGGCAGGCCAGAAACCTCCAAGGCGTAGAGAGCCAGTTCATGCCACGTGTCCAGCTTGGATAGCCAATAATTAAAAGGAACAGAGGAATCACAGAGGACGTTGGTATGGTCAGCAATAGAGTTGAGCGATACTTTCTGATATCCAAAAATATCGGATCGGAATGGTATCGCCGATATCACTAAATATCGGCGATATCCGATTCCGATACCGGAAGTCCCATGTAAGTCTATGGGAACAAAATATCGCAACTAAAAAAACACTTTCTTTCCTTGTAAACACAAAATATACACACATAGAATACATATATATATATATACATGTCATTGTGACATATATATATACATATATTTATAGTTTATACACTTCTACATAGTAAAATAGCCTCTGATTCAATTGCCGGGTAAAGCCGGCTTCTGTGAAAAGACAGAAGCACCCGACATGAAATGACACTTGGTGTACATAGGGTTAACCATGTCTTTTCATGTCGTTTGCTATCTGATTTGCACAAACAATTACATCAGTCTATGTGTGCAAAATTTCACACCTGTAGGGGTTAATTAAAGTTGTAAATTCGTTGTAAAAAAAACGACTTTTTTGCTACGAATTTACACCTTTAATTAACTCCTACAGTGTGAAATTTTGCACACATAGACTGATGTAATTGTTTGTGCAAATCAGATAGCAAAGGACATGGTTAACCCTATGTACACCAAGTGTCATTTCATGTCGGGTTCTGCATTTTCACAAAAGCCGGCAATTGAATTAGCGGCTATTATACTATGTAGAAGTGTATGAACTATAAATATAAAATATATATATATGTGTCACAAATTCAATGACATGTATATATATATATATATATGAGGTGTAAAATTGTTTAAAAAAAATGCGTGGGCTCCCGCCCTATTTTCGCAACCAGACAGTCAAAGCCAGCGAATGGGGGCAGATATTAATAGCCCAGAGAGGGACCATTATTTTTGGCCCCCCCCTGGCTACTAACATCTGCCCCCAGACACCCCAGAAAAGACAAATCTATAATTAGTTTCGCCCTTTCTGGCACTTTGCCGTCTATTCCCATTTGCCCTGTAGCGGTGGCGAATGGGTTAATATGGGGTTAAAGCCACCTTGCAATTGAAAGGTGACCTTAAGCCAGGTTAATAATTGAGAGCTGTCAATTAGACAACTATCAATTATTAATCCTATTGCATGAAATAAAAATAAAACACACACACTTTAATTAAAAATCATTTTAATGAAATAAAGACACATGTTTTTGACCATCTTTTATGACTGCAAAAACCATTTCCTGTAATAAAAATAAAATAAAAAAGCAAAATTATTCTTACCTATCCCATGCACAGTCAGGTCCCACGGTGTAATCCTTCAGAAAGGGTTAATGTTTACTGCAGGGACCGCAGCTAATGCTGCAGCCTCACAGTAAACCCCCAAATGAATGAGTTCCTCTCCTGGCTGACAGGAGAGGAAGTGGAAAGCTTAATTGATTGCTTTCCACTTTCACTTCAGGTCAGCCAGGGACACAATCAGTGACGTCAGAGGGAACTGATTAACAAAATAGGGGTTCCCTTCGAAAAAAAAATGGCGTCGGGTCCCCCTATTTTTGTTAACCAGCCTGATGAAGCAGACTGCTGAGCAGTGGCGTACCGTGAATGAAGCAGACCAATAAGCTGCTATGGGGGCCGGACAGGTGAGGGGGCCCTCGACGGTCGGGTAGCTGTGCTGACACAGTACTACCAGGGGGTCGGCGGGGGAGGGGGAGCGCAGCTCTTCTATATACTCACCCCTCCTGGTGCGGTCTCTGCAGCCCCTGCTCTTCTCCCAGGTCTCCGATGCCTGTGTTCAGCGGTCAGGTGGTACCGCTCATTACAGTCATGAATACGCACATATTCATGACTTTAATGAGCTGTCCCGCGTGACCGCTGAACACTGGCGGCGGAGACCGTGGGAGAAGAGCAGGGGCTGCACAGACCGCGCCGGCGGAAGGGTGAGTATAAGGGATATTTACCTGTCCCGTTCCACCGTTGCTCGCGTCCTCTTGCTGCAATGTTCAGGTCAGAGGGCGCGATGACGTCGTTAGTGCGCGCCGCGCCCTCTGCCTGATCGTTCACTGCTGGAGGACCCCGAAGACAGCGGCACTCAGCAGTGGAGAGAGGACAGGTAAATATCTCAGGTGCCGGGGCCCTGAGCGAGCGGTGACATCGGCACCTGGTGTCACCCCCTGCTCAGGACACCGGCACCTGGCCCCCAGCGACGAAAGGTGAGTATGTCTTTTTTTTTTTTGGTTGCAGCAGCTGCGGCAGCATAAGGGCCTATACTATGGAGCATCTATGGGGGCACAATCTATGGGGGCATAATACATTTTTTTGTTTAATGTGTCCCCTCACTGTGCTGGCACTTTACATTTACAATGGCTCTGGGTTTTTTTTTTTTGGGGGGGCCCATTCAGACTTTTGCTATGGGGCCCCATGATTTCTATGTACGCCCCTGCTGCTGAGGCATGGTATTTAAGGCTGTTAAGGAGCCAATATCCATGGACCTTGCCAGCAGCGTCGGACTGGAGTACCTTGGGCCCACCAGAGAAAAAATATTCTTGGGGCCCACCATCATACTTCCCAACCTTTGAAGAAGGGAAAGAGGGACAAAGGCTGTGGCACGCTGTGCCTGCTGCAGCAAATTTTAGGCCATGCCACGTTGCATCACAGACTGTCCAGGAGTTGGTGGATGCTTTAGTCCAGGTGTGGGAGGAGATCCCTCAGGAGACCATCCGTCGCGCTCATCAGGAGCATGGCCAGAAGTTGTAGTGAGGTCATACAGCATACCTCCCAAATTTTGAAGACAGGAAAGAGGGTTAAAGGCTGCGGCGCGCGTAGGGCGTCGCTGCAAATTTTAGGCCATGCCCCGACCACACCCATTTAACAGCTAATCACACCCATATCCTGGCCCCAAGCGTAACCATTTAGCACTGCTGATCACACTGACTGGTAATGAGGGCACAGTGGCTGGTACTGAGGAAAAGAAAGAAAGAGCAGCGAGAGAGAAAGAACAAACAGAGAAAGAAAGAGAGGAAAGAAAGAAAAGAGAGAAAGAAAGAACAGAGAGAAAAAAGAACAGAGAGCGAGAAAGAAAGAACAGAGAGCGAGAAAGACTAGAGAGAGAAAAATATTTAGACTTGAGAGTCCTCAGTGGTTGATACCTTTTAATGGCTAACTGAAAAGATGGTAACAAATTGCAAGTTTTCGAGACTACTCCGGTCTCTTCATCAGGCAAAGACTAAAACAAAAACTGAAGAATCACATATATATATATACACAAGAGGACACAGGAATAGTGCAATAGGTAAGACAAGTGACGTGAAGCAGAACTGTCATTATGGCAGAGGAATGAACATAAATATTGGAACAGATCATAGATAAGGAGAGAGTTTTATTACCCTCTGATTGGGGTCTGGTGTTGTGTTTTGATGCCCCTAGAAGGTCAGAGACGCAGATTCCTTAATTGATATAGAATGACATGAATCCATGTGACACGTTCATTCCAGCACTAAGAGTGTCAAAGGTCATCATAAGTTTGTATTCCCAAACCTTTCTATCTTTCTCAGATTTGAAGTTAGATTTTAATACCAGTAATTCCATATCCATTATGCTATGACCGGGCATACAAAAGTGTTTTGCCACAGGTAAATCCATTCTTTTTTCTCTTATCGTGTGGCGATGAGAATTCATCCTTGTTCTCAGTTTTTGCCCGGTCTCCCCCACATACAGACCCCCAGTTGGACATTTAGTACATATAATTAGGTACACCACATTAGATGTGATGCAGCTGAAAGTACCTGGGATCTTGTAGTCCTGATGGGAGTTGGGTATCTTTATCTTGTCCGTGGTCATTATAGATGCACATGTTTTACACTTCTTCTGTTTGCAAGGAAAGGTTCCTGCAGCTGTTGGGGAGGACAGGGAGCTTCTGACAATGATGCTTCTTAGATTTGGGGGCTGCCTAAAACATAGTAGTGGGGGGTCTGGAAATATGGATTGTAATCGTGCATATTTTTGTAGTAAAGGTTGTAGTTTCCGTGCAGCTCCCCTTAGCATCTCCAGATTTGGATTGTAGGTGACCACTAGAGGCACCCGGTTATTTTCTTCTTTAGTTTTGTAATGTAGCAGGTGATTCCTTGATATTCTGGTGGCTCTTGTAATTTGGTTTTCAATTGTTCTTGGATGGTAGCCCTGGTTCAAAAAAGTCTTTCTGAGGCGACCAAGGTGTTCATCTCTATCCATGGGGTTGGAACATATACGGTTGTATCTGATGGCTTGGCTGTAGACTATAGAGTTTTTTATGTGTTTTGGATGGAAACTGTCCCATTTAAGGTATGTTGGACGGTCGATTGGTTCTGATACAGGGATGTCTCTATTTCATTGTTCTTTAGCTTAATGGTGGTGTCTAAAAAGTTAATTTCAGTGCTGGAGTAGTTGAGTGTTAAGTTGATGGTTGGATGAAATTGGTTGAACTGTTCATGAACGTCTTTAGCTGTTGTTCAGACTCTGTCCAGATGATTAAAAATGTCATCAATGTAGCGGTAGTAGGCCCGAGGCCTGATGGGACATGAGGACAAAAAGTCGCTTTAAGCTTGGCCTGAAAAGATTTGCATACTGTGGAGCCATTTTACTTCCCATAGCTGTGCCAGTCTCCTGAAGATAGATCTTGTTGTCAAATTCAAAGTAATTGTGGGTGAGGATAAATTTGTGAGTTTCACCACAAATCAGCATCATTCCCGGTGTTTCCCATGAAGACTTTGCAGGCATTTAATCCATCCTGGTGTGGGATATTAGAGTACAAAGATTCCACGTCCATGGTGGCCAGGATTGTTCCTTTGGTAGGGGACCTATTGCTGCTAGTTTATTCAGTAGGTCAGTTGTGTCCTGAATGTAGCTGTAGAGAGAGAAAGAAAGACTAGAGAGAGAGCCAGAGGCGTAGCTAGGGTTTTGGTTTTGTGGGGCGAAACTTCTGAGTGGGCCCCTAATCAGAGAACCTCAGCAAATGACCGCGCTGTTGCCAAAAAATAGTCTATATATAAAAGACCAATATTGATATTACCGCCATATGGTCTGTGGTAAATAATACCAGTCCTACAGAACATATAATAGATTACAGCACAGGTACAGATAATGACTTACCGCTGATGTTCTTTCTAATGGAATTGTTCACTTTTCATTTCTTTTCCATCTGGCCCAGACCGACATGACGACTTCTCCAGCCAGGACTCGACTGCAGAGATTACAACAAAGACACATTTCACTTCTCATATTTTTAACACTGTCTTGGTCACCAATTGGACTATTCTCAACCTGCACAAACTCCTCATCCTGCTGATACCCCAATACTGAGCCGCTGCTGCCATATGTGTCCCTATTTCTGCACCTGATACCCAATACTGAGCCGCTGCTGCCATATGTGTCCCTATTACTGCACCTGATACCCCAATACTGAGCCGCTGCTGCCGTATGTGTCCCTATTACTGCACGTGATACCCAGTACTGAGCTGCTGCTGCTGCCGTATGTGTCCCTATTACTGCACCTGCTGTGTGGTT